>CM074305.1:7264065-7594065 GCA_037194245.1 Opsariichthys bidens | reverse complement strand
AGAGCACACGAGAAGGCAAGGGGAGACAGAGAGGCGCGTTTTCACGCTGAAGCGCCTGTCTCCCCTAGCAATGAAGGGATAATGTAGTGTTCAGTGTTGCCAGGTGCTAAACCTATTTGCTTACAGGAAAGCAGGATCGTGTCTCCCACCCTAATTCGCCGGCTCGCGCACAGGGCCGATGGCGTCGTGGGGGACCTGAGCAGCCGTGGCAACCTGACGAGCCCGAGATTGAAAGAAAGCTCAATTATATTGCTATTGGCAGTCGAACATTTGCAACCCGTCACATGGAGCGTTGTATAGGATTAGCATTGACAAACTGCTGCTTTTCCTGGCCGTCTACCCAGTTTCCTCCTCGCTTCCAGCATCAGATAAAGCAGGGAGGGGGGCGTTCGGCACATCTGCCAGCCTATTAGGGAGGTAAAACAGAACGAGTCATTTGTATGGATGGATCATGTTCGCACAGCTCCCTGCAAATCGGCACATGCGAACATGCAAGTGCGCCCGCGGACATCTCTTCACACGTATAATAAGTGTAATCTGCATCCCACTATCTTTCCACAGGCAAGCGCACCTCTCCAGAACTATAATCACAAGGATTGAACGTAATCCAGTTTGGACAGACAGTCGCGGCAAATTATAATCACAAGGATTGAACGTAATCCCGTTTGGATAGACAGTCACAGCAAACGTTAGTTACTCGCTCACGTCCCTTCATTTATCTGGCCTAATGGGTGAGTGACATGACCAAGAATGTCGAGTAATTTTAATTTTACCTCAGAGTCACTGTATATATATATATATATATATATATATACAGAGCCCCTAAAGGGACATGGTGGTGGAAAAAAAATTGGGATGGGAGGAAAAAAAAAAAAAAAAAATCGTTTGTGTTCCCTCGCAAAACCTGTCGTGAGATCTGACAAACACTTCCTGGTTAATTTCGCTCTGGCAGTGGTTCATAAACTCTGCGCATTCACAATGGAGTCCTTCATATTTTGAACTCGAACTCAAATATAAAGATTTTTTTTTTTTTTTTTTTTTAAATAGACATCTCTGTTCTCCCACAATTCTGATTTTGACAGAACCTCAAGTAATTGTTATAAATGATTCTTTTTTATAAATATCTAAACCGTTGTAAATGCGTATGGGCCTAGGCCTAGGCCTTTAATTTTATTTATTTATTTTTTAATTTAAATGAATTTGTTATGCTAAAGAAATGAACTGTTGAAACTGATGAATCAAATACATTTGAACAGCCTCTGGTCCCCACCTACTGGTGTAATAATGTAATAAATACAATATTTATTTGAAGCGTAACATTATTAGTTAAAAATTAGCCTATTCATTTTATTTGCGGCTGCTGCAACATGAGTATTTTTAGCTGTGAAAACACTGTTTTTGAAGCTGTTTCAGACATACCGCTGCTCTCTTTAAAGTTTCTGGATTGATTATAATTTAAGGTGTAATAGACATCGCAGAATCACTGTCACATATATATATATATATATATATATATATATATATATATATATATATATATATATATATATATGTCACATAGGAATAAGATGGCGTATGAGTTTGAATCGAGATGGCAATCGTGCATACATATATGGGTCTGATATCTATGTATATTGTATATGTTTCTGTCAGACCTCAAAAGTAACCCGATGAACCTGATGATGCACTAGAATCACTGTTTGGACATTTATTGGGAGTGTTCAAATCAGCATATTAGAATGATCATGTGACATTGAAGACTGGAGTAATTATGTTGAAAATTGGCTTTGCCATCACAGGAATAAATTCTATTATAGATATATTTAAATATTCATATTTAATTAATATATTTAAATATTTATTTATATTTAAAATATATTTGAATAGAAAGAAAAAAGACAGACAGAATAGAAAAGAATAGAAAGCAGTTATTTTAAATCATAACTGTATTTTGACCAAAAAAGGGAGAATAAAAGATGTAAAAAAGTCTAGTCTAAGCACAGATCCATATTTGATAGGACGTCAAAAAGCCACATTCATAAAGCTTATTTTATATTGCTGTTGAAATGCAATATAACAAAATACAACCTGCATTCAAAACTAATTTGCACCCGTCAACTAATATTTAAGGGCAGGTCTCTGAATAGAGTACCATAACTTATTCAGAATTGCATTATTCAAAATTCAAATATTCCATCACAACAGCATCTCATCCCGTCACATGGGCACATGAGTGCTTTAAAGGAGCAGGTGGAAAAAATAACCTCACTTACGCAGGCAGTGGAGTTCATGCGCAGACGGCCATCTCCAGGAGCCGCGATGATGAAGTGGAAATTCATCACAGGGCTGCCCAAGCGGGTACGTGCCATGAAGAGACCCTGTGTGCAGCCAGCGACAGATGCATATGTATGCGAGCGGCCCGCACAGCAACGATGCATTCACGCAAAACAAGCCAATCCTCAGAGATGTGGCAAGGCTAACCGCGCTTCACTCTGGAAGTCAGGGGAAGCAGAGGACTTCATGCTCAAATGATTATTATGTGGGTTGACAACTAGGAAACACTATAAGAACATGTGCGATATATGTGGTGTATTTTATTCCACTAACCTTGTAAGATACAAGGAATGCCTCCATGTCAGACTATATTAATGTTATTATGGCTACATTTACAGATCCTAATGCATATTTTGACAGTGTGTTTAAATTCACTTCTGGCTCATATATATTGATGATTTATCTGTGCATTAGCTATATATCTTTTTTTTTTTTTATTCGCATGCCCTTTTAAACTTTAATCAAAATCACCCCTCCTCCCTCTTGCGGCGACATCTCTTCTCTTAAGATGTGTTTACTGGCACGAGGGCGGGACAACCTGTCACTCACATGAGATCCACCTATAGCAAACCACAACCATCCAATCAATTCCCTATGGACAAAATCTAGACCCACCAAACTCTTTTTTTCCTGTCTTGTTCAACAAGCCATTTCACTCAATATACGTCAAAATAAGAAAGACTATTGCAACACTTCATGCTGATTTTAAATATAATAAAATTGAAATGTCGCTAGAGTCTAATCAAATTAGTTGAATTGTTTAATAGACAAATCCACAAGGATCATGGGAATTAATGTCATAACAAAATAAATCAATTTCAAATTCATTCTCCAATGAATATTACTTCATTCAAATGCAGGAATTTCTTCGCATTCAGTACGTCATAAGAAATTAGACAGTTATTTTATAAATCAGCTATTACATACTCATAGTATTTAGACCCACATTTGAAAGTGCCCCAAATCTCAGTGTTTTTTTGCTGCTTACACACATTCAACAAGATCCAATTAGATGTGAAAACATCTATGAAATCCTCTGAACCGGTTGATGGTGGAAAAGTTGGTGATGACTCAGCAGACATCATTACTTATGTGTGGGTCAGGTCTGCAGCCCACTGCCACCGTCTCCAAGGACAACAAGCTGCTATCTTCAAGGACAAGGTAAATACCCACTTGCTTTACTATTATCTCTGAAACAGTGCATGAGTGTTATTACCCCAACCTGAGCCAAATGACATGGTTTGACCTGCCATTTGCTGATTGCTCGGGAAGTAAGCGGACTTCCCACAGTGACAGATTGTGTCCTCCTTGACGTGAATGAGCTCCTGAACCTCAAATAAATAACAGACAGATTACAGGTCATAAACGACTCCTCACCTCTAGCGTCGGATAACGAGAAACAAACTTTTAAAAAATGGATCCATTCTGCAGCATAAGAAATACAATTGATTCCCGCCTTAATAATTAATTTTATGGTCAATGATCTTAGCAACCGTAATTTCTGTTGGACCTAATCATCTGGAAAATAAAAATTGCCCAGACCATTTTCTCCATTTGTTTGGTTGCCAAGCAGCCAGCAAATTTCCCTCAAACCCGTAGTGTGTGACATGATCCCACCGCCTGCGTGTTGCCATGTGTCTGTGCTACGTGTTTTGGAGAGAGAGACTCAGCATATTGGTCTATGCATTGCAATTATACTCATTTTCAAGCACTGGAGGGCAAGAAAACAAACAGGAAATAGATGATGTAGAAACACACGTCATTCTGTTGTCTCTGAAGCACTTGTTCCAAAAACTAAAATTGAATTCTGAACCAGTGGTTCCTACGTTTGACACCCCAAGCCCCAAAATACCCCCCAACATTTCGTTATTACAAGTACAAAATTAAGAAATTAAACTACACAATGACACAGTCTGTAATTAGACGGTCACACTAACCACACAAATGTACATTTTTAAAGATTCTCTCATCATTTCGAGTCTAAAATAATCTGTGCTTCATTAAGTGAGTCGAATTCAGTGAGCTGTCAATGATTCAGTCCGAGATTCAGACTTCATGACACCTACTGTATGTCCAATTCAGCTTGAAATGCTAATTAGAAGTGCATTTCCCAAAAGCATCATTAGCCAATTTCGGGTTGCAAGTTCTATCGTTACCAGCATAATTTAACGATTCACATGTTTCCCGAAACCATGGTTCCAACAAACATTTGCAAATAGCATTGGCAAAGTTGGTTGGAACTGCAACTCTTCACCAGTTAGAAGCATAGTTTCTTGTTTGTATGACATGCAGACTTAAATCGTTCATGCTCTTGAGAAAATAACGAAGTTAACATCCAGTATGTTTAATTGCAAATATGCGTTCTACATTTTACAGCAATAATCTGACATTAACTAGACCTAAAATTAATTAATTAGCAGATGGTATTACTCCTCCTCCTCTGTGAGGTCATTAAGTACAAAGTTCTTTCATGAAACTCTAGATGGCGCAGGCTGAAAGGTCTTTCATTTCTTAATCCTAATCTGCTTGCAATCACATAAATTCCTAAAGGGCACATCAGATTGGTTCCTGCTGTATTCAGTAGCTAATGAGCTTGCTGCTCAACCCTCAAATACTTGGTAAGCATTTTCTGTAGCAGTTTGCAGCGGACTTTCAGAAACCCTCCACCTTCCCCAGCTCCACCTGTATAGATCTGCTATGGGTAATTCTTGCTATATTGCTATAATATACTATATTGTACAGCAGCAGCAACATGTCTTAATTTCTCACAGCAGCATGTTGTGTATGTATTGGCAGTAGCAAGTGCCGTACTTGCCCTGTAACAACAATAACCAACAGCAGCAGCATAGCAGATCCAAGACCAAAACATATCAACATTGTCATATCCATTACCATGCCAAACAATCTGAGAGATTTCATGATAGAACTACATTGTGCTACAAAGTTGCTATGATTTTGGGAAACATTCATGACAAGCTGCTTCATTTCTCCAATGATGCATTGAACCATGGTGGTTAAGCGAGATGTCATTATAGGGAAAACAAACCTGGTCAAGTGATTGATATAAAATAACCAAATATACATTATTTGGGCAGAGTGTTAAGATGTACAGTACTTTGGTTTTGTATGTCAACCGCACAGCCTGTTGTGTTCACTATTTGTGGTCAGTTTTTGGATACTACAGATCCTGCTCTGGAATAGTAAACCACAGCTCACAACCAATAAAAATGTTGGGGTCAATAAAATTTTTGGTAGCACATAATTTTACAGTCCTGCACCTCATGTGCATACTCTGTACTTATTATAGTGTTTGTAATAACTGTGTAATAACAATGTACTAACCCCGAACCTACCCTTAAACCTAACCTAACCAATGTAGTTACATTATATTAAATTACACAGTATTATTATATTACACAATAAATTGATTAAAAGTGACAGTAAATTCATGTATAATGTGCCAGAGTATTTCAGTAAAAAAAAAAAAAATCATCAAATAATATGATAATGATTTCTGAAGGATCATGTGACACTGAAGACTGGAGTCATGAAGCTGAGCATTCAGCTTTGTATCACAGGAATATGTCGCATTTTAAAAGAAATTCAAATAGAAAACAGATTTGAAATTGTAATAATATTTCATTATTGTTGTGATTTTACTACATTTCTGATGAAACAAAGTGCAAGCATAAGAGACTTATTTTCAAAAATCCCTGTTCGATAGGAGCCACTTTCATACAGTACATTGCATGTTGCTGTCGAAATGCAATATACTGTAGGCGGAAGTGGCATATATTACATGTGAACATGCTGCATTCATTCTAACGTTGAAACCTTTGATTCCAGCATCAACACACAAATACCTCTAATGGACTCCTTCCCAAAATTAGAGGCTGTCAACCATTTAATGGCCATCATTTTTCTTGCATCAGTGACTTTGAAAGCCAATCATGACTGGGAGAGGGAAAAATAAATAAATGAAAATAACTACAAGCATGTCAGGAAAAATCTCCAAATACTAAATGCAGGGTCCAAATGGACTCTAGCACTCAACTGAAGTCAGTTTATTTCCCCTGTATTCAGCTGATCAGGTTTTCTAACATGTGATTAGGTATGTTTCAAAATGTTAGAAGGCTTATGCTGGGCATCATTTTAAAAATTGTAAATCTATGTAATAAGTAAATAAATGTGGTTTATTTTTTAAATTCTCATTGTGGGTTTTATATCATATGATCTTCTGATCATATGATAAAAAGAAAAAAATAAATGCATTGAATATAATCAAAAGGGTGAAAAGTATAAATATAAAACTGTTCAAATATAACTGAGCTGTGCTTGTCATGCAAAATTTCTCACACACAAACAGTTATTCTGCTGCAGATGTAATCTAGTCTTTCATTTACAGTAATCATTGTCGCATTTGCTACTGAATTATAGGTCTATGAAAAGACCTTAAAAAAGGATTCTAAAAACTAAGGATCATTAAAAGTTCTGAAAAACTAAAAAAACCAGAGGAGTTTTAAAGGGGTCACATACATTTTTTATTTATTTTTTTGTTCTCTCTGAGGTCCACTTATAATGTTAGTAAAGTTTCGTCTGTTTGTTTTTGTGCCAAAAACCCATAATTTAGTTCTCCATGGCCGCTCCACTCTGACCCTTTGAATCAAACGGGCTGTTTTCATGCTGTGCCTTTAAGATCCCAATGTAAATTGCCTCTTCGCATGTAAAATGAGCAAGAGAAATTTCCTGCTCTCTGCTGTTTGATCCAAGTTGCTGTTACTCCATTTCTTTGGGTTTCTAATGTCAGAAATCGCAGTACTGTATATCAGAACAAGCTGTTTTTGCAGCTTTTAGTTGGTTTTTTGGACTGGGGAAGATGTTATTTGATTTTATTAGGCAACATCAAGGAATATCTGATTCCTCCTTTCTCTCTGGTTTGCTTATTACTGATTGTACTGAATCCAGTGGATCCTGCCAAAACATCCTGTCACATAACAATAATGTTCCAGTTCGGCCAAATCAAACCAGTTGAATATGCAACAACAAGTCATTTGAAATTTGTGCAATGAAACATTTTTTAACATAGAGGCATGTTAGAGTAATACCGTTATCCTACTGATTCCATGGTTTCCCTTTTCATCATTTCATCTAAATGCCCATATTAAAGCATTTTTATACAATTCATAAATTATAATGGCATGCCTGTGTCCTTGATAATTGTCCCTAATTAAAATCAAGCTTTAGAGCTCATTCTGGGTTCAATTTCCAGAGACCTAATGAAAGGCCGACCGACTCAACAAACGAGGTAACCATAGAGCAGGCACCTAAAATAATTACAATATCGTGATAAGAAATCAAAAGAAATGATCTCAAAATTACATGCTATGTCATGCAGTTAATCCAGCCCCCTTTGCAAACATCTTAGAGTCTAATGCAGCGGCGTATATAAAATTCTGCCTCAGGCCTTGCATCCGAGCCAAAACAACTTAATGGATTAATTGGGGAACCAACAGAGTTAATTAGGCCTTGGGGGTTATGATTCCACCCTATGTCAACCCTTGCTTCAGTCTCAACAGCCCTGCTGAGCAACCGCCACAATTAGCAGAGATGTTGTGTCAGTGTCCAAGAACTAGCAGGAGGAGGAAAAGATCTTGGCCGAGGAGAAGGAGGTTGAGAGCAAAAGAAGAGGAAGCCTGTTTCGTTCTGAGCAGGGATGAGTGCCATTCAAATTCAAAAGGCAATTTGAATTTAAAAGGCATTTTCAGTTCGGATATTGCATACAGGATCCGTAGTTGGTTGTAAATTTAAGGAAGTAGAAATTGTAGAAGCTGCTGCAAGCATAGTTTTAAATGATCTAATAATAGACAAAACATAAGAAACACTCATAATAATAATAATAATAATAATTATTATTATTATTATTATAATTATTATTATTATGAACAGCAATTCTAAAAAATCACAGTGCATAATAATATAAATCGTGACAGTATCGAGCCCTATAAAACAATGTTAATTATTATATGATATTATGTATCATTTTGTCATAAATTCACTAACAAATTAAAAGGGAGACTGTTTTGAGACTCTGAATTTTTCTCCACTCTGAGACCAGATCATTACTGGATAAGCAGGAAGGAGCGTTCAGAGAACACCTCCTCTTTCTGGGGGGAAGAAAAGGCTTTGATCTTAGCAGATGTTTGCATCCCGCTCAAACGATGACTTAGCACTTTCTGTGAATCTTTTTTGGAGGAAGCGCTCGTGTTTATAGCCACCTACGCAGACGCTCTGTTGAATTCCAATGCTGGATAAGCTAGCGGAGTCTTTTTCTGGCTGTGTTTATATGTACGTGCATGTTTTGTGAAGATTGCTAGCGTCTCCTTCGCCTGGTGTCTGCTGTTTACCATCCCTAGAACCCCCCCCACATACACACACACACATACACACACACACACACACACCCAGTTAACGGATGCTCCCACACCGCTTCCCCCCCACACACACATAACCGTCGACGAGCGCCTGGCAAGGGCCAAATTGATTGGTGTGCTCTCTCCCTTCAAAAGGACCTGAACTCAATTTGCTTGCAATGGCTTCAATTTCCTGGCCAGCCCAAATCTGCCCTCGTTTTTCTGAGGAAATTTTTTTTTTTTTTTTTTTTTTTTTTGCCTACTCTTCCTGGAGGACCGTCATTTCATTTCATTACTTTGTGCGAATCCACCTGCCCTCTCCGCCTACTATTCATTCTGCGACAGAGATCAGCGTGTGTCTTTGTGAGTGTGTCTGTACTGAGAAGACAGAAATCTGTCACCTGGTCCTACCACTGAACCTCTGCAAGGAAAAATTGCATGCATGTTTATGCAAACACCTGCCATCATCGATTCAAAGTATGTGTATTACAGTGACATCGGAAAGGTTTCCCTCGATTTTCTTTTATTATTATTACTATTATTATTATTATTATTATTAATAATACAATTATTATTTTATTTAAAAATGGAAATAAAACGTTCAAATCGACATAATTAATGCAAGTTTAAACGTTAAAATTATGAAGTAAAATTAAAAATAATTCCTGTACATTACTGTGACGCTGAAAATCAGTAGAAAAGCTCATCGAAATCAAGGGATGTCACGCTAGATATGACTTCCTCATCTAACGACATCCAATCAGTTACTTAATTGTATACTATTAAGTCTCAATGATCGGGTTTAGTGCCGCACAGATGATTAATGTTTTAGCACACAAAAGAGCCTGTATGCCACCAAATAAAAACCACCTCAAACAAGAACTCTGAATGCAGGAAACTAAAGGATGCAACTGACCACTTGTAATAAGCAAATGAGCAAAAGTGGTAGAAATAACCCACATTGCTATATATCAGTCTCGGCTCAAATAACCCGTAGAAATAGACAGACTAATGATAATTTTGACAATTTTGACATTTACAATATCTGAAACGATATGTAAGAGACGCATGAAACCACACAGATCGATAGTAACCCAAGTAATAGTACTAATCCATCCATCTGTTGCTATAAACATTTTTACATTTTCAAAAAACATCACTTAGTATGATTTATAAGCTGTTTTTCTCAAGGGGATCAAAAAATGTCCTCACAAGGACAAGGATTTTGCATATTGCCATGTTTGTGCGGACATTTTGTCGCACCAATGTTTTTCTTCGATTTTACCTGGCCACTCTGTTGTTCCATTTAGAAGCTCTGACAAACATGAAATATGAACCCACGTTATAAAAAAGAACATTTTGACATTTTCCTTTCTCATTTTTATCCTTGTCGTGTTAAAAAGTCTAGACTGTACATTTTCAATTTTTTTTTGTTTTCTTCTAGAGCTGCTGTAAATAGCACAACATTAATGAAATGGCCAAACTCTGAGTGCGCTGAAATTTTTCATTACATGACAGCAGCCATTTGTCATTCTGAGATTTGTAATTAATGTAGTTTATCTGCATTAACTCTTTTGATCCATCAAGCTCCTGTCTGCCGTGAAGCATATTTTATAGGCTGGATGTTGCAAATAAATGGCACTGCAAATGCATGAAAACAAACAGCTGAAATGCACGCTTTAATCAGCATGATGGTCTGGGTTGTAACCTCACAAAAAAAAGCCCTGACGATCAGCCAAATGTCTGCCAAACACGCGTGCAAATCTGCTTAAACACCGACATGATGTTAAGCAGTAAGACCTTTGAGTGTGATCTCAGCCTCTAGAATTTTTCTGCATCTCCAAGTTGTTCAAATCCAATGATTTCGCTGTCATTTGGGTTCGAAAATGAAATTAGGGTTCGAAAAAGAGCAACGAAAAACAAAACAAATTAAAGTCAGGTAATTTCCCAGACACCTCAGTAGAAACAGATCCCTCGATCTCGGTGTCTGTGTTCGTCCGACTGTAACGTAATTGCCCGACCAGACCTGATGAGCGGCAGAGATGGTGTCTGCAGTGGCCCGAGGAAGTCGTCCCATGGCTGGGCATGAGATTGGAAAAGCCAGCCCCTGGTTCGCCAGTGCTCCTGGGAAATTAAGTCAGCATGTATTGAGGTATTGAAATGAAGTATTGAACACGCCTCCCCTGGCTCAGTCACTGGTCCAAACAGATCGAGGTAGAGACAGACAATTCCCTTTATGAAAGGAACAAGAATTAAGCCCATCCCATGAGACTTCCAGGCCATCTATAATCTCACGCTTCCACCGTACAGTCAGGTAACACCTCACTGTGAATATACCAAGAATCATTTTGGATGTCTCCCTCATCAGACACATCCAATTCTTGGAGTATCGAATAGTGTCAACGAGGAAAACGGCTCGGATTTGGACAAAGTAATCAAACAAATGGGAAAACAGCTGTAAAAGTTTCTTTTGGTGCCCTATTGATGATGAGGTGGAGAAATATTGAATTCCCACACACCAGCCGAGGGTGAGAGCGGAGGTTATGTACAGTGATTTTGTAGTACTCAATCCCACACACATAAAGGAAGTATTTGATGCAATTTGCTGGTTTTCCGTTGCTGAACCCACACAGAAGGTGTTTGCCCACCAGCTAATAACATGATACATACACTGCTGTTTACTCCAGTTCTAGGGACATCGGGTTGCTTTCATGCTTTATCCAATTTCCAGCCCATATTTGCAGCTCGTGCCAAAAGTGTTTGATGGACAGTTTTAGGGAAGTGGTTGACTGACAAGCAGTGGATTTATTAACCCGAAAGTGACCTTAAATCCAACAGGGAGGGTTTACGTGGAACGCAGCATTCCAAGGATAAAAGAGAAGGTGAAAGAGTCTCAAGCGAATGTTCCTTTCAACTGAATTCAAAAAGTGAATTTCCCAAAAAGGACACTATTGTTGCATCTTTCCTGAGCATTCAAAAGGCCGTTCGGCACAGTTTCCAGCTCACCTCTGTGCGTAAAGTGTCCATTCTCCACCTGACATGCAGCCATAACAGAGGTAATAGGCATCTGTGCTCACAGCAGGACAGCGAGGGACTTCCTCTCTGACAGGAAGCTGATGATATACCTGTCCTGTTGAAAAGCCATCTCCCTTCCCCTGCCAATCACCATATTACATTTAGCATTTGAGGGTGAAAGAATGCGTCGCTTCCACAGTCACTGAAGATGTTCCATTTACAATAATATAATATAATATAATATAAAATAAGTAATTAGCCATGTATATGTATGTGTATATTATTATATGTTAATATGAACATTATAATAATAACAATATATTAACAATAATATTATGTAATTATTAATTAACTAAATAAAATAAAATAGAATAATTCGATTTACTTGTTTAATTTTATTTATTTATACTACTACTGCTGTTCCTTCCTCCTCGTCATCATAATAATATACATATTATTATTATTATTGTTATTATTATTGTCAGTATTCTTTCAATAATATAATGTATTATTTTTAATTGTCAGTGATGGTGGAAGATGACAATTACACAAATGTAATAAGAGAGTGGTTTTGTTTCCATCCAAAGTTGCAAATTTAACTTTTGTTCAAAATTGGAATATTGCATAAAACATTTGTGAATAAAGCATCGTTTCCTCCCCATGTGTTCAAGAGAACGAAATCGTCCCTTCCAGGGAAATTAGAGCAAAGTATCTGCAATAAAAAATTGGAAGTTGCTGCAATCGGGGAAGAAACTTTTTTCCTCCATCATAAATGACTTGAAACGCAGTTGAAACACAATAAACACTGTAATGTTATCTTGAGTTCGGATGCTGCTGTTTGCGAACGTAATCACTTGAGACGCTTCTGGGAGGGAATTAAACCAAATTATTTTAATAACAGACTTTGGTTCTGGCATTTCAGAATGGTCCGCTGGTTAGTCCAGCTATCCAATCACATCCAATGTTACAACTCCATTGTAGTTAATGTGCATGTCTTCTTATTGGATAATAAATGTATCTGCCTCAAATAAAGATTTGTATTCACTTTTTTAGAATTTATCTGCATCTTGGCGTTTCCATCCAGTTCCATTCAGCTAAGAGAATCTGCTACTTCTTCTGAAGAAATTGTACATGGTGTTTGCAGCCATCATGTCTGGGAGTTGTGGGTAGTGAAGTATTCTGGCCTTTAGATACGACTTTTTTTTTTTTTTTTTTTTTTTTAAATTCATATGTAAGCACACCTTTCCCCCCAACAAGCCTTACAATTTAAGGTATAATCCATGTTTGTGGCACAAACAGTGCAGCTTAGACACCAAATCTCTTATACTACATACAAACAACAGTAAAGCTTGCATTTGCAAGCACCACTAATAAACAGAAAAAAAAAAAAAAAAAAATGGCACAGAATGCACACATTTTGCTCCAAGCTGACTCATTACGGAGGAGTGTGTGTTTGAACACGGCCCTGGCGCTGTAATTCTGTCCGGTTCTGATACTAAATCTCTTATCTGATATCTCTTTCACTCACTTTCTCTTTCTCAGCTTTCTCTGGCTCTATAATTCCTCTGGGCTTAAATAAAGAGATAAGGCATCCAGTGTAAGTAATGGTGTGCACCCACGCAATCCTAACTAACTGCGCTTCAGTCCACACGGACCACTGCCAGTCCATGGGAAACCCCACTTCATAGTGTGTGTGTGTGTGTGTACACGCAATTCCAAAGCTCTTAACTGTTAGTTAATGCCTTGCTTTCTATCTATCTATCTATCTATCTATCTATCTATCTATCTATCTATCTATCTACAAGTTATTTGTTATTTTTGTTACTTTTTCTCACCTGGGGTTGCTTTTTTGTTTTTTAATACCAACAAAAAACATTGCATTTTTGGCCAATCCAATTCACCAAAAGTGAAATGAATAAGCCTCAGGCTGAAGGAAATGTATATTTACTCCTGTACAGTAGAGGGCACAGCTGGCATTCTGGATTACAGAAGAATAGGATACAGGAGAAGGAGGTTCAACACTCTTATTTCTAATCTAATCTCAAGTAATTTTTGCTTATTAGAATGGTTGAATTATATCATTGAAGGTCGGAAACAAAGACATTGGTAAATAAAGTGAGATTAAATACATAATGTATATTTGTGTAATTTAACGTAATTAATTATCACATTTGTGTAAAATTCTGACATTGCATATGACTGTTTTTATTAATTTTGAGGAATACTGAATGTTTTCGAGCAAGTGAGATGACATAGATGAAATATATGTTCATATTTAGACTAGAACTGCAATAACCATCACGTTTACACGGCGCGCAAAGCACCTCTGCACTTTATTCCTCTCAACATAGGGACAGAACTGTCGGTCAATAAAAGTGAAAAAGTAACTTGCGTTACTTATTTGAAAAAGTAACTTAGATATTTTGTTGTAAATTGAAAAAGTAATGCATTACTTTCCTAGCTACTTGAAAAAGTAATCTGATTACGTAACTCAAGTTACTTACAGTCAGTTACCCCCAATACTGGATATCTGTATGTATGTGTGTCTGCATATGTATGTATATGTATATGTGCGTGTATATATATATATATATAGAAAGAGAGAGAGATTTTCTTTCAGTGTGTGTTGATGCAATAAGCAAAGTTGCATCCCAAAGCAAGACAGATAGAGCTGGCTGTGAGTACGTGTATGCTGCAGATAAATCAATTAATATGAGCGCGCCTGACAAGCGTTTGTAACATGCAGCGCTGGTTGAGGTGGATAGCGATGGTCTCTCACATTTACTGTGACACCAGAAGATCTAGCTGCTGTACCAACATGAAATATTCAAACTCAACAACTCACACCTTTATATGAGCACCGGGGTTTAATCTTACACATACAGAGCGTCTTCAGAAAATGAGAAAAGTGTTTTTTTTAAAGGGGCCAATCAAAGAAAACAAGATTTCCCTTCACGGCACAAAGCTCCTTCCTCTCCTATTATTTATGAAGGCTGACCTTGTTGTTGGCGATTTTTACTTTTTCCATTTCAATGTTTCATTTCACAAGCGAAAATTTGAACAAATCAAGTCATTTGCATATAAAGGTCTTAAAGGTACAGCAGCAAAAACAGCCTGTTTAATTCCAAGGGTCAGTGAGAAGGTGGGAAAGGGTCATGAAAACTAAATGATGACCGCAAGAAACCTTGAATAATATTATAAATGAACTTCAGGAGGGAATGCAAAAGTGTTTGCACCTCTAGCATGTGTGTATATTTTATTTAGAGAAAGAAATGTATGCCGCCCTTGCGGAATTTGAGTAATAAACCGCTTCCATATCAATGCATTGCAGTAATATCTGCGGGTTCATTTTGCATTCTGGAAACGAAAAGCCAGGGTTCTCATACATCAAAATCACTCCAACAAACTCCTCCGAAACGCACGACAGCACCAAAACACATCCGTATGCAGCGCGTGCATGAAATATTCCCTGACACGCACGCTGAATTGAATGTTAACGTATGAACTATACGTGATTCAACTGAAATACGCCGGCTGTTTGCTATTCATCTACTCCTGTCTTTCTGTATCATCTTTGCTCATATCTCAATGGACAGCGTCTATTGTCTCAGCGTGCATTGCTGCGATGTCCTCCATTACTTGTGCGACACTGAGGTCGTCCACCTCAAACATCAAAAGAATGATAAGCAGCCGTGATTCAGAGGGATGCATGTGAAAGGCGGCCCCTCCATCCAACACGGCCATTTTCTGTGCATCACAATATCTCAGGGTCATTACTGGGCAAGGATCAATACAAGAAAAATCACAAGTGATTGGGCCTGCCACTCAAGACGAAATGCGGGCCCGATCCTCTCTTGTACCATGTGCTGCACTCCAGGCCCTGAGAGCACAATCATCAATCCTGCTTTAATGTGCTTAACCTAACGAGCGCTGTTTAGAACGAGCGGGGGAGACTGTTTTGTTGCAAAGTTATTCAGGCCAACTCTTCTCTTTGTAATGGAATGGGATGACTAAGTCAGATTATGTCTGCTCTCTTTATCTTTATCTTTGAGAGAAGAGGCTGACGAGTGTAAGAAGACGATGTACGTGACATGCCAATTTGGACTCTGTAACAAAACCTAGTGAGACACTTTTGTGCCTGCCGTCTACATAGGCAGCTGCCATCCTAACTGAACCTCAGTAGTGACTATTTTGGAACACTCTATATAGGCAATGACTGAGTGGAGACTAGACCAATGCTTGATTTCAATTGTGTTTGCATGTTGCTAAGGTTGTTATACTCTATTTCGCTATCCAGTATTTTGTGTGTGGTGTATTAGTCAGTTTGACATTCATTGAATTGTATTCATGACAGTAAAGACTTTACACTATTACAAACAAAAATCTATTTCACAGAAATGAATGCTGTTCTTTTGAAGTTTCTATTCATCAAAGAAGCCTGAAAAAAAGAACTTTTCCCATTTTTCACAAAACTATTAAGCAGCAGAACTTTTTTAAACATTGAAAATAATAAGAAATGTTCCTTGAGCAGCAAATCAGCATATTAGAATGATTTCTGAATGATCATGTGACACTGAAGACTGGAGTAATGATGCTAAAAATACATATTTGATCACAGGAATAAATTACATTTTAAAATGTATTCAAATAGAAAACTGTAATTTTAAATTTTGCAATAATATTTCAAAATATTACTGTTTTTACTGTATTTTTTATCAATATTTTTTTCTTGAGCATAATTATGGAAGCTTGTTTCCACCATGAAACAAAAAATTAAAAGGTAATTGTGACTTTTTATTTCACAATTTTGACTTTTTTTTCTCAGTATTGCAAAATATAAACACAATTATTATTTATAAAGCCAGAATTGCAAGTTATATAGTCAGAATTGCGTAATGTAGAGTCAGAATTGCAAGTTGTATAGTCATAATTACGTGATATAAAGTCAAAATTGCAAGTTAAGGTCAGAATTGTGAGAATCTCGCAATTGCGTGTTATAATGTCAGAATTTTGAGATATAAACTGACAATTCTGATAAAAAGAATTGCATCTTTAAAAAAAAATTATTATGATATATAATGATTTGATTCGTTATCTCAGATGAACTTCTTAATGCCTGACGCAATGCATTCTCGGACTGGTTTAACTGTGAACGATATATGCTTTGGTGACTTTGGCCAAAATAACACTGCCTGCCATGTGGAACAGCCTTTGAGTCCACTATGATGCCTTAAACATCTCCTCCATAAGCAGCTCACTAGGTTTTGGACCAGAGCCACGGTCTCCCTGGAGGTCTTGTTCAGGCATTAAAAGAGAGAAAAGAGGATCAAACTTTGGTGGTCAAGGTACAAACACTCTTAAATCACCTCTAGCATTTTCCTCTATAGTCTATGTCCACAATGTCTATCATTTTTTACCTTAAAGTCAAGGGCACATGCTCTGTCCAAACCAGAATTAATGAACACGGATAAATTCCTCTCGGGCTAAATTCACACTAAATGTGTCAAGTTCAAGTTTAACTTGTTTAGCATGCGCTCTGCAAAGTGGAGAAGGGCTCATTATCTGGAAGACGTACAAATGTCCTAAGTGTAAACAGAATATTCTTATTCCTGGAAAAAAAATTCTTAGAACATTCCTTCATGTGTTTTTGGAACAGAAAGAAGTGTCAATGATTAAAGGTTTAGTTCACTTTCAAATGAATATTACCCCAAGCTTTACTCACCCTCAGGCCATCCTAGGTGTATATGACTTTCTTGTTTCTGACAAAGACAATGGGAGAAATATTCATAAATATCCTGATGTGTCCGAGCTTTATAATGGCAGTAACGCGCTACAAAACGAATATGAGCAGAAGAAAGTGTCTCCATTTACATCCATCTATCATAAAGATATTCAGCTTCAGAGGGTTAATAAAGACCTTCTGAAGTGATGTGTTTTTAAAAAAAAAAAATATTCATATTTAACAAGAACAATACACCCTACTCAAATTACGGAACTGGAACTGTTTTTTCCATAATTGGAATACGTAAGGCGGTCTGGCGAAAGATACATATTTTACTTCACAACTGATTAAATATGGATTTTTTTATTTTCTTTTTTTCACAAATGCATCGCTTTACTTTAGAAGGCCTTTATTAACCCTCCGGAGCCACATGGAATATGTTTATGATGGATGGATGTGGATGGAGACACTTACTTGAGCTCATACTCATTTGGTAGCTCATTACTGACATTGTAAAGCTCGGACGCATCAGGATATACTTATTAATTTGTTTTCAATTGTCTTCATCAGAAACAAGAAAGACATATACACCTAGGATGGCCTGAGGGTGAGTGAAGCTTGGGGTAATTTTCATTTGAAAGTGAACTACTCCTTTAAGTGAATCACATGAAACCATGAAATACACACACACACACACACACAAATCTTTGTCACTCTGTCATTCTCAAATACAAGCAGGTCAAGTTGAACATAACTCAATCGATTTATATCTTCTTGGGTAATCAGAGGAATAACAATTTGTAGCTGACCTTATTCACAGTTTCTCTAAAAGCTACTCAAATTCTGAAAGAACTAATTAAACTCCAAAGCCTTTCAAGATGCACAGCAAAGACTGTACAAGACAAAGATGGTCCGCAGCTACAGCACATTACTTACATGACTGCTTAAGAAGCTATCAGATTTTATTCCTGATCTAAAATATGCTCTCGAAAGGTAATTTTTGACAAACGGTTAAGAAGATTTTGGTCTTAATAGATTTTTTAGACATGATGGCTTGAATTAGCTGTCAAGTGTCTGTCAAACATGGCCGCTGAGTCCACAATGAGTTTACTTGTTCTTTCACAAAACTAAACCAATGAAAACGATTGACTCTTGTTCTTATACTTTGATATAATAAAGAGACAAGAAAGGAAAAGAATGTGCACAGCCATAGTCATAAAGGAAACTGTATGTCCTTTTGTTTCTTTGATTAGAAGATAGATGTACAAAATGTCAAATTTACACGGGTTCAGAGCAAAATTCAGAAGCTGAAGAAATTATCTTCACACTCAGTATTGATTAAAAAGGTGGAAAGTGTTGAATAATAAAACATAATACTTATCTTGCTCAAAAGATATGACTTAAAATGGAACTGTGAATTGCTCGTAGTATGGTAAGGAGCTCCCTCGAAGTGAATACATTCACATCAAACCGCTTTGGTGAGAGAGCATTTGCAATGAAAATAAATGCATTAAAATGCAAATTCAAATTTGGCATCAAGCATGTAACACCAGGCAAGGTGTAGTACAGAACAGGAGTACACGTGTAAGCCCCTGTCGGTGTGTTAGAGAGAATCCTATGCAACTTAATGAGTGTTCATCCATGGACATCTTCTGTTAGTGCTTTCATCTTCAGCATCTTGTCTTGACTTTCATTAAAAGGCTGGTGGAGGAGCACAGAGAGTTAAAGGAGTGTTTGCCTTAGCGATTTCAAAAAGCAAAGAGGCCTAAGCAGTCAGCCGAAGAGCTTGTACAGTGCTTCATTCACACAAAAAACTGTGTTCCACCGAGATCCTCCACTATTACCACAAAGGAGCTTGACTCACAACAATTTCCTTGAAAGCAAATAATAAAGCAGGAACTGCTCTGATGGAGTAGAAAACAGATGTACTGTAAAGGAGTGCGAGGAGATGAATGAGAGAGTTAGCTGCTGATGAAAGACTTCTTTCTAAGCATACTAAGCCAAAAGATACCTAAAGTGACTCGAGACACTCTTCAGGGGCAGAAACTTTTTTTTTTTTTAAAACATAATGTCTAGTTGGATCATGCACGCCTTGTGAACACTGAAACGTTTTCTGAATTTTATGACAGTCAGTAGCTGTTGAAGACTATAAATACCTAACGCCATACATGGATCCCAACTGTTGTCAAAAAATTTTTGATGAACTTTTTAGCTACTACAGCCCTCCAAAATGAATCTCACCCCAAACGTGATAACTGTTTGCACACAAAAGCAATTTATTTAGCATACCTACTGAGCCCTGTTTCAGGCTCAGAGCATTAAATTAATGGACAAAACATCTCGGTTCCGACTGTAACCTCAGTTCCCTGAAGAGGTTGTGTCGAGAGTTTGACGCAATGGGAACGATTCGCGTGAGTGCATCATGAAGCCATGTGAAATCAGTCCAATGGTGTGACGGGACGTCAGAGGCAGTGACGTCACGACCAGGAAATATAAGGCACGCTCAAACAGAACAACATTAGCTTCAAAAGGTCTGAAGTAGTTGCATGCCGGAAGTATGGCAGAATGACGCAGCGTCTCGTTCCCTCTTCAAGGACCTAAGGTTACAGTCGTAACCGAGACGTTCCCTTTCAAGGGAACTGGCGCTGCGTCGAGAGTTTGACGCAATGGGAACGACAATACCCACGCCGCCATAATGACCAGTGCCTGTAGTGTGTGAGAATAGTCCCAGCTCTACGTGGCCAGTACCGGAGTCCCAGGGGAACCTGTTTTCAAATTTTTGTTGCAACGAGTTAAAGGACACATGTGATGTCGTCTTAGATTGAGGCCAAAATGATCTTATAAGCCAGAATAACTGTTCAGAACAACCTTTGCGGAGTGCAGCAATGGTGTTATAAATTGCTGCCTAGGTTGATCACTACAGTGTAAAATGCCAGATGCGTTGGAGAGAATGAGAAAGGATGTGTACTAGACTTGTTTGTTTTCATAGCCGTCTATCTAAACTCTCCGCCACTGCTCTGCATGTCACTACCAGCACATAATCTTCTCAAAATTGGTGAGAACTTATTATATTGAGCATCTGACTGGGCTAAGAAAGCCCTGATGAAATTTGGCTTTTCAAGATTCTCAAAGAGACCCAAAGCCAGGGTCAGAGCATGATCATCATCTGGAGTTGTGAATCAGGGAAAGGTGCTCTGTAATGAGATGGCCACTGCTGCAGGCACTCCCCCTCACGGCACCGCTAATGCTGTAATTGGATTATTATGGTCATAATTAAGGATGGAACACACAGCGAAGAGCCACAGAGTCTACAGCTCATTACTGTTGTTCAAATGCAAACAAACAGACTCGGCAAACAAGATTTATAAGACACAAAGGGGGTGTCTTTCCTCAAATATCAACTGCTCCGTGTGTGCTGTGACAGATGGCTGAGGGCAGACTGTGTGTTTTCATGGCAGTGTGCGTGTCTGACCCACAATATAGGGCTAATATTTAGTTTGTGCTATAATGATAACACAAATACACATGGCTCGTTCATTAATTTCCTTAAAGGGCTCATCTCATGAGACATCATAATTTCCTTCATCTTTTGAAATAAAAGACTTCAATGTATTATGAAAAATACTGAAAAGAAAGAACACCAAACTAAACCTGAAAAAGCATCTCATTCTGATGAAGTTTCTGATGAAAACAGAAAAACCAAATCGTAATACTTTACCAGCCATATTTACATGTTAAGAACATCAACTGGGTGATTAGTAACTCAGGAAGGAAATAAGATACATGCAGATAAAATTATTGAAGGGAAAGGATAAGAGTAAAATGAGCAGAAGTCTGTCCAAATTTGTGCTGTTTCTGTATATGTGTAGCACCTACATCTCTACAGTTGAAGAACTGTATTGGATTGTATTGGAAATGGGTCCTGTCCCAAATGGCACACTTCATGTGCTTACAATTGCCATCATGTGTGTAAGATCCACCAGACGGTAGGGAGTCCCATTTGTCATTTTAGGTTTCAGAAGGTTACGCAAGAGCCCCCTTTGTGGCTGATAAAGCGGCATTACGTCTCGAAAGTGTAAGATAGGTGGAAGGTTGCATTAGGGACAGAGCCAATTATGTTTACATAGAAGTCTTAAAGGAATAGTTAACCTTAAAAAAGAAAACTCTGTGATCATTTACTCACATTCGCTATTTCACACCTGTACGACTTTGTGAAACACAAAATTTGCGATAATTTGAAAAAAATGTTGCATATATATTATAGAATTAATTTAATTTCTCTCTCTCTCTCTCTCTCTCTCTCTATATATATATATACTGTATATATATATATATATATATACATACTGTATAAAATCATTTGGACATCTTTTTTATTGCTTTTTTTTTTTTTTTTGAAGGTTGATAGGTAACAGAAGTACAATCAAACGTTTAATAAAAAGTAAAATCAACTATTACATTCCAAAGTAAAAAATAAATTTCAGTAATTAATGTCTCACAAGGAAGAATAGACCTAAAATGATTATGTTTGGTGCACAAAAAAAAATAGTGTGAAGCTCAGGGGAAAATACACACACATAAACACACATACACACACAAACACACAAATATAATGATATATAATATAATATAATGATATATAATATTATATATAATAATGATTAATAATAATTATTGTCTGACCCCCTAAGGACATAAAACACATTAAATATCCACACCCTGATGATATCCATAAGAAAGCACAGATTATTATAACTGCACATCTAAGTAAGACATCTAAGATACAGGCGTCTCTCTCATTCCCAAGCTCTCACTCTCGCTCTCATTTTCCACGAAGATCAGAGCGCCGTCAATCTCAACCTGGTCATTGCATCAGAGATGAAAGAAAAGACATGTTTCACTTGCATCAGAACAGTCATGGAAAGAAAAGGGCCACAAACGGATGTGTTTTGCACCCACTACAGTCACACTCTCTCTCTCTCTCTCTGACAGCTAATTATGAAGTTTATATCTGTCTGTGCTGTGAAAGTAGCTGCTTTATAAAAGACGGAAGAGTTACAGAACCCCATTACTCCAATGCTCGAAATAAATGGCGGTTTGAGTAGCAGGATTGCTCTCTTCCAAATGTGCAAATCAAATGCAGTCATTTCATCCAACTCTCCAGAGAAGAGAGAGCTCATGCAGACTTTGATGTAGGCCCACAGAGGATACTACACTGACTGTCACGTCAGTTGAAAACATAGTTTTAGGGCTTTTTTTTTATTATTATTATTTTAAGCTTTGGTATAAAATAGAGATAAAGACAATAGATTGTTGGCTCCTTTTGTAAGTGGCCCTCTGAACCGAGTATCCAGTTTGTATGTTTATGATCTTACTGGAGAAAAATTAACAAACAAATATATGAACAACTTTTCTTGTCAGGCGAAACAAAACAATTCTAGCTGCGGTAAACAGCAAACATGACTAATATAATATTCAGAATGGAGAAAAAAATCTAGGAAAGCATTAATATTAATAGGTTTATTCCTCAGTTTGAATGCCTAATACAGTTCATTGTGCATTCAGGCTACCTGTCATGAGACACCAACATAACAAGACGGGTGATTTATTCAACAGAACGGTGAAGTTGAGTCCCACACAGGCTAAGAAGATAATAAAGATCCATTTGTCATTAAAATTAAAGACTGGAGAACCTTTGCTTTCACTTTGTTGCTCATGAACTCGCTGCATATCGAAGATAATGGGTTATGTATAATCTTCCTAGATCCTCCGAAAATCCCCTCATTTGGCTCTGAATTCGAAATTTTATCTTTCACTCACCATTTACTCACACTCATGTAGTTGCAAACCATTATGAGTATATTTATTCTGTGGAAACTAAAGGTGAAGAAAACCCTGGATGCTCTTTCCATATAATGAAAGTGAAAGGGGACCATAAAAGCACTCGACAACTCATGCACTACATTACATAATTCTTCAAATGCACAAAATAGTGTTGTGAGACCAACAGACAATTAACATTCACTTAAAATCCTCCCCTCCGCTGCAGCTATAAAATCAAACTTGGTGCCTTTAGACACATCACTGATCCTTATGTGTCTCATGACCAAAATCATTGACATCAAACTTAATATGACACATTTAAAGTTACCATGTTTGATTTGAGAATTACTTTCTGATGTACGGACCACTTATTTTTAATACTCATGGTGTTTTTCTTTTATAAATCATTTAACCCCTACTGACTTTCGTCATAAGGAAAAGACCAGCCTGGATATTTCAAAATGGCTTCCAATAAAATAAAATAAAAAAAATAAGGGTTTTTGAATTACATGAGAGTGAGTAAATGATGATAGATTTTTTTATTCTTATTTTGTGGTGAATTATTCCTTTAACAAGGTGAATTAAAAGAGAGCATGAGCAACGGAGAGTGATGAAGCATCTTTGTCACTGAAGGGAGATCAGTCTGAGGTCCTATGGATCAAGGTTTTACTGGTACCAAAGCAATGCCAGAAGCGTGACAGCAAGTGTGACAATCACCCTTGGCAGGGTCACGGTGACAGCAGACCTGAGCAAAGGCAAGATGGCTCCCTGCTGAAAAAGACACAGCTCACTTCTCTAACCACACTGAATGCACGACCATGTCTGTGACCTTGAGAGTCACTAAGCGCTCTCTGAAGAGCCATTCCATTAGCGTTAAACAGGTGAGAGCTGCTCGTAATATGCAGCAGCACTTAAAATCACTGAGATATTCTTTACAGATTTTCCTTTTCACATCCCATGTTAGTCAATGACAAATGAAATTAAGCCTTAACAATTCAGAAGTTCTTATACTGGCTATAATCCAGGACTATTTCTTATACCTTTAGTGTTTATGAAATAATCGCTGTAAACCTTGTATCTCCAAAAACTGTACTTTTCAGGAAATGGAAAATAACACTGTCACCTGGGTTCACAGACAAAGCTTAAGATAGTCCCAGACTTAAATGCCTGTTTGAGCTGAAAGCAACTTGTACTGACATATCTTAAAATATGTTTACGCTATTGTTTTGTCTCAAGATGTACACCAGTAAGGTTTACTGTAGCTTTGTCGGCGCTCAGTTTTCTCTGTCATTTGATATATATATATATATATAGTGTGTGTGTGTGGGCGGGTATTCCCTACATTATGGGGACCAAATGTCCCCACAGGTATAGTAATACTAGTAAATTTTGATCTTGTGGGGACATTTTTTTGGTCCCCATGAGGAAACAAGCTTATAAATGATACAGAATTATCTTTTTTGAAGATCAAAAATAGCAGAACATTTTCTGTGATGGGTAGGTTTAGGCGTAGGGGTAGTGTAGTTTAACCATTATGCCTATGGAATGTCCCCATAAGAAATGAAAACACAACATGTGTGAGTGTGTGTGTGTGTGTGAGTAAAGAAAATGCTGTAATTATCCAATGAAACAGTTCTTTATTTACCGCTGCATTGCAAACAAGCAGATGCTCCAAAATACATGCAGCGCTTCATTCACTATAGAAGTGGGTGGAGTTATGATGTTTTGCTGAGTTTTACGTTTCTTTGAAATACATTCCAAGCTTCTCCAAATCTCCAAATCAGTTTTTAGACTAATCTCGCACAAGAACATTCAAGCATAAAATGAGCCAAACATGAAAGTAATCTCCAATAGTGATTAGCTCCTTTGAAATAGTTGTCTGACCATTTTGTGTCTGTCCCCTTCACAAGGAATTTCATCATTGCAACCGTACTCTTGAGCTGCCATGAAATAACCACATTCGTCACCTTCGATTTAGCAATTAAGCCATTCACACTGCTGTGTGACACCACCCACCATGCTCGAGGAAGGCAAAAATAGCTTTGGGATCTGGTTCATCTTCTATTTCAAGTCAGCTGGTGACCTAGCATGCTACTTAAAGACTCTGCATCGGGTGACCTCCAAAGCTTCAAAACACTCATGAGGTTTGCCAGTCTATTCTTGAGCTGCAACAGGAAATGTGTGACTCTTTTCATGTTTTCTTCATTGCACCACACTCCTTTCACTTCTGCAGCCTCTCTTTAGCCATTTAGCCACCTGAACTGATGCTAAAGGTCTAGCTGAGCTTTAGTGTCTACTAATTATTCTCTCAAGTGCCTTTGGATTCTTGAAGCCTGTTCTCGAGGAGGTCTCCCTCACTTCGTAACAGCTGAGTGGCATTCTCCGAGGCATTTCTGGGAGGTTTCAACTTCTCTGATCGCCCTGCTTTTCTGCAGTCTTAATGGAGGCCATACATCGAAATCAACACTGAAGCAAACTTCTGAATCATTAGGATGAACTTGACTCACACTCGCCCAAGTTCAATGCAAGAGTGTCAATATTTGATAGATCTCAGCGAGCATGGTTAAGGGCAGCAGGCACAGATGGTCTCAAAGAAGTTAAGTTATAGAGTTGTCTCATCAATATTTTAGTAAACCAACCTCATGTTCCATTCATGAGTGCCCATGGCCTTGTGGGCAACCCCAAGCACCTCTCTGACTCATCTTCTTTCCCAGAAATGTAATGCTTTCTACAATGCTAAGTGGTCAACTCTGTCCAAACCTGATGCCCTTCTCTCAGCACTGGATGTGGGTGAAACAACTGATCCATTGGCAGGAGAAACCATTCTCAATGATAAAACAGACCAAACTGAGAATTCCTGGTTTCTTGTTCTATTCTCTTCGTCTCTAGTCGAGGCTTGGTCTGCACTCACTTGCCATTTAAGAGCTGCTGACTCTGTAAAACGACTCTGTAAAATGGCTAATATACTGAAGTTCTCACACAGACAAACTCACAATTATTATTATACTGATGAGTTTGCATTCCTTAATTCCATAAATTAAAACATCAAATTTAAATCTGTACACATATGGGTGTTTAATTAATCTAAATGAATTATTTTAAAAAGCGGTTTGAGTGAATGATTCAATGACTCACTCATAAATTCTTAACTCGTTTCATTACTGGATGAATCAGCATTTTTGAACAAATCTCTTGCATGAATTATTCAAGGTCATGCATTACATGTTGCCACCTACTGGTGTAACGGTGTAATTTTGATCGCTACCGTAGACATCAGTGTTCAATTCTGAACTATATACTTTTATCTCAGCACTTCTGTGATAACACAAATATATATTTGTAACATTGTAGAATTAACAAAACTGTGCGGTTGGAAAGACTGTTTGTGAAAAGGGTTTCATACCTGTGTGGTATATGATTACTGCTCTCTCTGGTTCACAGATATGAATGTTCCGATGTGATTTTATCAAAGGTTTAATAGACAGGCAAATCGCTGTCATTTAAGAATGAGATTGCGCAGGTGTTTGCATGGCCGTCACTTTAGCGGGGCGAAAGGTGCTGACAATTTGATGGGCCCTCAGTCTATATATAGCATTATCTGTGAAGACTGACTTTTTAAAGTTTCTTAAGATGCATCATCAGTTAATAACAAACACATTTGCTCGAATGTGACATGAATGTCAATCATATAGCCCTGTCATTATTACACTCAAAGGCACACAGCAGGATTAAGTACTTTGAGAATTTCAATAAACTGAGACACTAGTGCTGTTAACTCCTCCAACACCCAACACAGCTCATCTCACAGACAAAAGAC
This sequence comes from Opsariichthys bidens, assembly GCA_037194245.1. NCBI lineage: Eukaryota > Metazoa > Chordata > Actinopteri > Cypriniformes > Xenocyprididae > Opsariichthys > Opsariichthys bidens. Next base: position 7,566,944 of record CM074305.1, on the reverse strand, counting down.
CAGTGTCTGAACCTAGTCTTTGTACTTTTACAACCATATTCAAGTTTACCCTCAAGGAATAAGTGGATAAATGTTTCTCTCTAAAAGAATATAACATTAGGGGGCTCATATCTGGGATTGTGTGGCAATCATAACTTCAGGCGAAAAGCTCAACACTAACTCACAATTTTATACCCATCTGTTAGTGCCCTGAAGCAACAGGTTAAAGGCTTCTGCCACGATAACTCTGAAATGACTACTGAAATAACACTGTCTGTAATAAATATTAAAAATTGCAACGATCAAGTGACTTGACCTAAAGTATATCATTGTGACCACATAGAAATTTAACAAAATTTAAACTTTGCTTCGACCATCTTGCCCTATGTGTTCTATGAGAAAATGCCTCTCAATATAACAATAAAAAAGTAATCTACAATTGTAGAAAAAAGTAAAATAAAACATTATAGTGGAAAAAATACAAAAAAGGAAAGCAATACACAAATTACTAACAATAAGTATAATAAATGAAGGGACATACATTATTAAAATGGATTGAGCAAATAAAACAGCGACTACACATCTAACAATCCATCTGTCTTCGCTCTTTCCACGTCCGGATTTCTAACTCCGGATGATGTTTCTGAACCACCTTTTTTTTGTTGACCCCATCTATCTATCCGTCTGTCTTTGTGTGCAAGAAAAAGCACGCCACTCTAAAAAAAGAAAGGAAAGCTTCTCCCTGAGCTCTCTTGCCCTCTAACCTCCATTACCATGTCAGCAAACAAAATCCAAAATGAGAATCTGGCGCAGGGTGATGAGGTCACGGGCTGAAGTATTGGCGAGCGGCATCCGCACACTGACTTCTCACCCCGATCACACCGCATGGAGAGATAAGCAGCCTCTCTCTGTTCAATGCCCCAGATCACTGCATCAACACAGTGTGCTTTACACAGCTCCGGCCGGCCCCTCTATCAATGGCAGAATTACTGGAACGGTTCGCCAGAAGAAATGCTGGAGATTCGTTTGATTTGTCCTTGTGGATCTGACAGGGAGTTCTTAAATGACGCTGTCTCTAATCTGTGGCAGAGGCACTGATGCTGAGTAGGACTGATGTAAACAAGGAGCTTTTACGGAACCTCATGATGGAGATGAAAAGAGGAAATAAGAGCCTGATGGAGTTATGCTAAAGTGGACGGCGAGGGAATGGAGAGGTTTAGGGTGGGAGGGATGGATGGAGAAAGTGACAAGTGGGCGAGAGGAGACGTGACAAGAAAAAAGGAGGAAAAAAAGTAACAAAAGAGATGAGATCAGAATAAATGAAACAAGACTAAATAGAACTAGAAGAGACCAAATCAGATGAGACAAGAACAGAAGACTGTAGATGAAACGAGAAATAAAAGAAGGGGCATAGGATTTGAAGACACTATTTTCCTCCTAAATGCTGCAAAAGACATGAACGCAGAAGTGTGTGATGTGTAACACACGCACACATACGTATGTAACAAAATAAAACGAATTCTTAGAAAGATGCATTTTGCACATATTGTTGACATGACAGGGGCTGGTATCTAAAGTACGAAACAGGACATTTCTTTCACGAGCCCCTGAGACCTGTGTGCCTCCCTCTGTGCTGAGGCGGCTGGGTAGATATAGTATGACAAGATTAAAAGTGACTACTCTAAAATGATTATGAAAAGCTTAGGGAGCGAAAGGCGGGCTAGCACATGTTAGCCAAGCAGGAGGAGCCCTGCCAAGCAATTTGGAGTTCTGATCCTTGAAAACAACTACAGTCGAGTTGAGCTTGTTACCGACCAAAAGCCGGCAACGTCCTCGGAGAGCCTGAGCTCGTAATAAAACCATAAAAAAGCACCCAGGAAACAAAACGAAAGAAAAGAAACGAATGCCAAAACACATTTCACCTGACCTCGAGAGAGAGAGGAATCAATAGCCGGAAGTCATCCGCGCTCTTTATGGAGGCCTCCGCTTTGATGTAGCGCTGAACGCTCGCTCACAATCTTCCTCAGCCTTCATCCCTTTTTTTCCACTCAGCACTGCTTTGTGCCTCCCCCAGCCTTGTTGGGCTCCCTTAAGGGACTTGCGGTCTCTCTTCAACAATTTATTTAATTATTTCAAATATTACACAACAGTATTTTCGCTGAAATGATAGATTGGACGCAGCATACAGTGTGTGTACGGTGTAAAAATGTCAAAAAGTGGTGCACCATGCCGTGAAACTCCATAGGATATGGCCGACAATGATATATTAGTTCCCGCACACCTTCTGATATTCGCTGGGCTGCCCTCCCTACTCAACCTTTTTCCATTAAATTGTCAAACATCTCACACTTCACAAATGTTGCTCCAATAAAAGATACAGTGCTAAAATCAATAACCGTGTTTGCCTATGAGGCTTCGGCGGCTGCAGATACACACCGCGGGTCACATTGTGGACCTTGCAGCTGATTACCTCCACACCATCAGGTCACCATGTCAGGATGCCTCCCTATCCCAGAGTGTGCAGCCTGGATAATGGATGAAGTCCATGTTTGAAGGGTCATTTGAAAGACAAAGCTCTCTTGCACACATCTAAAATGATAGGGATTGGGTGGTAGTTTTCAAGTTTTTTTTATTTTTTATTTTTAGTTGGCACATTACAGGCAAACAACAATCCAGCGCCTTTCCTGCAGATCATATTGGAAAATGTTTGCCTCGAATTCTGGGAGATAATTCTGAGAGTTCTTGTTTAAATCTTTGCCTATATCTTGCAGGAAATAACAATTCTTTTTCATAAAACGTTCACACTAAAGATTTAGAGTGAATAAGAAACTGTCTGGACACCGACAATAGAAGCAGGATGTGACAATTCAATTAACAAGAATCCCAAGCAATGCTCCATTTAATGTTATTTTCTCACGCCTCATGGTAGTGGACTGTGTGTTAAGAGCAGAAAATTCTGATGAGCCTTTCTTTCCCGGCATGTGGGCAGGCAAATGTGCATGGTCAAGTCCAAGGAGAGATCATTTCTGGGGTAACAGATTTCCCAGCGCTAGACTTACTCCACTTTTTTTTGGGTTACTGCAATGAGGGATTGGTTTGAGGCTGTGTAGGAGGCTGCCAGGTGTTGTGTGGCCCCAGGATAAAGAGAGATATACGGATCCATCCTGAGCTCAAGAGAGGAAAGGAAAAGGAGAGATGAGTCTGGAATTACACTATTGAGCATGGTCAAATTTCAACCTACTGGCTCACAGAAGACAAAACCAGGCAAAACTTGTAGCTGGTGCAGTGAAAGAAACAGAAAAGCTTGCTTAAGGCATTTACAAGAACACTTACACATTTGTGCATATATATATATATATATATATATATATATATATATATGTGTGTGTGCAAACATACAAACACAAACCCTGCTGGATAGCCAGGTCAATCAGGTAGTCAAACCGGTTTTGTACCATTGTTGCTTGTCCAAGGGGGTCTACCAACTTTAATCACCTTAACCAAAATGATCTACCAGCTCAGCCTGGTCCACTCTAGCAGGTGGTCCATCTGGTCAACACCAACACCAATTTAAACCAGCTGGAAACCATGTAAAGCCATCTACCACCTTAAGTTGGGTTTTAGATGGATTTCCAATACTTTCCATTATCCAATATTTTCTATATATGTTGTTACTTACAAACAAGACCTTTTTTGGCAACATGGCTTTAATAATTCAAAGTGAATAGTGTAGTTTCTAAATGCTAAGGTGTGTGAGTCACCATGTTTTTCTGATCTCTCACAGCTATGAGAGCTAGCTCATTTTAGCACTCGCTAACCAGCTGAATGGAACACTGAGGCCCAGAGGAGAAATAAAGAAAGACAGACAGAGAAAGAAAGATGGCAGTCTGCCCGTATCAGAAGAAGAGAAGGTAAGACAGGTCTGCCAAAGCTTGGTCCCCACTGACTTTCCAGTTCTCATGACTCAGCGCCTTTGACTTTGAGAGCAAACCCACTCAGGGATCTTGAGACAGGCATGATGCTGGTCTAGCTAATAGCGATATGCATCGGTTCTTTAGGGTCCACCAGGCACGAATCGCGTGAGAGACACAAGCTATATATAATCCGATGTTCTTGCTGTGAGGACCGTCGACAAGTGTGGACGGTGATTGATTTCAACCTGAATGGAGCACAAGAAAAAAAAAAGGACAAATTCCCCTGCCGTCTACCAGACTGGAAATTAAATAAATACAAAAAGATGAAAAGTCAGAGTGTACCTGTTATTTCTGGTGTTACCTGTGTCACTTAAATTTGCTCCAAATTCCTCTCCCCACACATACCTCCTCCGTCTTCTCCCTTTGGGTTTGTGTTGTAAAATATGCTGAACTGCAGGCTCCACATGGCTGCGGATGGGCAAGGAGCCGCACTGCTGAATCAAGCTTTCAGCAGAGCAAAGGAGAGTAGTCTCGTTCTCTATGCAGCACTCCGCCTTTTGTCTCTCCTCTCTTCTGTCTGATCTCTTTGCTGTTCTGTCTTTTCTTTCATGGTGCTCCCTTTTCATTTTATTCTTTTTCGCTATTCTCCCAGTATTAATCAAAGGCTACCAGAATGCTCACCCCAGCCATTTAATTATTCATGGTAATTCCTCGCATGTAAACCCTGCACAACTCTCTTATCGACGTGCTTGTTCCTCGCTGAATAAAAGAGGACTTGCCATAGACTTGCCACTATTTTTTATTTATTAAGAAAATGCTAACACCAAAATAAATAGTGCCATTTTTCCAATTGAGGACATCCCTAATTAAATGTCTTTATTATTTACTCACCTTGATTTTATTGCTAAACCCTCATTTATTCTGTTTTTCTGTAAAGCTCAAAAGAGGACAAAGCAACATTACTATGCATAATCTCTAACACTAGTCCATATGGGTTGAGTGTTATATTTTGCCCCAGTTCATTTATTTAAACAAAAGAAATCGGAGAATTGAACCTTCGCGAAGACCCATCCACTTTAGTTACTGTTGTTATCTCCGACAAGTCATGCGCTCTCACGCCACACATCATGTTCTCACGGAGTGAAAAATACATCTCCGAGCAAAGAGGACACTGACAACATGTCGACAGATATATGATATTTAATAATATGGTATTTTTATTTTGAAGAAGTTTAAACAATAAATACCGTATAGAGGTTCTTTAATGTGTCGTGACAGATCGCTGTAGCTCATATCTTCATAGATGGTTCATATCTTCATATCTAGTTAATTTACAGCATCAAATAAACATCAGAAGAAATGTTGTTTCAAGCGCGTGAGTACACACAATTTTTCAAGTTCAAGTTCACCAACATTAATCAACTAACTCCCCTGACTGCTTTGTCAGACAAAATGGAGGATTTGGGGTTATGATTGGTCAATTGAGAGTTGAAATGAAGGCGGAGATTTACTTAATTACTTCATTTTCATTTGCATGACTATTTAAATGCAATGCACATTTACGGGAGTTGACAGGCGTGATCACTATAAAATGTTCAAACGGAAAAGAGCAGCCTGAAGATTTTCCAAATGTCTGCAACACAGGAGTAAGCAATGTCAAAAATGCTCATATTTGCATGAACAATTCATTCAATACATTTGATATCCACTATGAAATCATTTGATACCTATTTTCTTTGTGCACAGTCACATTCTACTTTTTCTGCGCATTTGAAGGGAGCTCTATGATTCCTCTTTAAACTAAATCTTATAAAACCCCTCCCCATTTTCTGATTTTCTTTGGCTCAACAATCTCCCGTCTCCTCCATCTCTCCTTCGAGCTGATTATCGCAGTGCACAAGCTCTTTCAGGGCCAGATAACAGGGCTGTCTATTGTCGTGGATTTGAAGGCTGCGGCTGCCCTGCGTCACACCAGCATGGCGGAAGGAGGAAAGGTGGGCTCTCTCGATAAGGCCCTAGCCTAAATCAACCGACACTTCCTCCATAACAGCTAATTAGCCAGCGCTGAGCGCCCGGGCGCACATTCGGGCCGCGCTGTCCGTCAAGCTTCCAGCAGCCATTGACATCCACCAGCAAATGTCAAGTCCGCCTTTTGTGATGGAGACAAGCCTATTACAGAGAGGCATGCTGACGGGTGGGGGGAGAGGGGGGCACGCTGGCATTCAGAATAGTAAAAAAAGGTGTGAGAATGGAGGGGTGAGACAGAGACAGAAAGAGAGAGAGACTTCCCTTTAAAAGCCTAGACGTGTAGCAATTGCAGTATTTCTAACTGGCCAGCTGTCAGAGTGAGATGGCTGTTAAAGGCCACATTCAACAAGTCAGAAACTTGAAGGAGGGAATAAATGTGTTCACAGATGGTAGAGAGAGGTATAGAGAGAGAGAGAGAGAGAGAGAGAGAGAGAGAGAGAGAGCAACCTATAAAAATGATTTAAAGTCATCAACAACCAAACCATGTGCATTTTTTTCAATGTTAAATCGAAAACTCAATCAAAGAATGTAATGGATTATTCATTTGATATGCCAATTAATATATCAAATGAATGTACTGTATATTAATCACATACATGAATATTTGCTGAGAAATGCCCCCAAATCACATTACGCTGTTACCTGCTTACACATTCACTTACTGTAGTCCAATGCTGACGTTTTAAAGCCATTGTAGTGACCCTAGTTGCCACTTTCCTCTGGCTCAATAAATTGTATACCTTGAAATCAAGGAATAAAGGCATCTGCCAAATGTAAAATTTATAGATCAGAGCTGGAAACTGAATCGTTCGAATCCTACAATTGATTGTGCCTTTGAGTAAGACATTTAGATCAGGAGTATTGTACCAGTATTTGGTTTGTCAGTCAATAAATTGTGTTACATTACAAATAAATTTAGAAAGAAAGAGAAAACAAGAGGAAATTCTTTGTCAGCTTTAGGGTATCTGATGTAGGTAGCTTGGTGGAAAAATCTGACAGACAAAGACAAAGAGAGACAGATTTCTTTTTTTTTTTTTGCCATTCAGTCTTTTGTGTGCCTTGTCACATGAAAACCAGAAGCAGTGTCATGTTTTTATTTAAGACTGACAAAAGTTTTGGTGGAAGTGTGACAGTGAGCGAGAAAATATGAGAGTGACACTCCAAAGAAACGAGGGTGGCATGGGCACCGGCACTCTGTCGAATCACAGCGGCGGGAAAGCTTTTCAGGAGGTGATAGCCATCCATGTTTAGCCATGAGTTGAAAGATAATGCCATGTTATATTTCCTGACACATAGTTTTGCTCGCTGACTTCCAGCGTGTTGTGAAACTATATAGCTGCTATGAACACAGAAGGCCCAGCATCACTGGAAGAACGTTTTCCTCCATTAATTGGGGCACTTGACATACAGTCATACAGTGTACAATACTGTCACAACAATGCTTCCCATTGTTTACCTTAACAGCCATATTCTACAATTTTATGCCATTTCTTCCTTGACATATTAGCTACATCTAAGGGTGTGTTAGATTAAGACGAACTCTGGTGCGATTGCTCTGTTAGTGCGGTTCATTTGAATAAGTTTGAACGCTGCCACCTGAACCTTGATGTGCCTTAAACAAGCGGACAGAGAGCCCTGAAAAGCTTCGGCTTTAAAACGAACTCTGGTGCGGTTCGATTAAAATTCGAATGCAACACAAAATCAGGACGTGATGTCACAAAATGTGACACTAAAAAGGACAAAATGCTCAAGCGCACCTGGTTCTTCTGGTCATATGAGCTACATCGCCCATTACAGTTCGGAAAAAGGCTTCGGAAATGCCTTTTCCTTTCAGCAGATTTTCGTTTGTATGCAATGGAGGAATTTCCGCCACTTTTTGAGATATTTTATAAGCTCTTCACAAGTTCTCAACTGGTAAAAACCATCATATGTACGCACAAACAACAAGCGCATTAAGCCTGGCACAGCCATTTTTTATTTTTTTTTATTTTTTTTTTAGGTTCGGTGTTAAAAATGACAGTGTGAATGCAAAATGAACCGGTACCAAATGTATCGTTTTCTTTTTTGAACTGAGAGAATCCAAATACAAGTTTTAACAAGTCTTTTTATGAGATCATTTCCCAACCCTACACTGTTAAAAAATTACTGTAAATTTTACATTATAATACTGGCAGCAGGGTTGCCAGCCAGTTACAGTAAAATTTACAGTAGTGTTACTGTAATTTAATCTACAGAATTTCCCTGTATTATCTGATTACAGTAAATAACTGTTTTTTTTAAATTACGAATGGTCAATTTACAGCTATATTCTGTAAATTTGAGTCAAACCAACACGTGATCCCAGAATGCATTGCAGTTTACAGCAATATGCTGTATTATTAAAAAACAGCCAGCGGTTGTAAAATAATGCTGTAATTTTTACAGTAATTCATTACAGTGTATACTTATACTGAAAACAAAATTTCTAACATCAGCAGAAAAACAAATAATTACCGATACAATAGTAATATTAAATTAAAATGTCTGTATCTATATGCTAAGGCAGATTTTCCTTAAAACATGTATATGTATAGCTTGGAAGAGATTTTCAAATGAATGAATCAAAAAGTAATGGATGGGTGAAGGAAACACAGCAGAGCAAAGAGAAGGCAATACACTTTGAAGGGCTACTGTTTCCCCATCATCCAGCCATAAAGGCAGGAGAAACAGTAGCCTTTGGGATAACGGAATGGATAATGGTGTTTTCTCAGGCCACTGCAGTAGAGCGGTTCGCATTCAATTACAGCCTGCCCCTTCTATCTTCATGCCCCCCCTCCGCAGATGCTGTTTCAAATCATTACCTGCGAGGAAGAAAGAGAGTGGGCAGCCATCTTCACTGCCTCGGAGCGATACCGAACCGTCATAGACACACGTGCAGCCGCACAAACACACAGATGGACTGTTCTGCTAGCTGCCCACCAGCTAGTCTAAACAATCACAGACATAGACCGAACACGCCGGTGGCTATATCAACAGCGGATGATTGTGTGTATATATTTCTTCCCTGTACTTGGTCTGTCAGCATAAAATGAGACCACTATGGTTAAGCTGAACCAATGAGACACTAAGAAGAACATTATCGCTAGCGGTGGCCAGAGAAGATTAGAATGTTTGAAAGTAAATCTGAAACGTGCTTAGCATATTTTCCGCAAGCAGCTAATGAGCTAGGCATCCAAAAGCTAGAAAATAAGCACCTATCTGCTCAAAACCTTCAGCTGGGCTAATCAACATTGACGGGAAAGGGGGATGACCTAGCGTATTATGCTAAAAATGCGTAATAGCTCACATAGACATTCATAAACTTGAGAACATACGCAAATCGACTCATTTTAACAAATTTATCATCTGTTTTCTTAAACAAATAAAACATTTTTACAGATATTTTCTCAACATTTCGAATTTTAAATGTAAATGAATCTGCTCTTTTTCATAAGACTATCAGATGTTTGCACAAAAATAAATTGCTTAAAATTGATGTGCTCTTTAGTAGACGCAGAAATATTTGCTTACCAAATAATTTTCCGAGAATAAAACACAACCATCAGTTAGGTTGATCAACATTGACTACCGAGGATGATGACCTCGCATCTTAGCACATATTCTAAGCCCACTAACGCCCTGTTTACACCTGGTATTAAGATGTGTTTTGGTCAATTGGGTCACAAGTAGACGAGGGAGACACATCCGCGTTTACACCTGGTATTTTAATCCATCTCTTTTGTCCACTTTCAACCACTTCTGTTGGTCTGTGGACAGGTAAATGTATGGGTTTCTTCAGATCTTTCTAACTGTGGACAAAATAATATTGTGCAATTTACATATGAACATGACTGGAGACGATGGAAAAATAGAGAGCTAGCGTTCGTTTCTGCTCTTATAGCCGCAAGACCATGCCGTGTTAGAAGTCAGAAATGGTGAGAGAACATTGTACTCTGGGAATTTTTCGTCTTACAACCAAACTTAAGTCTACAACCAACAAAGTTTAAATCCTGTCTGGCTAGTGCGCTTCCCGTAATGTTAATGCGTTAAAGGACAAATTCACTTCGGAATTCAAATTTCCTGATAATTTACTTACCCCCATTTTTCTCCATATAGTGGACTTCACTGGGGTACAATGGGTCGAAGGTGCAAATTGCAGTTTCAAAGGGCTCTACATAATCCTATCTGAGGAATAAGGGTCTTGTCTAATGAAAAGATCATTTTCTAATATATATATATATATATATATATATATATATATATATATATATATATATATACACATACACACACACATACTTTTTAACCACAAATACTCATCTTGCACTGCTCTGCGATCTACCACGCATTACATAATCACGTTGGAAAGGACATGCGTGACGTACAGAAGTACCACGGTAGGGCGAAAAACTAAAAAAGAAAATTCTAAAAATCGCTTCAAAACATTGTTGTTTTACCTTTTTTTTGTAAAGGGTGTTTGGCTTAGTCTTTGTATGTTCACTTTATAGACACTGAATCAGTACTTTGGCATGTGAAGCCCTTTGAAGCTGCGCTGAAACTGCAATTTGGACCTTCAACCCATTGTACTCTAGTGATATCCACTGTATGTTTAAAAATTCTGGAATGCTTTCCTCAAATGTTCTCCTTAATTTCTTTTCGATTGACGAAAGAAACACATACACGAGGGTGAGTAAATTATCAGGAGATTTTAATTGTGCAGTGAACTAATCCTTTTAGTCAGTATTGGTGGAGAGTAGGTGCTCTTCTGTGGCTGTTCAAACACATTCAACCACATAAGCGTCTACACTATCAAAACAATCCGGTTGAATGCGTTTCCAACTACCTCTGGAAGTGGTCGAAAGTGGGCAAGCGCAAAACTTTTTAGACCAAAACGCATCTTAATACCAGGCGTAAACAGGCCATCAAGACATCTATTCAGTAAATGTTTTCTTCTAGATAAACGTCACCTCCAGGGCTTGACATTAACACCCGCCATCCTGCCAAATGCAGATTGATTTCAGCAGTGTACAAAATATAAATGTTTCGATACATATCGACACGCTTCCCATTTAAATTTTTCGCAGAATAGTTACACGATACCAGCTGATGATTTCAAATGGATGTGAATGCAGTTTGAGATGTTTGAACACAAACAAATGACTTAAAATGTAATCCTAAAACCAGACCAAAACAAAATAAAACATTCTGCTGAGCTTATCAAAACTGAATGCCCAAGGACAGTGACTTAACATAAAGCGAAGTTCCAACTGAGCTCACAGGAATATGAATATATACCCAAACACCACGGCCTGCTCCTCCCAGCCGCTCTCTCTCTAACCACTGCCTGAAATTCAGCAGCATCGATCACAGGCGGATGAATTATGAGGGTGTCTGTAGAAGCTGGAGCTGCGGCTGGTGAGGGGCAGCCTCCAGAAGAATGCCCCTGCTCAAAGGCACCTGCAGGTGGGGAGAGAGTGATGGATTGGGGGTCTGGGAGAGAGATGGTGAAAATCTCTTACTTTCATTGAGAGGCAGTCAGTGTTCAGCATCAAGTCATCCTCATTTGTGAGAAAGAGATAGAATGAGAGAAAGTGCTCTGTTCCAAAACCTTAGATCGGCAGCTGCCTTCTAACGTACCTGGTTGGCTGGTTTTTCTAACGTAAAACCAGCCAACAGCAAGCTGTGAAACCAATTAAGAGCAGCAAACAAACTTAGACTTTAAGGTTCTTAAGATTTGAGTTTTTGAATGATGTCTCTTATAGTAAAAACAGTAATACTGTGAACTATTATTACATTTTAAAATGACACTTTTCTATTTGAATATGTTTTAAAATGTCATTTATTACAGTTCTGCAAAGCTGAATTTTCAGCATCATTACGCCAGTCTTCAGAGTCACATGATACTTGATACTGCTCGACACATTATTATTAATGTTGAAAACAGCTGAGCTGCTTAACAAAAGAACAATTTATCCAACAACAATTAACAATTTTACCTTACCCCAAACTTTTGAATGGTAGCGTACATATCAACACAATGTAGCCATACTGCTAATCAAATAGCACGATAAGGTACAGCAAAGATCCGGTAAATTTATCTATACTTTTAGATACTGAATAAAAAAGTGCATTTATAGCAAACATCTCTTTCATCTCATCTGCCATTTTCTTCTTAGCAAGTCATTCTGGTATATTTACAACCCTGCATTGGAGTTTTGTTAAAAGAAGGTATTCACATCAAGTCAGAAGTGCACCTACAGTATAATACCGCAAAACACTGCCTAGTTAGCAGCTCAATAGATTTGGAACAGAGCAAAAAAGAAAGAACGAGAGAAAGACCAGAAGAGAGAATGAATAAATGGTCAAAGTAAAGGGCTGTACAAGGGTAAAAAGGAAAAGAAAGAAAAACAGTTGTCACAGCATTACCGAATAAAGACTAAATCTATAGCTAATTAGTGCTGAGGCTACGGCAGCAAAGCTATCACTCATTTGGCGAGTGAGAAGTGAGGCAAGGAGACAGGATGCTGTGAGGAAGAATTGAAGCTCACGCTGAGCTTTAATGGAGGTCATGGGACCTCAGTCCACGACAGACCTGGAGACACACGGAGAGATGGAGTGCATATCATCATTAGCAGAAGCTTACCATCGCCCAGACTCACAATTTCCATCCCTGTGATCGCCCCATGATGTAAGTTTAATGGTGAAGACAGCCACCAGTGCCATGTTAGAGGTCCTGAGACTAGGGACGGACATACGCTCCGAACAGCTGTAAAACCGCAGTCATTAAACCGAATCCACTAAAGAGGAGGGAGAGGAACACTTCTCATATCTCATCAATCATCTCCTGCTTCAACCAGCCGAACTGCAGATTTATCAAGTTTTTAAAAGGGAGTTTTTAAAGAACTAGCTGCCTAAACAGTCCTTCCAAAAAAGTACTGCGGTGATACTTTGGCACCGTGATATATATACCATAAACAGACTACTGCATGTTCAAATATCATAGCATAAAAAAAACAAGGTATTATCATTATGTTAATTCCATACACAAAAAAAGTTAAATATAGCCTACTATATTATGGCATATTTTAATATCATATATACATAGTACATTTATATCTTAACAAGAAATATTGTGACGGTACCATCGTATATTGATAGATATACCATGGTACTTTGTTAAAATACCACAGCACTGAAATGCACCATGGTATTACCAAAGTACATAAAGGAAGAATACCATGGAACAAGTCCAAAAGTTTAGTTGTTCCTTGTTACTTTTTTGGAAGTGAATTTTGTTCCAAATATACTGTGCCATATCAAAATGCTACAGTATACCATGAATACCATTAAATATACTATACCATCTTACTGTATCGTCATATAGCATGGTATTTACATGGTAGTCCAGAGAACACTATGGCATTACCATATTGTTATGGTGGCATCCCTTTTTCAAGTACTGTAGTATGGTGGTACCACAGTATAGTGTTGTTTTAGTACAATACGGTGACTATGGCAATACCATGGAAATACAATTTCTTTACAAAGTACTACTTGGTGGTGGTACTATGAAATTACTACATTGTAATACTATAGTACTTTGAGATGTACTTTTCTAAAGTATAAGAGAATTAACACTATAATTTCTTAGAATACTATGGTGTTTTTTAATCATTTTGTAAAGTTTATAACATTTTTACATGGTATTATCTTTGTATTATGTCCAAAAAACCATGGAAAATGTAGTATGGTCATATTTGCCTTTGTTCAGGGAATGGTTCACAGGAGAAATCCGGTCATTTCGATAGGAATCTGATTTCCCAACACATATTTCAAAAAGGTGTTGAGTTGGTCACACAAATTTGCCGCTTTTACCGAAAGAAACCAGCTTGGTTTGAAAATGACTTCTCTGTGAGCTCTGCTTCAAACATCAACAAAAGACAATGGAATTTCTTTATTTTTATTTTTTTTGCCTGCAAAATTGTGCTTAATCTGACTGCTCTAACATCATCATACTATTTTGTAAGTCAATGAGGCTTGTTTGATAGCAAATGGCGCGCTGTGCTTCTCATATGACCAATATGCATGGATATGATTACTGTACAGTGAGCATGTGCATAGATTATGCTTTACATGATCGGAGTGATGAAATCATGTTACAGCTCAAGTGTGTTGTGCTCTATCGACTGTAAAAAAACCACAGATACGCTTCCTTAGATAGAAGCTACTGTATTTCTGTTTACTGCACACTTACACACTGTCTCTCTCTCTCTCGCTCCGCTGCTCGCTCCCACACACTCAGACACAGCGCTGTATTCACATCAGCACTCTGCATTCCCATCACATATGCGCTTGCCGTTGCCTCGGAGATGAATGGAAAGGCGGGATGCTACATTACGTGAGGCTGGGAGCACATCGTGTGAGTCACAAATAAAAAGGTGCCTTTTAAGCAAATCCAGTGATCAGTGTTAGCACAGCATTAGCCATTTTACCGACCCGCGCCGTTGTCGCTCCCTGTGATTGCGGAGGGAACAAGGGAGATGCCACGGCAAGGACACAGGGCGGCACGCATCGCTCAGCTACGACAGAAACAGGGAGGGGCGGCACTCCATATTAACACTGCTAGAAACCGAGAGGGCTTGTTTGTGTATGAATGTGGTCAGAGACGACTCTGACGAGAAGAGAAGAAAGAGGTCCTGCCAGGAAGGGAAGGAGAAGCAGATGAGAGGGAAAGGAAAACGTAAGCAGGGGATAATTACAGAATTGCCACCGCCATTTAAATACAGACAAGATCATAAACACACATCATTACATCTACGGAATCAAGCTAATAGCATATCAACAGCCAACCCAAATGATTTCTACTCTGTATTTGTTTCATATAAAGTATTTTTACTTCCATAATCTGACATATTTCTAAGAGGAAAAGGATATACAACACAAAATGTAGGATAGAGCTTTAAGTTTCTGAAAGTGTTTACTTTTGCTCAGTCATTGTGGAGGTCTGGTTATTTATTTGTTCATTTATTTCAAGGGGATCATGTTTATATTTTTTTACAACCAATCTGTAGACACTAGATGAGGTATATATTAGAACTTATGGACACTAGAGTCAATATGAAATGTCATTTGCAATCCATTTTACTTCCATTACGTGACATTTTTACAAGTGGAACAGGTAATTCAAGGAGGAGAAATCATGTGGAATTGCAGGTTAAACATGAGAGCTTGGCGATGTCATAAAATAAATAAATAAATACAGTGAAAGTTCGAATAAACAAAAACGGTTACACTGTATTCTAAGGTGTCAATATTACAGTGTAATTATACATTTAAGTACTGAGTAATGACAATTAACTACATGTACTTACTGTAGGGTTAGGGTTAGGATGAGGATTTGGTTTAGGGTTAATTGCATATAATTAAGCATAATTCCTAGTTATTACTATAGTAAATACATGTAACATATGTAAAAATGACACAGTAAAATAAAGTGCTACCAAAAAAACTGAAAATATTCTTTTGGAATAATGTGCACCGATGAATTCCAGCATCCGTCGCCAGAGAAAAGTCTGTCATTTCATCAGAAGATGAATTTATGAAAAATTACAGATCAGTCAATCAATAAACCAATCAATCAATCAATAAACAAACACATGGATCCTTCACAATGGACCCTTTTCATGTTTCCAAGCTTCTTAGAAGTGGAAGTCATCATACAATTTCTATAGTGAATAATTTGTATTTCCATTTGCTCCGATAGCAAACGAAGAAAAAAAAATCCATGATAGCATTTATACAACTTTACAAAAGAGGAAAAAAATAAATCCCTCAGCCATAGTATTAGAAACACGCATGGAGTGTTATGTTTATTTTACTGTGAAAATGTGACACTGTCTGTAAAATGAGTCCATAAGTTTATTAATACTATAGGTCAATTTTTGTTTCATGATTTGATTTTAAATAGAAACTCTACTTCCTGGTCCTTATATCTTTGGATTTTACTATCACTTGGAGACACTCTCAGAATGAGTGGAAAAGGAAGAGAGGCAAGGGCACTTTCACATTTTGGACTTGTGGAGATGTAGCTGTCACACTTTCAAAGGGAGGCAGGCAAAGCAGGGAGGAGCCTGAGCGTGTACGGCTATGTCCTTTGTGGGAATTTTCTCAGATCCATGAAAAGACTGCACGCTCCTGTCGGAACGCCGATCCGGCTGAGAAGAGATCTGTGAGGTTTAGCTTGCTCTGTGAGCTGTCAATCATCCAGCGAGCGAAAGATTCTCTCTGCCGTTGAATCATAGAGCTCCATTTATTGTCCGTGATATGTATCCATGTAGCTTAAAAAGCTGTCGTGTATGTATCGATCACGTAGGATGGAAGAATTGTGGGAAAAAAAGGCTGTGGGATGAGAATCGTGCAGTGACGAATACTACTCGAGCTGAGTTTATAGGAAAGAAAAATGACAAATGAGATCTCTTTAAAAGCTCAACTGATTCTCTTTAACAATAATGACTTTAAATGGATAGCAAATAATACCGCATCGACACCCAACGAGAGAGGCGCAATTCGACAAAAGCAAAGAGAACCCATTAAAATCAGTGATGCTGTCTACACTGGATGCAATGCAGAAAATTCCTGGTGGTAAACTGATGCCCCTTTCTATTTCTGACATATTTCAAGCATTTGTGCTATTTCTAATATGAAGGACAAATGGATTTTCAAAGGTCGTTTTGTCTCCTTCCGGTGTAGATAATTTCTAGTTGTTGCAGCATGACCCGACAACGGTCGCGTCTACTTTAGACACTGTTAGTCTTAGATGCCAGTGATGTTCAAAAGAGATCTCAGCATCTCAATCTGCATCTACATACCAAAATCTGTAAAAGATCTCAATATGAACTCAAGCATTTATCATCCAGTTCCTCCAAGACCAAATTAACTGATCCACATAAGGTACAATACAGTGCCCAATCTCAGAAACAAACAAGTTCTGACAACATTGAAATGACCACAAATTGGGCGAAAAGCTTTGAAGAAATCATAAACGCCCGTTTAACCAAAGAGCCTTTTTAATTTAACTTTGCCCAAGGTAGAACATCTTTAGACAGACGTCACAGTCAGTATTGCCTTTTAAGCATCATATTATGCACTCAAGTGAAATCCACTCATGCGAGATTGTTGTGAAGATGCACCTCGGATGGCCCACTTTTAACAAGATCCCATCTCAGCGTCTTTGACAAGCACGGTGAGACATTGAGGTAACGTGAGTCCCTGATGTGTCTACGACTCGTCAGCGCTTAACAAAAGAAAAAAAAAAGGATAAGAATCCCTTCTGATGGTGTCAGGCTGCAAACTCAGAGCTACGCTTTACAAACCGCTCACGGTGACGGCAAGGTGATGGCTCGTTTTGAGAACAGTCTCGTGTTTGATTTGATCACTAGTAATGATACAGGAAGGAACGATGCACTGACCTCACACTTTTTAACTCAAAATAGACAACAATTAGAATCTAAAAGAACTTCCTTTTGACATATTGCTGACATATAAAGGGACCCATGAAGAAAGAACTTTTTGGAAACGTGTTAAAAGGATAGATTTTTATCTTCCACTCTTCCACTTTCTTGTATCTTAATTCATCACCTCATTCTTCTTTCTGAAGAAACACTTTATTTTAAATTAAATAATGAAATAATTCCTTTAGAAGACTGCTTATTGCCTATCGTTAATCTTGGTAAATTAGAAAATAAAGCAATGAAGCATCGTAATGGCTTATCCAGTGGAACTCTGATGTTGCCACAGTTGACTATGGCATATTTAAGACCTCCAAAAGAAAGAAAAAAACGTGCTTCATGCTCTTTTGACTATAATGGAAATCTATTATTTCGCTCTGACATTGAATTTATTGGAGCAATTTGGCACGGTGTTGCACGATTTCTGCAGAAAATCGGCCGCAGTCTCTGCTACTGATGCGATCAGCTTAGCCGACTAAACAGAATGAAACTTGAGTTCTGCAGATGTATCCAGAAGGTCATGTCTGACACATGTGAGTGACGTGCTTTACAACACTTCAGAATTACTCCTCTCTGCTCACCAGGTGCAGTGTGTTTTCAGTTGTTTTTCACACGCTTAAACAGAGAGACTCATAGCTCATCACAACACTTGTTTATGTATTAGCGCTGACTGAGTCACTAGAGTCACGTAGTGTTTTTCTCAAAAAAAAAAACTGAGAAGATTTACAGCTCCCTGTTTAGTCATATTACACAAACAAAAAAAGCGCAAAACCAAGCAGGTTTGAAACGCAGTCTATACAAAGGGTCAGTGTTTGGAGGGTTAGCTTTGGCTGGTTTCCCTCAATTCCTGAGCAAAAACACAGAGTTATTGTGTTATCTCCTTTAGAGCTTTTCTTAACCAGCTAGAAAGCTTAGCAGTTAAATTTCTAGTCAAATGCGAACTAAAATGAAAAAAGTGACAATTTTAGCTCTGGTAAAATAAAGTGATGTGTTGCTTAAAAAAGGGTATGCACAGTATTATTTTTTCTTAACTGGTGTCAGTAGATATGTGATATTTAAAGGGTTAGTACACCCAAAAATGACATTTCTGCCATTAAGTACTTACCCTCTTGTTGTTCCAAACCCTAAGACCTTTGTTTAATCTTCGGAACACAAATGAAGATATTTTTGATGAAATACAATAGGTACCTGAACCACACATATGCAGCAATGTCATTGCGCCTTTCAAGGCCCAGAAAGGTAGCAAAGGCATTGTTAAAATAGTCCACGTGACCACAGTGGTTCAGCCTTAATGTTACGAAGTGAAGAGAATACTTTTTGGGAGCAAGAAAAAACAAAAATAACGACTTTATTCAACAATTTCTTCTCTTCCGTCTTTCTGCTATGCTGTTTACATTGTAGACACAGTGCAACGCTTCCAGGTTCTATGTCAGAATTCCGACTCCCGACAGAATCCCGAATGTTAACAAGTGATCTGCTGACGCAAGAGTCGGCCAATAGTGTGACAATGATAGTGATTCAATTCTGAACTTCTTTAAGCTGGACAATGACACTATTTTCTCCTAGAGCTGCTGTACAGCCAAAACTATGTTCCTGCTATCACTGTAAAGCTGCATTGCATTCTAAAAAGTGCTACATAAATAACGTTGATGTGACTTGACTTGAGTAACTTTTAATTATAATGTAAAAAAAAGCATTTTCTGTATAGCCGCTTTGAAACGACATGTATTGTGAAAAGAGCTATGTATTGTGTATAAGAGCTAAAATCAAAATGAAAATAAAATGAAATTTCAGGAACCTATGAAGCAGTCATGCGCCAGCCAAGCAACTCCCATTGAGATGAATTGGGGAATGCTAACGGATAGCTCTTACCAGGTATCACAGACCTCCTTGAGTCTGTACACCACTAATGCATTTGCAGCGCATGAAATGCAATCAGACACAGCATTCAGAGGCAATAAACTGTCAGGGAAAGGTTGCGCAGAACCCATTAGAACTGAACACTCTGCTAATACACTTGAAGTCAACTTGCATTTACTCCAGTGTTAACTTGCAAATCTGATTTTAGGACAATCGATAAATTTATGTGCTTGCACACGAGCAAAAGTGCTTTTTAAACATCTAACAACACCTACTCTTTGACTCAAAAACACACAAACACATGCAATATGTGTCTGAAGCTTTTTTAAGAACAACTAAAACACTATAATGAGAGGGCTAGAGAGAGAAACACAGGAGAAAGACATTATCATCATCTGCATCGTATATAATATTTATTTAGAGTAATGGCTCCATTCCAGCATGACAGCAAAACAATAATGTGTATTTTATTCTTCCGCGGATGAAATTGAGCAATGTGAGGAATGGGCCAATGGGACAGGAGTAGCGTGCGAGGATTTTCACACAAGTCGAGTTGAATCTTACTAAAAAATCTCACCTATATGACTCTTCCTATTAAGGAGTACCTTTTGAACTTGTAAAAAATCAATATTCATGTGCTCTAACTTACATAGAAAATATGTATAATAAAGGCCATATCCACACAGACTTAAATGTACGTAATAAACCTGATTATTTACATAACGCCAAGAAAATGAGCAGGATTTAAATAATGAACTCAAGTATCTATAATTTTATCCTACAAGATGGGATGTTTTCATCAAATCAATTGTAAATACTTATTGATGTTTGTGATGAGGATTTCCTTTCAACCTGATGTCACTTGTTATTATTAGTTAAAGGGATTTTACAAAAGAATAAAGGACCTTTCATACCAAGAACTATTACTACAAAGATAACTATAACTATATTAGTATCCACACCAAAAGACGATGTTCGTTCTACTATAAGTGCGTGTTGCAGTTATGTTGTCTACCCCTTTAAATGCTCTTTAAAGTCAGATAGATTCTGATTGGCTGTCAATGTTTCAGCATTCATCAGCTGGAAATCTGCCGTTTTGAAAGCAATTCTAATGATATCATTACTCTGTGACGTTATCGTTATAGTTTTGGTGTGGTCATTGTTTTAAATTTAGATTTTTTAAAACTATATCTTTAATGTTATATTTATTATCCTCTTTGTGAACGGGCCTTAACCAGCGTTGGCGGTAATCCATATTAAGTAATACAAGTTACGTGATCAGATTATTATTAATATTACTAACTACTAAAGTAACACATTACTTTTCAATTTACAACAATATATCTGTGTTACTTTTCCAAATAAGTGATGCAAATTACTTTGTCTTCCTATTTATTGTCTGACTTTTTATTGTACTGCATTTCCTAAAGCTTGAGGCTTATTCAGATCACTTTTGGTGTGAAATTGCCAAAAAATAGAACTTTTTTATAATTATTAAAAAGCAAACAAGCAAGCCCAGGTGCCTATTAAAAGTAACTAAGTACCAAAATTAGTTACAGTATTGAATTAATCCCCAAAAATGTAACATTACTTTTACTAAATGTCAGTTTTTCATTTGGGTTTAGAAAATGCATTATTATTATTATTATATATTTATAAATTGTGAGCTATTTTCTCTAATTTATTAAGACATAATGGGGGCATAAAACAGTGTACTGCATATAGGAATGTCCCGGCTGCATTCATCCAGAGTCAGACTGACTATTCTATGTTACTGTCATTAACACTGATGTTCAAGGAGGCCATGACTGCTCTTATGGAGTCAAGAAGTATGCAGACGCAATGAATGACAGATTCAGGGCTGAGCTACAATGATGTGATGGACAGATCATGTAGGCATGTAGATATGCATTAGTGCTACGTTCAAAACTCTGGAAAAACAAAAAGAAGAATGCCACTTGAAGTCTACACATCTAAGCCTAGTCTAAACAAAGTGTTAGTCAGTGAGATGGTAATGTAATGATAGTAATGATAAACACTTACTTTTTCCCCATATAAAATGCATTAGAACTTGCTTGGAGGATTATTAGCCATTGTTTAACCTACAATTTTGTTGCAGGGTATTGTTTCCTTATTCGTCATCAAGCAAACGTCAGGACGCCTTTGTGGTCGAAAGTATGAGATATCAAGTAGAAATATCCCACATTTGACTTTGAATGGAACGCAGTACAACACACACACACACACACACATACACTCATAGACAGGAACACACACCTCTCTCCGTATGTAATTACTAGGCATTCAACTATTCAAATCCATAAGCTGCTGGGTAATAGAGTTGGTTTTAGCTGTATTCAACTCACAGGCTCAGAGGATTTTACATCACGCCATAGCACAGGAGTTTCAGACTGCGGAGACAGAACTGTTCCCCAACAAAACAGAAGCACAATGGTCTCCTCAGTGCCGTACTTTCAGCTCTGCTACAGCAGATAAAGCACACCAGCAGGCAAAACAAAGAACTCGGCAGCTCCCAGAAACTTCCCGTACGTTTGGGAACGCCATAGACCACGATTAATTCAACACCATGGAATGGTGGAATTTTGGCCTGTGTGAGTCCACACAGCCTTTCAGAGTTAAGGGAGGAGAGGAAGGAGGTGGTGAGATAAAATCTGGGAAAACAGTCAATACAACAGGTATGAAGTGATATTGACTTTCCTCGTTTATTACAGCGCAACATTCATATTGACCGTTTCTTTCAAGGTTCATTCCAAGTAACATGCAGAATGAAGAAAGCACTTTTATCACCAAATCTCTTTTTAGAGGTGGGGAAAATGTTGAACAAAACAAATCTGCTGAAGTGAATCAGTGGAAACTAAATTCTTGTTTAAAAGGTCCAAGCTAAATAAGTTCAAAAAAAATAAAATAATTAATTTAAAATGTTTGACATGGTAATTGTTATGTGACAATGTTGATATGTTTGGTCTTGGCGGAATAGGTCTGCTGGGCTGCTGCTGCTGCTTGTTATTGCTGTCGCAGAGCAAGTACGGGACTTATTACTGCCAAAACATACATGATATACGGCTGTCAGCAAGTAAAACCTGCTTCTGCTTTAAAAAAAATAAAAAATAGCATGCATGAATTAATGAATTACCCATAGCAGATCTATACAGGTGGAGCTGGGGAAGATGAAGGGTTTCTGAAAGTGCATTGCAACTGCAAATGTTGAACAAGTATTTGAAGGTTGAGCAGCAAGCTCATTGGCTACTGATAGAGCAAGAACCAATCAGCTGTGCCCTGAAGAGAATGATGTGATTGCAAGCAGATTAGGTTAATCTAGTTTCATTAGAGAACTTTGTATATCTCTCGGCTAGAACTATTTCCTTAGAATGCAACTTTATATTTTGCAATCATGACATTGTATTACACAATCTTGTGATGTGACTATTACATATTTATTTGAAACATTATCTCACAATTAAGTGTACCAGTTTTATTTTGGTTTCCATGGTTACATATTACCTGGTCAGGAGTACCTGAATGTTTTAATTGTGTAACCTCATCTTCCTATTCACATGGTTGTTATTTATTTGGCCATGTCTCTCTCTCTCTCTCTCTTTAAAAGAAAATTTTATATAAATATATATATATATATATATATATATATATATATATATATATATATATATATATATACACACACACACACACGTCATCATTCAGTGGAGTATCTGAAAACAAAAACCTGCATCTGCGTTAACAAGAAGACATTTTTTCAGTTCTAAAGAACATAATGAACATGAGTGACCTATCCACACAACAAAGTGGACTACTTCAGCAATGACCCCCATGTCCTCCTCCACTTCAGCCCCTCCACTGAGATTGAGGTGAATTATTTAAAAAATTATCCTGTGACTTAAACTCAGTACGGCAGTGAAGGAGACGAACAGGAAACGACACTTGCTGGCTGTAAACAGCCTCCGTGGTCCCCGAGGAGCATGTGTCCACACACAGAGCTGCTCTCTCAGACTGGAGAAACCTGCACAAATAAATCTAAACTGATAGTAATGCATTTTCCATCGGCTAAAAAAGTTCAATTATGATGGATGTGACAGTGCAATTCAGGGCTCACATCTACATTATTGATTCGTTCCCTTGAGGTTAAAACATACTGCTCCTGAAGAAACCAAAGATTGAGATGAATCTGACCATCATGTTCATAATCCACATTTTTGTTTTTAATGACAATAGGAATGCTCCTCAAACTGGCAAACAAACTGGAAAAGCACAAGATCTCAAAATAGCCTTCAGTTTGTCATAGGAATCCTTACAGTTTAAGCTACTTTAGCATGCAGTATTTCAGTGCAAACATCTGTATCTTATTCACTAACTACCCATAACTAACTGAACTATACTACACCTCCTTAGAACGCAAATGAGACCAAATAAAAAAAAAAAGGTCACCCAAAGGACCTGAGGTATTTGCGAATCTGTGCAATTGACCATTCGCAAAGACCCACCCCTTTAGTTACTGTTGCTAGGTCGCTCTCACGCAGTGAAAAATATATTGCGGAACAATGGACACTGACAACGTGTCAACAGACAAAACATAGCAGGTTACTTTGATATTAACAAAGTTTCAAATTTCAAATATGTATTTTTTAAAGTACAAACAATAAATACTGTATGGTGGCTCATAATCGTGACAGAATTCATTTATAGAATCAAATAAACATGAATGAACATCAGAAGGAATGTTGTTTCAATCGTGGAAAGACGCGAGTACACACAATTTTTCGAGTTCACCAATCAATGTTAATCTACTAACTTCCATGACTGACAAAACTCCCAGCAAAGGGTCAAATGTTATTTGAATTTTTTATACAGTATGCATCCGTATATAAAATTTCCGTAGATTACAAACTCCCGTCATTCATTTCCCACTGCATTTTGAACATTTTACACACATTGTGTTTTTTTAAAAGGTGAATATTTTGAGTGATTTGACATTGCTTTCAGTAGAGAAGGACTCTTAGTACCTTTAAATGCATTTCTCTATCCCTGCTGCAGACTCCCTCCCACTATCAGAGCTGAAAAACTGAAAAGACGAGGCGATTCCATACAGGTCTGCTTATAGCTGGAGCTAAAGAGTGACGGGATATTTTTTGTGTCAAACGTTATACTGTGGCAAAGTAAGTTTTCTTTTTGCAGCTCCCCAATATGTTTCTGTGAACGAACAAACCTCTCATTCTTCATGTTGGAGTGGAGTTCTGAGTGAAGACTAAAGTGAAAAGGCTAAATTTCCTTTGGGACAAAAGCTCTAATTAATTTTCAAACTGCTTTAACAAAGTCCATTCAAATACTTAGTGTTTTCTAGAAGATTTGGCATTATTAACTACAGTGAATAGTGAAGCTCAACAATCTCAAGGCCGTAGTTCATGATGAAAGCTTGAAAGCGCTATTATTTTTATCCAATTTATCCAATTTTATCCAATGGCTAGAATAACAACCACAACGCAGCAAAACGAATTGTATTTAATTGTGCGGTTCGATTGTCAATGTTGCAAGACAACATTGCAATAATTAAATTACGCAAATGGCTAGCACATTTATCCCTATTAAGTTCCCTGGGAATGAAACCCACAACCTCTTAACAAATAGCCCCAATCTACTTTAAACTATTTTCAGAAGTACATACCGCACATCATTGAAGTTTCCTTAGTTTTTCAGCTAAGAAACAATATTTAACGGACATTAAAGCAGTTAAAGATTGGAGATAAAGCATATTTCCTGAATTGCATGTCCTTAGATGTTTAAACAACAGTAATTTTGGTTCAAATCCCCTCTCAAAGGACTTCAGCTACAACACAAATAACATTAGCAAACTGAAAGTCAAGAGGCTCTGTTGGATAATGAATCCAATCTTCACCCAAAATGAGGTGAGCTTTCAGCAGAGGAGCACTCGAGACGGAGCGAATCGGAGTCAGAATCTAACTCTCATTATCAGAGAGGGGAAAAGCCCAGGGTAATTAATGACTGGTGTAAACTATTTGCAAAACGAAGCTTGGATCGTTAATGAATCATCTTAGATATATAATCAAGTAATTAGGAAATGAAGTGGCGAGTAAAGCGCAGGAAGTTGCGGTAATGAGGAATGGTGATTATCAATTTGAAGGATCTGCCGATGATCCCTGGGGACCCGCGTTATATCCTCGGCTCACAAAAGCCGATTAATATGGAGTCAAGATAGGGCCATATATATCTGCAAAATAAAAAAATGTTTCGCAAAAAAAAAAAAAATAATTGCAAAAAAAATTATATGTTTTGCAAATAAAAATAGAGTATTGAGAAAAAAAATGCTTTTTTGCAAGTAAAAAAAAATAATTGCAAAAGAAAAGTTAACCACTGAGAGAAAAAATAAAGTTTAGCAAAGTAAAACTTCAGCAGCATTGACTTTGCAACATATATTTCCCTTTGCGCCGCTCCTTTAAATCCGCGTTTCAGTCATCCGTGCCTTTGCGGCGCACGCTTTCCTTTGCGTTTCCTTTTTCTTTGCGCCTCGCTTTGTGGCCCTGTTTTGACGTGGGGGTGTGGTCAAGAGGTTGGGGTGTGTACAAGGGACGAAGGCGCGTCCCTCTCGCTTACGTCATCAGCGCGAGCCCCAGACCGAGTGGATCGATCATAGGGTCCCCAAACAGATATATTATTTGGAATAATAGGTGCATTCAATATAAAAACAGATCTCTCTTCTATAACAGTTGGTACGAAAACAATATTGTGTTAGTTAGACAACTTTTAAACTCAAATGGTAATTTATTATCATATAGTGAATTCTTGGATAAATTTGGGTTTCCAGTTACACCAAAGGAGTATGCTGTTGTATTTGACGCCATACCTCAACAAGTCATACATTTTATAAGAGCTTGTAGAAGTGACACAATATTCATTAAAGGCAGCATGTTTATTGGAGACATTGATATTTTCAAACACAGCTGTACAAATAAACATATTAGGAATATTATAATAGATGAAACAGCTACTCATAAAAGCATATTGTGGACCAGTGTATTTAGAAATATAAATTGGAAAAAAGCTTGGTGTATTTGTGAACCATACTGTTTAAATAATAAAGTGAAGGAGGTTACATTTAAAATTTTACATGGTATATATCCAGCTAAAAGTGTGTTAGAGAGGTTTCATTTAGAGATCGATTATTCATGTGATTTTTGTTCTATGGAAAAAGAATCTATTGTCCATTTGTTTTGTGATTGTATTTACACAAAGATTGTTTGGGTGGATGTGGAAAATTTCATTAAGAGGAAAACAAATATTATATTTAAATTAAATAATTTTGATATATGTCTGTATTATTCCAATGACAATAATAATTTTACTTTTATTGTACAACTGTTTATTATTTTGGGAAAATTTCACATACACAAGAAAAAATGGTCAGGATCCAAACCAAATTTTATTCATTTTCTTCAGGAAACGAAGGACTACTGCACAAGCTTGGAGAACATTATTAATAAAAAAGCAAGGAAGACTTGTCATATTTTTAATGAATGTTCAGTTTTTGTTTAATGACTCAATGGTCTGTACACTCTGGCATGTTTTTTTTTGTTTGGTTTTATATGTATTTTTATTTTTTTGTATATGTAATATGTAAATTTCTGCATATTGTACACTTGTCTGGTTAATAAAAAAAAAAAAAAAAAAAAAAAAAAAAAAAAAAAGAACAAGGCAGAGGAAAACCCCGGATGATGGACTTTCACAAGGACACGTTCAAATTAAACTGTGAAGTCAGAAAAAAAAAAAAAAAAAAAAAATGGCGGAGCAGAGACATGCGGGTGATGGATCACAGGTATGTATTATTGATAGCTTTCTTCAAGTTCGCCATGTCTCTGCTCCGCCATTTCGATCATCCCCTATGATCGATCCACTCGGTCTGGGGCTCGCGCTGATGACGTAAGCGAGAGGGACGCGCCTTCGTCCCTTGTACACACCCCAACCTCTTGACCACACCCCCACGTCAAAACAGGGCCACAAAGCGAGGCGCAAAGAAAAAGGAAACGCAAAGGAAAGCGTGCGCCGCAAAGGCACGGATGACTGAAACGCGGATTTAAAGGAGCGGCGCAAAGGGAAATATATGTTGCAAAGTCAATGCTGCTGAAGTTTTACTTTGCTAAACTTTATTTTTTCTCTCAGTGGTTAACTTTTCTTTTGCAATTATTTTTTTTTACTTGCAAAAAAGCATTTTTTTTCTCAATACTCTATTTTTATTTGCAAAACATATAATTTTTTTTGCAATTATTATTTTTTTTTTGCGAAACATTTTTTTATTTTGCAGATATATATGGCCCTATCTTGACTCCATAGGATTTACCCTCTTCTCTCCAGAGAACATGACTCTGGCATACGGCCTCTCTGATCGACAGTGGAGTCCTAATCAAAGATACCACAGTAAATGTGTCTATTAGGGTGACAGACATCAGAAAAAAAAATGAGGCTGTGGGCAAAGCAGAAACTTTGACCACTAAATTGTTCACATAAAAGTTTAACAGCTCAGGGATCAGCTTATATGTATGACTGTATATGCAAATGCAGAACTTTTATGATGCAATTATCGAGAACACCAGAGTTAATTGTCACATTTTTGTTTTTTTAGTGAAAAATGAGACTCATCAAGTCATTTTCACAGTCTTGGATGAAAAAGGAAAAAGTATTAAACATTTCCATTGCCTAGGGGGGGGAAAGGCAATTTTGACCTTTTGTGACAACATGCCTCAATAGCAGGACTTATATGGGGTAAGTCGTCACAATGGGAATCCGCTATTTAATGATAAACTTTAACTGTAAAACAATTACGAAGCAAAAAACAATTAATGGAAAACACAAAAAATGTGAAAGGATAGTGGCATACAAATCATACAGAAATATCAAACAAAATATCAAATCTGAATTAATGAATTAAATCACATTCATTAATTCCGATTCATTTATTTATTGGAAATAATATATTGAAATTAAAAAGAAATAAAAATAAGTGTGCCACTTGTGACAACTAGCCCCGGTTTCCCCATACTAAATGCGAATCCCCCTCCCATGCAAACCCAACCTCCCTCACCCTCGCTCTCTTTTTCTCCATCCATCTCACTCTGTCTCGCTTACTGTCTCTCTTCTGTCGTTTAGCACTCGGGGCTCCCACACAAACATTTACATCAGGAATGAGATATTTAATGAAACTGGTGCAAGGAGTAATTAAAGACCCTTTTCTCCACACAAAAGGGGCTGATGAGGGAGCCCCCCTCTTCCTCCTCCTCCTCCTGCTCTGTGGCTCACATGCTCTCTGATTTAAATCACTACATCAGTGCACCCGTCTCACTAATCAAACCCTCAAGAGCTTCTGCTATTCTTACAAAGACAGCCTAGACAGTGAAAGGACAGACAGAGGATGAACAAAAAAAAACAAGAAAACTGGCAGGATGAGGAAATAGACGTGTAAAAAAGAACAACAAAGTAAGGAAGATCCAAGGAAACAGAATGCTTCGTCGTAACATACAGTACATTTCACCTCTTTGGAGGAAAAAAAAAAAAAAAAACAGTGGCAAGAAACTATTATTATCTACAGACCCAAAGGGACTGGCATGAAGTCAGAGATGTGTCTCTCTAATAGGCCTTCCTTCTATCTGTGCAGCGCTTCCGCAGTGGTTGTACATCCGGACGGAATGATGCTCTCACCATATCATGACTCCATGTTACTCCATGTTTGATGTGTGTTGTAATGCTGGCTTGAAAAAAGATGGTGAAGAGTTCTTAGAGAGGCATGGGGTGATATCTGTGTCCTATGACCTTTTCACAAATACAGAAGTGTAGCGCAAAAAAAAAGTTCACCCGAAAGAAAATATGTCATCATTACTTACTAAACTTCATATCATACCAGATCAGTATGTTGTTATTTTTTTCCATGAATACAGTATTCATAAAGGTATTTCCCGTACTATAACAGCTCCAAATCGATAGATAAATAAATAAAATAGTATGCACTATATTTCAAGTCCTAAAATAAAGCCAATGTATACATTAGAATCCTATGAGAAACAAACCGAAATGTGTCGTTATTTGCCTAAAGGGGTCATGAATTGAGAAATCAACTTTGATATATAAGAGATCATGGTACTATAAGACTACCCTGTACGTTTCAGAACTGGAAACTTCCTTGGTAGTCCAATAAAAGCTTTTATTGACACAAGGCCCAGCGAACAACTGATCTGTGCCTATAGATAAGTGAAACACCACCTCTAAAGAAGAAAGCAACAGCTTCTTCATCATTGCAATGTTAGCCCCACCCACTGGCCCAATGTTAGCCCCGCCCACTTACAACAACAATCTGTTGATTTTTCTCTCTCTGCCCATGGGCTAAACGTGGGTGATCTATCCTTTCTCTAAACGTCCACTGCGAAGTATGCATTTTTTCCAGGAATGTGACTATAGATAGGTGAAACGCCACCTCCACAGAAGAAAGCAACAACTCTTCTTCATCATTGCAATGTTAGCCCCGCCCACTGCCATGTTAGTGTGATTAGGAGGGGACATGAGTGATACAGAACTAAAAATAGCATTACCTTTCAAAGGATCTTTATGCTTGGAATACGGTTATTTATTTTCAACAATGTGAATGTCTTAGTTGAGCTTCATTTATTTGTATTTTATGTGGATTCTCTGGTAAATCGATCGCGTTTCGGCGCAGGCTTTGCAAACAGACTTAGTAACCGTGTTAATTCTAATGCCTGATCTGATATGTAATGAAACATGTACAGTCAGATGTTCTTTGTCAATGTGTCAGTAAATCAAACCGAGACTAAATGGTCAACTTCATGTTGTTACTCTTATAGGATGAAAATAATGTTTTATTTTAGCTGTGATTAAATATAGAAAACGATCAAAGAACGCTCCGTTTACAATCTCTAGAGATGTCAATCAAACAGCGCAAGTTTATCAGTGACTTGCGCCAAAACTCCCGTTTTATTCAACAAATCTCTTCAAATTTGCATCGTCAGTTATGATGAAAGCATTCGTCAGTGTGCAGAAATTGACTTGCAATGACGAGATCACTGCTTTTATGCGCTCAAAAACATGTCTGTGATCAGCTACGATGTTCATCACTGCAACCTTTACTGCCACGATCTAAATGCGATTTAATGCTATAATCAACATTGTTCATGAGTAGTTAACCTTGAGAGCTGTAATAGTACAAACTAGAGTAAAACTTAGCTATTTCATATTGCAAAGATGTTGGCCAATTATAGCAGTGGGCATTTACACTTAAGTCTCACAGCAGACATGCCCCTTAAAACAGAGCGTTCAAATCAGGGCTAAAATCAGGACAGGAAAATGACTTCTACTTAAGTTTTTGATGTAAAAAGCATACTAACATTATAAGTTCTCCCCAGGAAAAACTATAAAACAAAACAACGCAGTTCATGACCACTTAGCTTAAAAAAAAAAAAAAAAAAAAAAATCGAATTAAATTCCCACATGGAGCGCCTATTCAACAATAAAAACATGTAGGGAAATACTTGATTTTATCCATGGGGAATTGATTAGATTGTGAGAGTGGAAAGGAGTGGTAGAAAAAGTAAGAGCATAGTGACTTCAGTCAATAATAAAAAAAATATATATATAATAATTGCATGGCAAGAGCTCATTATTACTTATGCTGATAAAAGATTACAAAAACAATGGAATGTTGTGAATTCAATGGATGACACAGAACAAGGCCAGAGACATGAATGAACAAAAAGACAATATGATCGATTTTGTCATCATATTGACTTTAAGGTTCTGTTGAGAAACTACAATAAAAATGTCTTTTCTTGAGTGAAATCAGGTGAAAATGCTGGTCGATCCGTTACGAATGTAAATCTGAGAGCATGTGTAAACAGAATGGTCCTCACATTTCATTCAGTGCTGTCTTTTTTCCATTTTTATTCAACAGATTTCCCGTGCCATTTAGATCAGAGTAGCTTACAACAACAAGCTGTTGATTTTTCTCTCTCTGCCCATGGGCTAAACGTGGGTGATCTATACTTTCTCTAAACGTCCACTGCGAAGGATGTATTTGATGTATAAGATGACCGTATAAAGCTAGAAGTGCTTGTTTTCAGTCGATTATTTCAATTCAAGTCGCTTCTAATTTAAAACACCTTTATAATGGCCAACCGGGGAAATGATCAGAGACTCGCACGAGTCTTTGAGCGTAAAAGAAAAAGCCTTTGAACAGGCGTGACGTGCGTCAGTGGATTGCGTCCTCGGGGTCACCTCAGGCATTAAATAAATAAAATGAATCAAAAGACAGCCTCAACTAAGCGCCACGCCACTACAGTAAACAACAGCGAATGTGCGTTAGCCCTTTTTTCCTACAAGCCACATTGAATAAATAATCATGTTTACGCTCACGTGGTGAAGGTAGCGGAGACCCGGGGTCCAGATATGGGTCACGGTAACGCCTGACGGGTGAGAAAGCAGAGTTCGTTGCGGAGACAGAAGTGGTGCTCGATGGGTTCACATAGGAGTAGAAAACAGGGGCGGCGGTGTCAATGACTAGCTTCTTCAAAAATGCACAGCAGAGAAGGGCAACAGTCACTTCAAACACGCTGTTGTTTTGTCACTTTTAATCAGTCAGGGGCCACGGTCTCAACTAACAGCGTTCGGAAAGGGGGGTGGAAAGAGAAACACGCAGCGTGAGAGGAAAAAAACTCCAAGAAAGCCTCCGAACCCACGCTAATTCCATGTTTCAGCGGTTGTAACAAAGTGCAGTAAGCCAAAATATTAATAAGCTTGGATAATTATGTTTCATTTTCATTCCAGCACAAATTTGTAGGCAGCGAGAGACAGAGATTGTGGGGGAGAGCTGATGCAAGCGGCCTCATGCAAATTACAGGCGGGCGGTTTGGAGGTTACTACAGAGAAGGTTTGGCCGTCGCCGCACACTGTGAAGTTATCGGAAAAGACTGGCGGCACATGTGGCGTAGTATTTATCCACTCGGTTTCCTCTGCGGCCCTCCTGTAGATTTGATCAATCCTGGCCCTCCGAGCTGCTGCGGAGGGTCTCGAGGCCATCCTGTTCGAGAGAAGGGCATGGAACAACAAATAAAACGAGTACACTCAAATCTCGCTATCTAAATAATAACCAGCCAAGCGACTGCGTGATCTGTGCCGTATAATCGTGATTAAACAATAAGGGAATATTATAAAATCTCTGAAGGGAAAAGAATGCCTAATTCATTCGGATTTAAACCTGGAAGATAATCCAAGCGCGTTTAACCTCTCGCCGTCATAAACCCGCAACATCTGTGCGGGAGATCTTATTATGATGAATTACATATTATTACATTTGAGCCAAAGATATGTTTGCAAAATAAGCCGTGGCCCAGATTCTCTACAACGTTCCCAAACAAAGCGTCGGAGTCAGTGTCAAGATATTCAGTGCCAAGTCTCTACATAACATATCTCGGAGGCATAAATGTGTAGTTTTGTTTTTCTTTTCTTCTTATTATTTCCATATTCTCGCTATAGTAGATCTCATTGTCTTGTTTCTCTCTCTGTAAATGAGTAAAGACAATTCAAGAGCCTCAAAATACTACTATGTAATCACTTGCCAACAATTGCCAATTTAATTTAAAGTGACAGTTCACCCAAAAACGTAAATTCAAATAATTTAGTTATTTTTCAATGGAATGCACGTTTTTTGAAACATGTAGCTCTTGCATTTTATAGTGACCACATGTGTCTAGATTTATTAATTTTATGCATTCATATTTTTAAAAGAATATTAAATTATCAAAAAGAGAATTTGACCTTTTTGATGACCGCCTTGCTGATTCAGACTGTAAAACTGTAAAAAAAAAAAAAAAAAAAAATTAAAATAAATAAGCGCATACAAGTTTGGAACAACATGCGGGTCAATAAATGAGTATTTAAAAAGTTCTCTCCAGACCAAACTGTATTTATTTCAAGCAGCAGACAAAGTGCATCACCTCTGATTCACTAATGTATTTCTGAAGCAAACTAATCAAGGGTGAGGATTTTTCTGGAGCACAGACTCTGCAATGTGAAAAGTAGGCCAGAGTAAATATAATTGCTGTCTAGACTCTTACTAAGTGTGTGGTCAATGGAAGACATTTTAAGGCTATCAACGGATGACGCAACCAGGTGCAACCCGGTGGAAAACAGCTTCAGCTACCAGTGGCCATTGTGTCAGCAATATCTGTTTATAACACCAGATTACTCAGCAGTATGTTCATGTCTGGTACATCTGAAACATTCTCTCAAAACACACAAATCTGACAGGGTGAATCTAATGCATCACACTTCACCCAAAAATCAAAAGAGAGAAAAATAAGAAATGATATTTTCCAAGGAAAAAAAAAAATATATATATATATATTTTTGGTCCTTTTTTTGCACAATTCTTTGCACATTTTAAACCCATTTAAATCTGGAATACTTTTTATTATTATTATTATTATTATTATTATTGTTGTTGTTGTTGTTGTTGTCGACTGCAAAAATAAAATATATCCACTGCATTTTTTTTATTTTCTTTTTTTCTTCTTTAATTATTAACAAATATTGCCATGATGAGTAAATATCTCAAATACGTTTTATCCCCCCTCCTTTTTAATAATAATAATAATAATAATAATAATAATATTTTTGGAATTACAGTAATGAGAATTGGGGGTGAAAATATGCTTTGTATTATTAAAACTAATGTCACAAAACAAACCAAAAAATCTTAAATGGTATTAAAATGCTCCATTTTCTTCAACAAAATTCATTTTTCTTGATGTTTTGGTGACCCAGACATGTTCTCGATAGGTTTCATGACATTCAAGGGTTAGTTCACCTAAAAATGAAAATTCTATCATTAATTACTCACCCTCATGTCGTTCCACAACCGTAAGGCCTTCGTTCATCTTCAGAACACAAATTAAGATATATTTGATAAAATCCAATAACTCTATTGCCAGCAAGATAATGAACACTTTCAGATGCCCAGAAGGTACTGAAACATATTTAAAACAGTTCATGTGAGAACAGTGCTTCAACCTTAATATTATAAAGCGACGACAATACTATTTGTACACCAAAAAAATTAACTTTTTTTGAAAGTACAGGACTTTTCAACAATATCTAGTGATGGGCGATTTCAAAACACTGCTTCATGAAACTTTATGAATCTTTTGTTTCGAATCAGTGGTTCGGAGTGCCAAAGTCACATGATCTCATTAAACAAGGCTTCGTTACATCAAAGTGTTTCAAAATTTCAATAATTCACTTGAGTTTGGCAGTTTAATACGCAAACCAAACCACTGGCTCAAATCAAAAGTTTCGTAAAGCTTAATGAATCAGTGTTGTGAAATCAGCCATCACTAGATATCGTAGATATTCTTGTCGCTTTATAATATAAAGGTTGAATCACTGTACTCACGTGAACCGTTTTAAATATGTTTTAGTATCTGAAAGTGTAAATTGTCCTCATTGAGCCATCAAAAATATCTTAATGTGTGTTCTGAAGATGAACGAAGGTCTTACAGGTGTAGAATGACATGAGGGTGAGTAGTTAATGACAGAATTTTCATTTTTGAGTGAACTTACCCTTTCACTCAATCTGGCATTCTTCCGTTTCTATTTATAAGAGCCACGTGGAAAGGCATAAATCCATATTTAGCACGAAAACTAATCATGGGGCTTTTCGCCGGGTCACATAACAACAAGATCTATGGAAATACACAAACATTGTCGAGCACATGATCAATACCCCATCACTCTCCATGCAGACGCCTCTTTTAAATTCCATGCTTCCATCAGGTGAATTTATTTGGGCTCGTGAATCTGTGACCGGCACATGAGTGTGGCTAATTCTATCGACACACCGTTCATTGCTCTCGTGCCAATGATTTATCCATTTCACGTGTGACCAGCGATTTATAGCCCGTCGAATTCACCTTTTCCTAGATCTTCCCTTGTCTTTCTCCGTATGATATCGATCGGCTCGATAACATCCATGTTCACGCACAGACTCAGCATCACACTGGGCGAGCTTGGTTTTATGCTCCTACAGCTGTTCACAAACAAACACCTGACCTTTTTTCTCTTTTCTTCCCTATGTCTTACGGCTCATTCATGCTGACAGCGATTTCATCGATGGAGGTCACCAAGTCGCTGTACTGTTTGTCACTAGAAGGCGTTTTTTATTGCTGGATGCGCAAATGCAATTGGTGGGCTACCAAACTACCTGTATATTAATATGATTACAATTGAGATGAACAGATTTTGACAGTGACTCACTCTGGCAGTCAGCTGAATTGATTCAATCCTAGGCATTTTAGGTAAAACAATGAGCAAACTTACAAAAGGATTTGTATGAATGGATGAGCAGAATCCTTTATATCAAGAGGTAATATAAACCCACACAAAATTAACCTGTTTACAATATGTGGGACAGGACCTATAAAATACAGACCAAGCTTTCAATAAAATATGATGGTTATGCTCAGGTTGTGCTCTGAAATCATTCTGAGCCATTTGCTAAAATAATCGAAACATGAAAAACATCTTTAACTGCATGTCAGCTGATGTTCTGTTTTGCTAAATTAATGAACATAAGCCTAAATACACTTCCTACAGTTAAGCAAATTAACTATACTCACTGGAAGAACTATTTGTGATAATTGTAAATAATAAATTAAATCATACCATACCGTGTTAATAACTGATTTAATAAAATCTGATTGGATGAGTCATGTTTCAAACCAGTACATAACTGACATACAGCTGTGACCAATTAAATAATATATTTAGTGGTGCCATGTCCTCATATGCGCAATATTACCTACTTATAGACTAATTAACTATATTAGTTGGCAGAATAATTGCTTGTTCTGTTCTAAGATGATTACATGATTACACTTACAAGTGCAATAGGCTGCTGGTTTGTGATTTCTCAGTTTTGGCTTTTACTCCCAGCAGTTGAAGATTCGGACAGATTTAGCTACTGCAGAATTCTGAGTTCTGCTCAGAAATTTACGAGCATTCAATGGGTATTAATTTGCAGTAGTGCTTAGGGATTTGAGAGTCCAGTTCCCTACCTCACACGCTCCATAAAACTAAGAACAAGGGACGGGAGAGAGGATTTTTCATCTGCGCTGCTCGGAAAGCCTTGTTTTTTACAGTCATTGAGAGCACACAGCACCACACACATTCATTGTAAACTCATTACAACCCCAAGGACGACACTGAATGGTCATGAAGCAGCCCTGACCCAACAGCCCCTTCCATCTGTAGTCCTGATGCACCTTCAAACTTCAAGGGTCTCAAGTACCTGTTAAACTACGATAAAATGTTCAAATGTAAACTGTAACCCTTACCCCAATAATAATAATAATAATGCATTACATATAATATTAACTATTATAATAGTAATAATATATGAGTATGATGATTTCATAGTAGTAGGAATAACAATAATAATAATGATAATAATAACAACAACAACATTTACTATTATTATTGATATAATACTAATAAGTACTACTACTAATAATTATTATTAGTAGTAGTAGAAGTATTACATAAGTAATAATAATTGTCATTGCTATTATTATTAGTATTAATAATAATAATAATAATTCAACAATAATTCAATAATATTGTTTATTAGTATTAATAGTATTATTAATACTTTTTATAACTTACGAGTAATAATAACATTAGTTATTATGTATTATTAGTTATTAGTATTAGTAATAATTATTGTGATATTATTATTGGTAATAATAATATTCTTTTATTATTATTAAACGCATTAGTAACAATACCAATAATACTATTATTTTTTATTATTATTACTTATAATTACAACAATAACACTATTTTATGATGATGATGATGATGATGTTGATGAGGATAATGATGATGATTACTTTTACTAAATATTATTATTATTGAAAAGAATTTGGTGCACATGTTAATTCTATAATGTGATGTCTTACTTTCCAAAATTTATATATATATATATACAATTTTTTTTTAAGTTTTCAGTTAAGTCAGCAGAACAGATTTTAGAGGGTAGAAAATTTTATTAAATCGTGAAGTAATTGATCGTGCACAACAATACTGCTGACTTTTACTTAAAGGGTCAATTTAAATCTGTCTGAGTTTAGTATAAAGTCAAGTGCTTGCTATAAATTATTGCATGGGTTACATTTTCCTAAAGTGAGCTGAGATGCAGTAAGGGCAGGGAAACTATCGTTCTAGAGTTCTGGGTCATTCGCTAATGCAAATTCTTTCACTGTTGTTGACAAGCCGGAGTTCATATCTCAGTCATTACCATCTTGTATCTGCTCACATATGTGATTAATGTACTCACGTAATTGCAGCCAATTGTGAAAATATTTCAGCGGTTCCTGAGCATCGATCATATACCGAGCACAGAACAATCAATAGAAACAGGCTGCCAAGCACACTGGAGCCAGAGAGGCCAGGGAGATACACTGACACAGAGAGCATGCATTAAAACATAGAAAATTGCAATTTCTACAGGCCTTATCGCATGTATGCAGAAAACCACACATGCTACAACAAACATGCACACACACTCTCTGTTTATCATCAGTACAAATGGATGTTGCAGAAGTTTATAGCTGAATGCGTTTTAGCTGAGCTAGCCACCAAGGAAGTGTAGAGAACTGATTAAGAAAACTAGCTCAACCAAAAAAAAAAAAAAAAAAAGAGAGAGAGAGAGAGAGAGAGAGAGAGAGAGAGAGAGAGAAAAAACTATGCCATTATATACTCACCCTCATGTTATTCCAAACCCGAATGCTGTTATTTATTTTTTATTTTTTTGAAAATAATCTTTATAGGAAGCTCTTTTCCACGTGACAGCTCTGTTTACAAAAAACAGTTCATTTCAGTTTTGAAGACGTACTTTATCTTATGCCTAGAAAAGCTACTTTATTCAGTAGACATTGATTAAAACATGCAAATATGTTGCAACAAATTCAGTCTATTTTACATATAATTGGCTTGTAAAATTATTTAGAACTTCTTATTTTTGAGCCAAGTTTTTTTTTTTTTTTTTTTTTGAGTCCATTCAATAGCCGCTAAAAGGCTCGCTGTAGTGACAACAAATGAGCAGATACACCCCATAACACTGTGGCAACCAGTTTCCAAGGCGACCACGCAAACTCTGGCTGCCTTCGGCGCTTTGTACAACTTCCAGTCCTGTGTGATGCTCTGAGAACGAACGGCCGACTCTGTGGGCATCAGCATTTTTCTCCAGACTGTTTACTCCCTCAGAGGACATATTAATTGTCCTGTGGACAATGTGGGAGGTTTACAACCTGTGCAACAGTGCTTGTGAGGCTGTCAAAACACAATATCATTTTGCTGTTAATTCAATAACCCAAAGATGTTCAATTTATCATAAACAACAAAGCATCGTTCAGCATTATGAACCTGCAGTGTTGGTTAGATTATAGAGCTACTCTGTTAGATCCAGCACGTGAGCATGACTGTCTGCATTTACTTAAAAAAAAAAAAAAAAAAAAAACATGAAAAGGAAAGCAAGATTGTGCTTTTTTTCTCTTTGACAGATGCCATGTAAAAAATATGAATAATTTACAGTGCCTCTGCTTACAAACACACAAAAGCTTTTAGAAAACTTCAGTCCCACTGAGAGAGACAGCAGATAAACAATAGGTTTAGGTAAAAAAAAAAAAAAATGAAAATAAACAAAAAAATATGTATAATAGTCATGCGTCTATAATAGAATAAATTAAATATGACTAGGAGGAAGCAGCATCAGGTCCGGAACAACAGCATACTGTAATGGTCACATTTAGCACGTTCTAGTAGCTACTGGATCTGTTCTTCTGAAAACACTTGCAGAAACAGATATATATATATATATTATATATATATATATATATATATATATATATATATATATATATATATATATAATATTTATATATAAAGATATATTTATATATAAAGATATATTTATATATAAAGATAAAATGATGATAAAAAATAAAATACAAATAAAAGGATATTCAAAGCCTTTACTAATATTATATTATTTCTATATTTTTTGTTTTTATGTTCATTTTACTTTAACTTTTAGTATTTTCATTATATTCCATTGCCATTTAGGTTTCATTTATATCTAATTTTTAGTTGGTTATAGTTTTTATTTTTTTACACTCAATAATGCTTCAATGTAATTTTATTTAATATTTTTGTTTTATTTTATTTCATTGTATCTTACAGAAATGTTTTTAATAGTAATAATCCTGATTTATATATTTTAGAATGTCATTAAGTTTTTCAGATCAATGTATTGGTTACTGGATTCTTTAAAGCACCAATAAATGGTTGGTTTTCTAAACAACTAGTCAATAAAATGTTACCTGAAACTTTTCCTGGTTCTTCTGTCACATCAGACATCTAATTAAATGTGGGATTTTATGTCATAAAAGTGTACATTGATCTCACTTATTAAACCAAAATCCAAAAAGCATTAAGTTTTGCAAAATGTAACAAGTTACTGTATCTCAAATAACTTCTCTGTATTCTCCACTGAGAGCTAATGCACAGATCAGAAGTATTTTTGACAAACAAATGATGCTATCCTACAGAAAACACACCAGCAGTGTGTGTGTGTGTGTGTGTGTGTGTGTGTGTGTGCTCTCTCCAATCACCCATGGGGTGTGTTTTTGTAGATATGGTATGACCTTTGACCTCAGGATGACTATAGCCAGAGCTTGAAAGCAGTTCCTCCCAGTACCACCTCACTGGCTTGACATTTTCAGTTTAATCCACTCAAAGTATCTCAAAATATCAAACCGTCTTCAAACGGAATTCATCGGACCTCCCCTCAGCCGCCTTTTTAAGATACGGTGGACGGGCCCCTTCAGTGCATCACAATCTGGTC
Source organism: Opsariichthys bidens (assembly GCA_037194245.1). Taxonomy (NCBI): domain Eukaryota; kingdom Metazoa; phylum Chordata; class Actinopteri; order Cypriniformes; family Xenocyprididae; genus Opsariichthys; species Opsariichthys bidens. Next base: position 7,526,634 of record CM074305.1, on the reverse strand, counting down.
GTCAAGGCAATACAGTGGCAGCTCAAAGCTAGAGAAACTCTCGGTGTGAAAGCCAAAAGCATCGCAAGCACCACTTTGTCTGTTGGGTTTGTTTCATAAATACTTTAAGAGGCCGCATCTTTGAAGTGCCAACACACACAGCACACAAACATGTTCTCTGGCACCCATTCATGCTTCTAATTAGGAGAGTCTGAGTTTAAGCTAAGCAATATGCACCTACGAATGCTTCTAAAAGCATCCTTTATTATTCATGACGGAACTAGGGGTTACAGAGGGATCTGGCAACACCTCCAAATGCACCCCTCAGCTGCCGGAGACCAGCGGAAAGATCACTGTAAAGACATGGCAGTGGCAAAATATATTTTACTCCAAAAATATAAGAAAACAAGCCATTTATATTTTGCATGAAGAAAAAAATTTGAAGAATTGACTATGGCATTAAGATTCCCTTTCGAGGTGAACTCAACACTGTCCCATAGTGTAAATGTTGGAAGCTATAAAAGGATACCCAGACTAAACATTAGCTTCTGATTGGCTGAAGTAAGTCGCTCACGCAGCGTCCCGTTCCCCTTCCCAGGGAACCAGGGTTACAGTCATAACTGAGATGTTTTCTGATTTTGACTTACAGTACATTACTTGAAATGTAAGCACATCCAACTCCCTCACAAATTACTGTGACTGAAGCAGATGTTTTACTTTTAAGATTGTTTGCAATTCTCATATTTCAATATATTCTTATTTTAATACTGTAGTGCTGCTGCTGCTGATGATGATGATAACAATAATAATAAATAAAAGCAAATACATAAAAACAGTAAAGCATTTATAACATTACAGAAGGAAAATAAACAAGCAATTCATTAGAATATATTTCTGTTATTTATCCAATAATAATAATAATAATAATAATAAAATGTTATATTATGTTATGAATGAATTAATTATAATTATTGGGCAAAACAAATATTATCATTATGTAACAAATAACGTACTTTTTCAAATTAAATGTCATGTCTTAAAATAGCTTGAATGTAACTCTACACTCAATGCCTCATGCCTCAATGAATATGCAAAGTAGTCCACTCGCTCACACAGCTCAGAGATCCTTACTTACTGAGGACACGTAACGGCATTTTTTTTGTTGTTGTTTGACTATGTTATCAAACAGTTAATAATGTGTTGCTAATTTTTCACAAACCATGTTCCCATTCACCGTTTCAGAGTCACACAGCTGCCTTCTAACAATCAATACAAATGCTTTGAACAACTCATAATGTCGGTGGAGAAAGGCATATAGTTTATCATAACATCGTAAAATACATCATACATCTGCCATATTGCTAAATCTACTTGATTTATCATATCAACAGAAAAAATATACCGGAATAACCCAGCTTCTCTCGAAACTCCCCTGCTAGTTCGCTGTTAATGATATGCTAAAGTTCGCCGGCATGTTGACCTGATTGGTTACAAGGTAGTTTGTGGCGTCACAGACACCAGCGATTTCCAAACGTGAGTCTTCTTTTCACTGCAGTTTCAAGGGCAAAAAATATTCAACGATGGTGTTGACATATGAATTCGCACATGGTTTGCCTTAAAGCATATTAAAAACACCATATAGACACACTGTATAAACAACATTAAAAACTTGATTTCCACCATGGGGGTCTTTAACAAGTATGCCTAACTGTCATGAAAATGATTTCACAATGTTAAATAAATATTTTCTTATAAGCAAAAACTAATTTTCTTGAAATATGGCCCAGGCATGTTCATGAGCAATTTCCTAAAATTTCCCATGAAATTATATATTGATGTCTCAGAAATGAGCAGATTTCTGTAAATGATTACGGGTTTCATTAAGTGGATCATCTGACCTGACAGCTCTCCCTGTGTTCTGACTTCACGACCCACCCACTCAGACACAATAAAGGACTTCCTGTTTACATCAAAGTTATAGATGTGTCGGTTGAAAGTGAAACGAGCCCCTGCTGAGTACAGTGAAGTACTGTTCAGAGGCGTCGGTAATCAGTCTCACTCCAGTCTGAAACCTCGGCACTCCACACCCACGCCAACACTCCTAATGGATCTTCACGCCCATGATGTAACGCTCCGGTGTTGCAACCAAGTAAATATATAAATAAAGAGAAAAGATCTTTGTCAAGTTTCTCATTCTGCTCTTTGGCGGTAGACAACACCTACAATACAAAGACAACCTCCAGTATCATTCACACATCTATGGGTTCCAATGTCGTTTGAGGGTGAATCTCAAGCCAAAGAACATTTAGATCAAAGAAAATGACTGAGGCTTTTGTAAAGTCACTTAAGGATGGATATAAATACTTCTCCAAATGAATTTATCCAATTTGACATACATACTTGAACCACAGCTGTCTAACTGGCAGGTTTCCTGGTTTCTCCTTCAGTTTGTTCTATTTTTGTTTTTCTTTAACATATTCACCAGGGCTTTGAATTGATTACAAATTTTGGTCCAAAATTTTCCAATTCTCACTATTAACTAGCTTATTAGCATGCAGATTTCAAAGGATATAGGCTGTTTATTAGAACTTATAAAAAACATATTAATGCCTTATTCTGCTTGACCATATTCTACATCCCTAAATCCAACCTTCCTATCAATGAACAGTAATTAAAAGTTCATTGAGGCAAAAGTCGTAATAGTTAGTTAACAATGAGTACTGGACCCTAAACAAAAAGTGTGATCCAAATTTTAATTTCAGATTTATTGCATAAACAGATTAGTTAGTAGAATGTCTGTTGGGTAGCATCAAAATAAAGTGTTACCGTTTCTTATCGCATTTTTTATAGAGAAATTACACTAAACAAATGTGTTAAAATGATGGTGCTAGCATTTACTCTTCAGATGTTTTACTTTGCAGGCATGAGGCATCCATCTGTTCATCTCCTGTGGCATCATGTGCTGGCCTGCGCCCGCACCCAAACGGCGTCCATGCCAAATCTCCTCAGCGACTTTGACGTGCGGCTACCTTTCACACTCTCTGTCCCTCTTATTTCATATTTCTTGACGTGTGGAGATGTGAAATTGACGAAGTGTTTAAGAACACGCTGAGGAGGACGGTGTAAACTTTGAGAAGGCCGTAAGTAGCCTGACAGCTAGACGTGAGGAGCAGAGATGCTGAATGACAGCGGTTTTCCGCATGCCTGACCCACTCCTCCACCCACCTCCAAGAATACTAAAGGAAAGGAATTGGCATGAACTCTTTATTTAACTTCATCCACAACTTAGACACTTAGAAAGTGTCTTAAAATCTCATCCATTGCTCTTCAACTGCAAAGTTGCCTACATCTCACAGAGAAGATCCCAAAAAATGTCTCAAACTTTGGTTAGATTTGCCAAGACAAAGCCCTGCAAATGTCAACAATCTCAATATATTCAATTATTGAATTCCTTCAAAACTGAACTTTTAGAGTTCTGGGAAAACTGTTAGTCAACTGAATACTTTCCTGAGGTCTAAAAAAACAGAGCTACTACTGATACATAAGTTGCCCATTAGCTAGAGTTCAGTTTAAGCACATGAGAAAATTGTATTGCTCAGTGGTTACTTTTTTGTGAATTAGTTATGGTTCAATTTAAATAGTAATGTTATATCAGATTTATAAATCAAAAATAAACTATAATAAGAAAGTTGTAAGAACAGAGCAATACAATCAATGAGGATCACATATTTTAGTACCATTACAAATCTGAGCACAGTACGAGACTTCTGACACTTCAGAGGAGATAAGAGCGAGTTCTTTTCTCAGGAGAAAAATCTGAGAGGCAGGAGTCATGAGCTCAAGTCTCCATTTAATCTCACTTCCATCTGAAATATTAAACAGATCTCATTTATGATTTCTCCTTCCTGAAGAAGGAGTCTATGAAGCTCCCAGAGAAGCGGAAACCAGAAGAAAGAGAGTTTAGAGAAATGAATGAATGGCAGAATGACAAGGAAAGAAACACTGACAGAGCGATGAAACACAAGAAATCCAGCAATGGATAGATTTATAAAAAAAAAAAAACACTCAAATTCAAATCACTGACAATTTTGAAAAAAAAGTGACGCATTTGTACCAGGAAAGATCACGCCAGCCAGTTTCATTACGTAACTTTGCGTCCGTTGCTGCTACGTGCCACGAGCGCTGTCAAGTTGATTCATAATCTTCGGTGTTCTCCTATAAATCAATTTTAACTATTATTTTCTCTTTTCACAGCAGGTGGACATATCCCTGATAGTGTTCTATATCGAAAACAATCGGATTACTTTGATAGCTCTACATTTATCCCACTCTCCAAACATCCGCTACTTGATCTAGCCCGTTGGCATTACTAGCGTGGTCTCGGCTACTGCTTGTCTTGTTTACACTCCTCTCATTCAGAAAATTACTGTTTTTCTGCTCCAATGGCAGATGTTTCTACCTTTGAGTGCAGGTGAGGACACGTTCAAGCTGCACACGGTTGGAGGACGCGGAGAAGCAGATGCGTGACCTACTAGATAAGCAAGCCGAGCTACGGGAAGGCGATCAATGCTAGAAACAACGCGGGCTGATGCTCACAAGTCAGTGGTAAGTAATGTTATCACTCCGACCTCCTCTACTTCGTGTGTTTCTCTGCACAGGGCTTGTGCACCCAGAAAGCGATCATCCTAGGTCTCCTTCACTCCAGCACCGACACACCACGGACCTTGGGTGCTTCAGCAGCGGAATGTGCGAGCCAGGCCCTGGGCAAGAACCTCTTCCCCACCGTCCCCAGTCTTCGAGATCTCCACCCAGAACCACTTCACCCCTCTTTGAGAGATGGAACCCATCGCCGTGACCGCCTGTGACTCCATCATTCGTCGTGTCCACGCAAGCTCAACTAAAGGTAAGGTGTGCAGTCACTGCTTTCGTGGAGCTTGTGTTCTTGATCTTCATCACCCTATAATCCTTGATGCTCTTTAAAGTCTCAAATCTCTGGGCTTTTAGTTGTAGCTAGGATATCTACAACCACTAAAGGAGGTAGAGCGTTTTTGCATTTGGCTCCTAAACTCTGGAATAGCCTTCCTGATAATGTTTAGGGCTCAGACTCAATCTCCAAGTTTTAATCTAGATTAAGGACATTTCTTTTGCCAAGCATTCACATAATGCACCTCGTAATCTTATATCAGATCAAATGCACATGATTATCTTTGCTTAATGTTATGAACAGCAGCTACGCTAATTATTTTCCATTTGTTTTCTGTTTTATCACTGGAAAATAGATCGTCCATTCAGGAATGATGATGTCCGTTCATAAATTCTAGTCTTGATGCGGTATATTATATTGACGGCCTTCTGACAGCATTTCAACAAAAAATGAAATATTTCAGCAAGACTTTTCAACTGAAAGTGCGTCCCTGATATACTAGAGGTGAGCAGATTACATTGTTCTTATTTGATGTTCTTTTATTTTATTTTTTTTATAGAAAGCAAAATGTGTCAGTGAAAGGATTGTGTTGTGCTTTTTTGACACCTGTGTGAGCAGATGGAGATATGAACACCTGCATAAAGGAAGCTGGAATACTTGGGAAGCCGAGGATGCCTGTTACGTCTCTCAAGATGGCACCCTGGAGTTCACAGAAGGAGGCGACAACAAAACACACAGATACACACACACACCGCAATGGCTTTTGACTGGAAGGCAGACTCTGACACATTGTGTCTCGCACTTTCCGCCACCAAAACGACTTTAAAAAGTTTGAAAAGAACTCTTTCTAGAAGAGAACACAACACAAGTCCAAGCTCAGAAAGAAAGATCATCAAAGTCATACTCCAGTCTTCTTAATGAGATAAAATAGTTAACCAAATTACTACACCGCTCAATACTACAGCACTACAACACCAAGATGACAACACTATGGATTCCTCATATATTCAGCACTGAATTGTATTTGCAGTGAGATATGATAGAACAACTCAGAAGAACTGAAAAACAGATTGATTTACTTCTGTTTTATTTTTTTATTTTTGGTCTACAACATATTTCTCCACTAGCAGAAAATGAAATTGGCATTTCTGTTTAAGCCTCAGCGATTGATTTCTCACCCGCTGTGTGGCTTGTAATAAGACATGAAAGAGAAAATCTTTCAGCCTTAAAAAAAAACAAAAAAACATTGAAAGTATCCACTTCATTGATTTATTTATTTATTTTTGCACTATAACCAAATCAACTGTAAGGTCCGTGAGGTACATTCAAAAGCACCGATTCCTTCACTGCACAAGAAGTTGTGTCATCACAGAGGCTGAAGATCAAGTTGACAATTTAGAGCATTTCAATGTATCATAATTTGCATGAAATCAGAAATTTGGAAGAGTTTAGAATCTGTTGGGAAAGTGGCACAAATATATCAAATAAATATATTGTGCTTTAAACGCAGCTTGAATGTTCACATCAATGATACATTTAGCCCTGGTTCTCTTAGCAGGGTAGTTGTGGCCTAGTGGTGAGGGAGTTGGGCTTGTAATCTGAAGGTTGCCAGTTCGATTCCCATGCCGGCAGGAATTGAAAGTGGGGATTGTGAACAAACAACACCCTCTCCACCTTCGATACCATGACTAAAGTGCCCTTGAGCAAGACACCTAACCCCTAATTGCTCCCCTTGTAAGTTTCTTTGGATAAAAGCGTCTGCTAAATGATGAAAAATGAAAAAAAAAAATTAACACCAAAACCTAAAGGCACAACACAAAAAATGGCATTTGTTATGTATATTTTCAGACAGCACTTACCGAACATCCAAAACAATGCTGTGGGCTAAATGCACTAGTTGTATGTGTGGTATATGATGGTATTTTTATCAGCTGAGATCTAGTGAAGAGCTTATAAAATGTGTAAAGGATTAAAACAGTGACAGCAATTGTTTGGTGCACACCAAGGTTTGGAAAGCAGCGTTCACATTTATTCAAATGATCTGTGGCAACAGAGCAATCACACCAGAGTTTGTTTTATTCCTTGATTAGTCCTTGATTCTGATTTGCTGAACAATGTTCGAAGCTGATGTGAGAAATTACTCTACAAACTACACCTGTGACCTCATTACATCAGATTTGTTGAATAAAATAAATATTAAAATATTTTTTTTATGGACTAACTGTTTTATAAATGCAATAAGCCCAGTGAGGACTTGGTTTACAGTAAATTTAGAACAGCTAAGGAGGTTTAAAGCACTCCGCTGTAAGCCCCAAAAGTCCCTTTTTGAAAGTAAACAGGGTCAATTTTGATTTCATGTTTTAAAATTTAATACTTCACTTAACCAACTTAACATTCCAAAAATATGCAACACACACTGAAGCATGTGACATTGCAATTTCAGAGCTGTATGTCATTAGTCATAGGAATTCATAAAAATTCCAGGGTTGGAATTCTTTGAAAGTGACAGAAGCAGCTCACAACAGAAAACGGATTTTATTCAGGGCAAGCAAACAGCACAATAAAATCATTTAAAATGATTCACCAGAAAAGTGTCATGTGAGTTAACCGTTGTGTCTCAGACAAGATAGAACTCCTACCACAAGACAAATGAGCGGCTGAGTTTCCTACAAAATTGGGTACCCTGGATGTGTTCTTAGTGCAACCATTTATATCTTTCCCTCGACACGTCACCATGTTGCTTAGCCAATCTTTGAGTCATTATGCACAGAGGCCTCATTTTTCTTGGCCTGTGCGTCTACAGCTCTGGGCAAGTCAGTAGTGTGGGACAACAAACCCAAAGAGCCCCTCCAGTATTCCAGATCTATTCACATTGTCCCTCTTTCACCTTGACTTCAGTCAAAAACACAAGCTGTATAACTACCTGTGAAAAACCTTAAAGCATACAAAAAGACCGAGGTGAGCCACAAGCGTGAAATTGCGAGCTCAAAGAAAAGCTGTCAGTCGCGAGTTAATGGGATGTATTTACACGCGGTCAGTGGGCGAGACAAAAGCCACACTTCGACTCGCTACACGTTGGGTGGCGAAGCCGGGACAAAGCAACATTATCTGCAACAATCGTGTTTGTGGATGAAAGTATTTGGACTATTACATGCTTGATCTGAACTGAAATGAATGAATAATACGGTAGGTAATCATCGACAAAAGCCATTTATTGTCCAATTAATTGTCTTAGAGGTGGTTACAATCCACACGAAGGCACGGACTTGGAATACAAATGACTGGGAACACATCCAGAGGACACGTGTAGGGGAATCAAAGCAAAGCTGAAGTGCTGCTATTATGAGAACTAAAGCTATCTTTCATAGAAAGATGTTTCTCTAAAGGTGTTACCTGGGTTTCGCGATCCCTTTTACAAAACAGTGATACATTAGCTCTGCTCCGAAACCTATTGAGCTGTCTTGCTATCAACTGGCTAACTGAGATGCCACCTCACAAGTAATTGATTCCCAGCACTTAAAGGAATAGTTCACCCAAAAATGAAAATTCTGTCATCCTTTACTCACCCTCAAGTTGTTCCAAACCTGTATGAATATCTTTCTTCTGCTGAACACAGAAGGAGGTTTGATTTGGTGAATGTCGGTAACCAAACAGTTGATGGGGCCCCACTGACTTTTCTTTTTCATACTATGGACGTCAATGAGGCCCATCGACTGTTTCGTTACTGACATTCTTTAAAATATCCTCTTTTGTGTCCAGCAGAAGAAAGAAATTCATACAGGTTGAGGGCACATTCAAGTGTATATATATATGTAATTTTTTTATTATTATTATTGTTTTTCATCTGTTCTTTCTTTTGATATGTTGCATGTTCACATATTCATATAAAAAATAAAAATATTCTGGGCCATGGAAGTTTTGTGAAAATGATCAAAAATTCTGGTGCTGGCTGGCAACTTAAAAAAAAAAAAAATGTTGGCTGGTGAAAAGTAAAATTTTTAATTGGTCCAATGCATGTTCTAATGCACATGTGTGTTTTAGAGTGAACAAATGCTACCAACAAGTGATTGGCTCTTTTAATTGACAAGCAGGACTTTTCCTACTGCTGTCGTATTAATCCGTTTATAGTATCTGATTTAATTTTCCAGAGACCATTAGAATGCATTCATAATCATCCCGCCTGCTTCTGGAAAATCCTTTACATCAGAAGTCAGATGCTTTAAAATGCTCACTAGGTTTAGGTGTCAACAGTTTGTTACATGAACGTTATTGTCTTCTCAGTGTCCTGCAGTTTCTTGCACAATCTGTCATTGACTTACCAAACGAGCCCCTCATCACAGCTGGGTCAAGTGTTTTCTTCTGTCCCTTCAACAACTGGTAGAAAGACAGGGACCCCTTGTGGGAGAGGTGGACCGTCTCTGTTTTCTCCATAAATCTCATTATGAGGTTTATGACCCCCGGTGTCAACGTTGCCTCCCTCAACAGGAAAAATCCACAAAGAAGAATCACCTAAGTACATCAACTTCCTGTCAGCATTCTTTTCCATTAGCTTAAGCGCTCATTTGACTTTAGCCCTCATGCACACGGCAGGAATAATTCAGAAGGTAAAGGACGAAGCTGTCAGAAGGTCAGAAGTGGACATTCTGCTAACGGTAGCCTGGCAGCAATCACTCATCCTGATAAAAGGTCAAAGAATATGCCAGCGCAAACACGCTTTTAATAAGCAAGATGGATGCCACATCGGTCACATCAAGCTCTGTTCTCCATCAGAATCAATAGCCAGATTTATGCTGGCAGTGAGAATGAATCAGCTACCAATGTTATTATAGTTGAACATTTTCTAATTCATTTTTATTTTCACACAATTGATTTCAGTAATTGCCAAAAACACACTTATTTTTATACATATTAACTTCAGCTGAGCTGTAAATGCCGTGTGATTAATCACATTGGTGCTGTAAAAAAAAGTCCATTTCACATTTTTAAGAGCCCTACAAAAAAGAACTGAGAACTGATAAAACATCAACAATACTATTGTGAAATATCAGGGATGTGCGTACACAGCTTCTTTTGAATTGTCGCCAATGGAGAAAGATGCGTTTTGCTGCCAGATGGTGCAGCTACAAGCAAGAGATGAAGGGGGCATTCTAGCCAACCAAACCATGACCCCTTGGCACAACTAACAGAAAACATTGGCGTCTAGGGGGCCATTATTGCAGTTTTAAAAAAAAAAAAAAGACACCATAAAATGTCAGAAGAACATTAAATCCAACATGAAATGAAAAGTCATCCTAACTATCTTGTAAAAGCATTTCATACATCTTATTGTGAAAGATTCATCATGTATAGGAGTCAAAATCTGGCATAAATCTGAGAGTTATTGTATACAGAATCGCATTCGCAGACAGCACGTTCTAGTTTGTCTTGAGCCGCTTGAGTAGTTTAAACGAAGAACGGAAGAAAAAACGGTGCGTTAACTGCGTTATATATTTTTAACGTGTTAAGCTGAAAAAAGGAATCGTATGCGTTAACGCACTAATTTTGACAGCACTAATGTAAACCCATACAAATGCAGATGCTGTTGTAAATAATAACTTAAAAAATACTTTTCTAAAACTGTTGTTCCATTATTACCCCTGAGCAGAATTTAATATGTTCCATTGTTCCATCATTACCTCTCATTGTTTCATTTTTTTTAAAAATGGATTGTCATAAGTCAATTGTTCTGTGAAATATGAAGACTTCTCCAATCATTTAGTCTGCTTAAACCCCACCCTTTCTTACAATTGTGCATTCAGATCAATTTAATCCCTTCAAAAACTGACAGATAGAACCAAGTCCTCACCCTACATTTTTTCTTATTTCTTCTGCACTAAATTACCACGTTGAACTGACAACCCTGGTTTTAATGTACAATAACGCTGTTGGATACAAAAAGAAACGTCTCTGCAATGTCACTGTAATTTCTTTATCTTGAGGAGTTCAGTCCTCTTGTGACCACTCGTCTCTAAATGTACGTTAGAGGATTTTGCTCTAAGAGCTCTCTTGGAGTTGATAAGTATAAAGCTTCTGAGGAGGGCTGGGTCCTCAATGTCCCTATCAAATAACCACTGCTTGTAAGGGCACGACCTAAAAGCATCCAAAAAGATCCGCTACACTTAACATGAACATATGCAAGGGTTTTTCTTTTTTTTTTTGGTCAGCTGTTATTCTCTCAGGATCAAACGTCCTCTGTTGGAAAGCTGTGCTGCCTCTCCCTCTCTAATCTAAAGACATCAACTTAAGTACCGCAAATGAGATTGTAACAGATGAAATATTAATATTTAGAAACCTTGTAACAATGTGTCCTGGATCATCCTAGAAGCCTTTGATATTATCTACACTCAGAGCCTTTAAACATCTCCCCTGATCATACGGCTGAAAGCTTGGGGTCATTAAGGGAGAAACCTCTCTCTGTATGATCGTCCCTTTTACCAGATTGGAATCAGATGGGGCCACAGTAGATCATGACAATATATTATATATTTATATTATAAACAGATCCTTCATGAGAGGCATTTTATGATGGCTACCATGTAACTCTGACTGGGAATCACTGAAGGGGGGTTTTGTTCAATTGTCCGATTGAATCATGGGGGCAGATGCATCTGTTTTTGAACAGAAGATCTGCTTTTGAAGTCACTCAAGGTCAAATGAATCACGACTCATTACTCAAAAAGAAATATTTAATCTGATAAAATGAAATCCAAGCCAGGTTTAGAGATCACATGCATTAGTCTAAATCAGAAAGCAAAGAATCTAATATGATTTGTTGCTTCTCTTTCTTAGGTAAAAAAAAAAGAAAAAAATTAAACAAAAACAGGATCAAATCCACTAAACATCTAAGACAAGGGTCAAATTGGCCCAGAGTGCTCTATGCAATATTATAAAACAATATTTTATGTGCAATTGCTATTGTAGGTTTTCAGTGGTGTATAGCATTTCTTCTTCATTAAGAGAGGAAGACAAATTTGCATTTTAAAACCCGGAGTGCAGATATTACTTTCCACCTTATACGTTCATTACACAAATCAACATTCTTTTCTGCACTCTTTTCTGTCTTTAATTTAACCCCTGCTGGGAAACCACATCTAGAATAAGTGATAGCTTAAAAATAATACCTCATTATTTCCCAAGAAAGTTACCTTGACTTCATCGGCTTCACTATTGATTAAAACTGTGTGGTCTTTTCTGTTATTTATTTATTTATTTACCGCGCTGTCAAGAAATCTGATTCAGTCTTTGAAGTACTGAAGTGCTCAAAACTTTCATCTTCAGCTGGTAAATCTGTTTAATTACTATGGTGGAGATCGGGAAGATATCCTATATATCTTCAAATTAGCTCTGTTCTAAAACCTAGCGAACTGCCTAGCTGTCTACTGCCCACATTGGCAGCTGTCTTCTAAAAGTAAAAAAAAAAAAAAAAAAAAAAAAAAATATATAAAAAAAAAGCCAAGATGATCTATCATGATTTCAGAGCGATTGGGCATTAGGATAAAGCTAACGCCTCAATAAAAATGCATAATGTTAACACACACACACAAAAAAAAAAGATGAAACACTTTTTTTATCTACACAACCATTCAAAAGTTTGGGTTAGTTAAATTAATACTTTAAAGGGAACATATCATGAAAATATGACTTCTTCCGAGTTTAAGTGCTTTAATTGTATCTAGATTAACACAATGGCAGACAATCTAGTCGATGACTTGAATCAACTCCACAGCAACTACATAAATTAATCCACTAACCATTCAGAAATGTCCAGTTGCATTCTAACAGTTGTAACTTCTTCCTGAGTCTCTCCATCAGTGTTTGAATCCAATTTGAACAAGCACTGTTACTAACAATCGTCATCTTGGCTGCGTGAGATTCTTCAGCTTTGTTGTTGTTGAGCAAGCGAAGCGCAAGCTGGTAAAGCCCCACCCTCTTTTGGAAAGCGGGCAGGGAGCAGCAGCTCATTTGCATTTAAAGGGACACACACAAAAACGGCGTGTTTTGCTCACACTCAAATAGGGGCTAATTTGACAAGCTATAATAAATGATCTGTGGGATAAATAGAGCTTAAACGTCACAGACATATTCTGGGGACACCAGAGACTTATGTTACACCTTGGGAAAAGGGGCATAATAGGCCGCCTTTAATTCAGCAACAATAAAGATTCATAACGTTGCAAAATATTTCTATTTTAAATAGATGCTGTTCTTTTGAACTTTGCATTTTATCATATAATCCTAAAAATAAACTTTTCCATCGCAGTTATTTTAAATGGTAAGACTAATTTGGAAATACTACTGTTTTTACTGCAGCATTGGTGAGAGGTTTTTAAAACCATTTGAAGGGTAGTGTACATTGAATAGAATTATATTTAAAGAATGAATATTTTGTTTAAATGCATAAATTGTATACAGTAACATGACTAGTCTAAGATTGTCTTTTTATCAACGGATACATTGGCCAAAAAAAGGCTTAAAAGACTGGAATCTTGTTGTGAGAGAATCTCTGATGTCTTAAAATACTGTCAAGGCCTCTGGGATTTAAAAAGAGCTACAGTTTTGCAAAAATCATCCGAGACGTGCACACGCAGACAAAGTGTGCATTCATAATCTCTTTTCCCATGCAATATATTAATCTAACAGCCATAATGCATGTCTTTCCAACACGAGCAACAGCGATAGCTTTGCTAAAAGTTTAGTCACTAATTATTTTTCATTGTGTGCAAAATTAGGATATTGGATACGACCGAGGAAATTGTAATAAGGAGATAATATGAAATATTCCGCATCAGTTTTCAATGGAGCCCGAGACACATGTTACATTGTGCTTCCGCTGTCTTATCTACATAATGCCTGTCAAAACGAGGGTCTTCAGAACAAGAAGAGTACCAGGCATCCAAAGACAGAAAGAAAAACCAATCACACTTACTTTATTTTATTTTTTTTTACACGCAATTAACACGGAACAATTCCAACTGGAGAGGCTTTCTCAGCTTTGAGGCCTATCATGAACAGAGACGCTCATCTGCTCTGAACTGGCCGCGTCGGTTTGACAGAAGACAAAAACCAAGTTTCTTCTGAAAATAAGCAACTAAAACAGATTCAGCTCATTAAAACAGGTGGAAAACACCAATTGTGGAACGAATGGCCAAATACAGTACATCAGCTCCGATCCTTTACGCAAACACAGATGCACGATAACGTCTGCATTCACATGGAAATGAATCGCCAATCGTAACACTTTAAGTCACTAATCAGGTTTCCAAGCATGTGTATTTTTGTTTCTGATTAGGACAGATTTCTGTAAAACACAGTTCTCAGGACATTGTGGGCGAATACTGAGGATTGGTTTGAAAAATGTCTCCAAATGTCTGGTGAAGCGACTTAATTTTTTAGACCATCTCACAAAACCAGTCCAGGTCACAACAAATTAAAAGAAAGTTATGAGAAATAATATTTTATAATTAAAAAAAAAAAAAAAAAAAATGTACCAGTTGGCAATTGGTGAAAGAGTCATGTTTTTGAGATATAACTTTGTGTATATAGCTTTGTGTATTTGTGTTTCTAACTGTGTGCGAGTGTGAAGTTTTAAGTGCACTAGATGGATTATATTCTTCTATCATCCATTTCCTCTCCTGCTGGCTCTACTACTTCCTGCCTCTCTCAGGGTTGTTATTGTATTTCCAGCGTGTCTGGAGGAAAACTGAGGAAAAGCGAGAAGAAGAAGGAGGGGTGAGGAGAGCCGAGAGAAAGGCTGGTGTTATGTAGGGCCGAAGAGAGAGAGAGATGAAAGCAGGATGGATGTGAGTGTTTGCAAGAGCACAAGACCCTCGATTGTTTGACGGCGTGTGCATATGTGTGGCAGATTAAATCCTTATCTAATCACGGTACAATCAGGTCAGACAAATCATCACAGGAAGTTCAAGGTTAGATGGGCATCACTCTATACTCGGAGGAGGGGATGTTTCCTCATAGAATCACTTCAAAAGTCTGCAGTGACTTCAAAGAGGGCATTCCCAAATGGAGCAGAAGAAATCTGCATATCTCAACAATATCCTGCTGTCATTGTTTTGAGTAAACCAAAACAATGGCTTTGCGTACGGCAGTCGCATTGTCATGGAAATTGGCTACTGTAAAAAGACTCGTGCACAAAATCTCAATGCTCGTTTTCTTTCACAACCAAATCTAAGAATGATTGTTTTTCAGTCTTAAATTAGAAACCATTTTCACTTCTGTATGGACACAGCCATTTAACAAAGAAAGGATGAGGAGGATTGCATAACCAACCAGAGACTATGAAATTAAAATTTGTTTTATGGTCTTTAGACCATTTCTGTTTGTATGCTAGTGTACCACTAAACAGCAGACCAAATTAACACTCTTTCTCTAATGGGAAAACGGACCAAAAATGTGGTGAATTTTGTGCCAATAAAATGCTCTATAGACTGAAATTGTCCACTAAGTCATGTTCTGCATTTTTGTTCATTTATACTAAAGTGGAAGAAAATACAACAAATAATAGATCAAAAACTTAAAAATTTTAAATGAAAATCAGAAATTTTACCTTGGCACTGAATGAAATAAGTCTAAATGTCCTTGCACGCTGCCTCCGAAACTTTCATCCTCCATAAAAAAAAAAAAAAAAAAAATCGGATCGTGTTAAATTCGGATTGTTTTTCGTATCTGTAGCAAGTATTTTGAGAGGTGTTTTGACAAAAGGTTTTTACAGGTGTTTCAGAGCCACCTTACAAGCATTCAAAAATCCAGAATGTCGTCTGACAAGATAGTCCACTTCATCTCACAGCACTATATGACAAAGTGCAGAATACAAAGAGATGGAATATAGATTGTGCCAGTATCGATAGCAAAGAATCAAACTGAGCCACTGACATCCTGAAGTAAACTAAAATAAAAAAATAAGCTAAATAAAAATAAAAATAAAGCTATATATATATATATATATATATATATATTAAAATAAAAAAGAATAAAAAATAAAATATTTAAAAAATAATAACATAATATTATAATTTACATAATATGTTCATAATAATAACATACAATATATGTTATTTTATATATTGTATATATTGTATATATTGTTATAACAATATAACAAACATTTTATATATATATATATATATATATATATATATATATATATATATATATACACTAGAATAGTACATAATTCTAAAATAACACTGATAGCAAGAAAAAAAAATCAATAATTTGTGTAGTGCCCTCGGTTGCTCTAACACCTACTTATTTCATGTGCAAGCCATTAACTAACTCTCTGCTAAAATATAAATTGTATTTATAGTATTCATAAATGGGAATTTGGTTTTACCAGACTATAACTCAAACATAAAATTGCAAACCAATTCTGTTTCAACAGAAATATTGTCAACATAAAAGAAAACTGCCTGTAAAACCATCTCATGGGACGTTTAAGTTCAAGAGTCATATAATATTTTATATCATTTTATTTCTACACATTCAAACAAATTACTCTTGTAGCATGACATCTACTAGCAATGCCAAAGTCATGGGTTTGAATCCCAGGGAACATATGTGCTGATAAAATCTGAAGCTTGAATGCACTGTAAGTCGCTTTGGATTAATGCGTCTGCCAAACGCATAAATGTATACACTCAATTTTAATTTGTGCCAACTGTTTGTCTGAAAACATTGAAGAAAGGAGGATGCAGGGAAGAAAACAGTAGTGTAAATTCTTGTCCTACTGTTTGGAGATTATAGAGACATGATGATGTGATTGTATCTCTGCTGCTCTCGTGTTAGTTTGTAACGCTTCTCGTTAATTCCGCCTCATGTAGAGTCAGATGTTGCGAGAAATGCTATAATTGAAAAAAAAAACAGCAGCAAAAAGGCTTGAAGCCATTAAAAAGTTAAAATAACACGTAAGTGGGTGTTTATTGAGCTTGAAATGGCAAAGTTTCCCAGCACTAATAAAATGTACATGTACCATGCTGCCTTTACATAAATAAGGTTTTACATAAATAAGGTTTCTGATTCAGATTAGAAGAGCCCAAAAACTTCTAGTAAAAACCTATTTTTTTATTTTTATTTTGGATCGATACTGTTTCCTGGGAGAGACTTCCGGCTTGCAATGCTGCGGCAGAGCAGGGCAAGCTGCTGTTTAACTGGAGGACTGACTCAACCGCGAGTCTGAGCCGTTCAAAAATTGCCAAGACCGTCGCCAATACGACTCCATCTTTTCTCATCTACTTCTCTCTGAGGGCGACATCTAGCTCGGGGTTTCCGAGATTGATTTGGCCGCTTTAATTATTAACAAAACACACAGAAGTTCTGATTGTTTCAGCTGGAGATCATATCAAAATAAATAGAAAACAAAGAGAGATCTTCTTCTTCACCACCTACATATAAGCCCGTAGCCTTGAGGAGGAAAAAAAAAAAAAAAAAAAAAGCAGAAAAGAGAAATTGGAAATAAATAAAATCCCTGATGGATCGTTCTTCAAATGGAAAATCAACATCAAAGTCTTATTTCATCGGAACAGCCTTGAATGCCTGGGCCAAGACGCAAGCCGCACACAGTAGCCCCTCAGGTATGCGGGGTAGTGTCAATGCACAGATAACACCAGCTAATGAGGCCTTCAAAGAGTGCAGGGTCTTCAGAGGTTGACCACCCGAGACCCTCTCTCTTGTACTGTTTCTTGCCGTCTAAGACAGATATTCTCCTTTTTCTGTTCTCTTGCCACTATTTATTTATTTAAAAAGCACCCTGCACCTTGACTAATCTCCTCGCCCTTAATATTGGGCTCTGATTAGCATGAGAAGTTCTGCAATAGAGCAGGGCCAACTGTGGACGTTTTTAGTCACGCTAGGCAGGATTATAGCTCATTACATACGGCGGAGCATCCACACGCACCATACCGCTGACCACAATACACTTAATAGACAATAATGGCAGCTAGCTGGCTTGCAATTATTCTTTTTGACTCTCTTATTAGGTGCAAACAGATCCCATGATGCCACAGATTGTAAAAAGCATCATTTTCTCAGTTCTGCTTGGACATTGGTGCATTATGTCAGAAAAGAAACAAATAAAGGGCTAGTTGTGACCTTGTTAGACTTGCTAATGAGGACCTCAGTCGGCGTTCTGCCGAGCCTCTTAAAGGGGACATGTCACACGAAATACGTTTTCCTTGATTTTACTAAGGAAACCTACTGTAGCCTTCAAAATTCAAAGCGTTTGCCTCAGTTCCCATATTTATCGAAACTAAGCTGCAAAAACAGGCCAGAATAATCTGTTAAGATACTACAACCATGAGCTGATTAGCATATCGCATGATCAGGGCTGTACAATGCGACTGTCACCGTCATGTTCTGTTTGTTTTTGGTTTTCATTCGTCACATGTGCCTCTTTGTTCTAAGTTCCCGCCAAACAACAGTCACCATGGATACTAACTCACCATCACAGCTACGCATCATTAGTTAATCTACCCTGTGTATAGTAACTAGAAACTACTTGGAAATCAATAAGAACAGAGACTGTGGAAAAATACATAAAAACAATGCCAACAAGAATATAAATATTGGTGTGTGTGTGTGTGTAGTTGTTTCAGTTTGATGAAAATGCCTGAGATGTCTAGATGAACATCAATAAACCATATATTGTCACAATGCTCTCTTTCATCAGTCGAAGCATCTCTATCTGCATGTTTTATTAGCTGCAGCGATCTATGGGTTCCTTTGACCATATAAGGGATTTCCTGGAATATCAAAAGTTTTATGATTTATATGAGTCTGACTTGTGGTCTTTATGCACGAGGGCGCCCTCTGGCTACAAGTAGGAATGAAACAGACATTACATTCTATGTAATGACATTCTATGTGTACTCACTAATACTCAAAACACACTATTTTGGGTAAAAACAGTGTGTGTGTATATATATATATATATATATATATATATATATATAAAACAGGAAATATAATACTTAATATTTAACTTTTATTTAAGTTTTCCTGCAGTATAGAGAAGTTTAAAGGAGTTTTTGTTGTTGGTTTTGTTGTTTTACCTACATACTTATATAAGATCTCCTGAAATTAGTGTCACAGATTTTTATCATAATAATTTAATACTTTATAATAAAACCCTAGACCTTATTCTGCAGTTTTCTGTAAAACATACATATTCTGTTTATATACATATATGTGTGTGTGTGTATATATATATATATATATATATATATATATATATATATATATATATATATATATATATATATATAATGTTACATTTTACTAACCCAACTAACCCAAGGAGGACATGCTTATGAAAAGTCTAGTCAAGCATGCAGTGGAATTTATAGACTGAGAAATGAAAGAACAAGAGAGCGGGTGTGTGAAAGAGAGAGCAAAGACAGTGTGTAACCTCTTGATTCCATGCTGTGTGCACATACTTAGAACTGTCACACACTGTTTGGATAGCTTTGTATGGTCACGCTTTGCTATGCTAATTTGACACAGATGGAAGTGTTTGTGTGAACTGGTTTCTGACGACATTACATGTAGATGAAATAGACAGAAACACAAACAGCATGCTTAACCCAATGGGAACAAACGTATAGACAGCTGTGCTGCATTCAGAATGGAACCAAATCTTTCCATGATTTTCTTTAAGCATCCTGCTGAGACAATGAGGTTCAATGAGATGACAATTGGTGTCAGATCCTTTCCAACATGATGTATCTGTATCTAAAATTCAGAAATGAGCCTGTCTTTCATCTGCCTCTGTTCTTTATGAGCATTTAAATAAATGTAATGACGCTAACTACAGCACAGCTGTTTTTAAAATAGTGTCAATTTTCCGTAAAGTTATTTATTCCCAATAAGTAGCGGTGAAAACATGAGAAAACACTACATTGTTGTTTATTTTTGTCTCAATGTATTTTACATTCAGTCTTACTGGATGTTCACACAAGAAGCACTCAAAAACAGCTTGAAAAAATGCAAAGGAACGGAATAGGATGTATGATTCATGAGACTTTTTTTTTAAATCTTGTGTCAGCATACTAAAAACATGTCACTCACAATTTTATGCTGAAAATCAGCAGGATGTGATGCAATTGCTAAATATATAAGTCTCTTATACTCAGTTATTTGACCATAAATAGAGTAAAACCAGTAATATTGTAAAATGTTATTATAACAATTTAAAACAACTATTTTCAATGTTAATACATTTTAAAATGTTAAGCAGACTTTTTTCGGTGTCACATGATCCTTCAGAAAGCATTCTAATATGCTGATTTGGTGCTCAAGGAACATTTCTTTCTATTATCAAAATTGAAAACAGTTGTGCTGCTTAATATTTTTTTAGGAACTTTTTTAGGATTCTTTGATGAAGAAAAAGTAAAAAAAAAAAACAGCATTTATTTAAAATAGAAATATTTTGTAACATTACATATAAATATCTTAACTTGTAATCAACTTGTAATCTTTCAAAAAAAAAAAAATCTTACTGATCCCAAACTTTTGAATGGTAGTGTACACTATATACAAAATAAAACAGTGCAGTCATAACACAAGAATGCATTCAAACTCATTTTCATACAGTTTCTCTTGAGATTAATTCATTTAATCAAATCAGTTAATTAGGACAGTTCGTTTCAATTAAAGATTCCATTCAAGTCATGAGTCATTATTGATCACACAACAGATGCGCAAAATGTCCATGTGCTAGGCACTGTATGTTATTTAATGTAGCAAAATAAAATTTTAGTTGATTAATACTGGTTATAACTTTGTTTTTGATCCAATTAATTACATTAACATCGAGAGTGATTTACAAAAAGTTGTTTTTTTAAAGTTAGTCTGTTATGATCAACATGCATTTATTGAATTTTATATAAATTGAGTAAATGGTAAGTGTTTGTTGGTTTTATCAGTCATATGAGCCACAATAATAATGTTGAAATAATTAATGCAGATTAGGGCCGCTCCCTATTATAGTTGATTCATAATAAATGACTTTTGTAAAACATGTAATTATAACCTTACTTGGTCGCTCATTTTAACGTTAACTTTAACGCTTTTCCGGTCAAGCATATGAGGTAACGCAGCTCTGTTTATCATATTAGATACATTTGAGCGTGTTGAAAATGATGTTATAATGTTACTTTGTGCGTTCGCTCGCCGGCTGCTGTGAGACACTTGTTCACACTGCAGTAAGATAGATCAATATTAGAATATCATATTAAATGCTGGATTGCTTGTGTTGATAAATGGCAAGCGATTAATTTTAAAACGTGTTGTATGATGGAGAAAATTCTGTATTACTGCTACTAAAAATAAAGCTGGATCTGATTACGATATGTTAGCTACTTGACAAAATTGTGTATTTCTGGTCATGGTAAAAGCATAGTACTCTCTGAAAATCAAGAAAATTTGATTTAAACAATAAGACTAAACATGTTGAGCGATTTAACAGTAATTAGTTTTCTATCTATAAATGTATCAAAACCTATGTACCGTTTTCTGTGCTCCCACATATAATACATATTAAAGTGCCTTTAGTGTTTCCATGGTTTTTACAAACAGAACAATAGAACCGGAATAGAATTTTACAATAGAACCGGAAACCAAGGGTAACGCGGATATGACGCCAATTACAGGCGACTCCCTCACACGTCCTGGATCCTTGGTTAAAACTGCGATTTTATTTTATTCACGATATACAAATAGTATATTGTAAGTACTGAATAAAATATATAGCTCAGTGGTTTGGATATTTTACTGTAAAAAATTTACATATTGCAGCTTTAAATGAACAACTGTAGGGGATTTTACAGTTAAAGACCCAAAAGACCAGATATGATAAATGAAGACCCGGAGTCAGAGTTTAAAAAAATAGATTGAAGAAAATTTTAATAAAGAATAGTTTGCGGTTTCATCAACAGAAGCAGCTTCAAGTCTCACAAGGAGTTTGTAGGCCGCTCTATGTCTCCTCCTCTCTCTCCCACATTCACATTTCCACAACAATTATACTCTAACAGAGTCCACTAAATACGTCATTACTAAGAGAACACTAGACAAAACTGGTCATTTTCCACATATGGACAGATAGTCAGAAGCATATCTCCTTCCATTATGATGCTGACGATTGGACCCTGAAGTTAGGGACAGAATGTCCCTCTAGGTCAGGCCTATAGACGCCTTCAGATATCCAGTCCAGATGACAATATTCCACCAGTACCCATAACACATACATAGATACACATGATTCACAGTTTCTTCAAGGCTGTAGTTGATCTGAGATTTACCAAAACATACTGATAAGTTGTACTTTTCTCTCAGTCAGAGGTACAGACAATATACATCATTATTTTATAGTGTTTGAAAATGAAAATGAAAATACTCATTCTAAATAATTCAACATTTAGAAAGATAATTTCGTGATAATCACTCAATATATATATATATGTTGAAGCGGCCGTGGATTCCAAAATCCACCCCTTCACAACTAACAGTAGACTAGGAAAATCTTTAGTTATGTGCATCTCTACATCATAATGTATTATATAATTAAACAAGATAATAGCTATAATGAAGCTTTGTGTAAGTAACTACATTAAAAGAGTAAATTAAACCCCATCACAATATAGAAAACATTCATTAGAGAACAGCAAGAAGACAGACAGAAACGAGGATTTGAATTGTAAAAGAAGGTGTTTTAAGGATGGAAGTCCATTAGGGGGCTTTCAGCACTGATGCTATCATGTTGTAGAATATATATAACCTTCATTGACTAATTGCCAGGTTGGCTCAGAAGGTAGATCATAGCCTACAGCATTCCTGCAACTTTGCTGCTGGGGTCCAGTCCCTTCAATATGAAAGGAGCATGAGAAACCTCGGCTGTCAGCAATACCCTGCAAATCTGCCTCCAAGCCAATTAGTCAAGTTTGGAATTTCCAGATTTCATCCCTGCGGACACATATTAGAGAGGGGTGGTCACGTCGTCCCTGCGAAAGTGAACACGTCAGAGAACAGAAGCTCTACCTGTGTTTCCGGATGACAGGTAAGGTTGTTTTCATGACAGAAGGTTTCTTTTACAGTAAGCCATGAGAAGCTCGTAGGAGATTATAATTCTAGACAACAATGTCTCCGTGGCAGGAAGAAGATCTGTTCCAAAACCAAGTGAGTTGCCAACCTAAGTTACTTTTTAGGCATTCATATGCACAACACAAAGGCTGTTCCTAACAGTAGGCAGAATTTTGGACAACATCAGGTGGCATCACATGCATTCTCTCCAGAAGAGCCAATCCCAGAATGCACTGCAAAGTGCTATGCAGATGGATTTTTTCCACATTTCATCAGATTTCATCACGGAACAATATATATAGTTTAAAGCTTCAGCATAGTTTCAGCCCATGTCTGCCCAACCGTTTCTGTAATATTTCTCATAGCTGTTTACTTCGAGCCCACCACACAGCTTATGATGATATTAGTAAAGATGCTTTTACATGAGACAAGCGATTAAACACTCCAGGTTTATAATACTGAGACAGACATGCAGGAGGTTTAAAGTAGCACAGTATGTTTTTCATAGATCCGTCTCATCTTAAGGCCCTCTTAGTATAATGAAAGGGTCAGGACCTCTAATCCACAATATCTAATTCTGCACAAAACAATCAGATTTAAAACAATATCATATGTCAGTATGTCCGTGCGTGTGTGTGTGTGTGCTTTTGTGTGTGTGTCTGTGCGTGTGTGTGTGTATTTCACAAATAAATTTCCACGTCACAGCATAAAAACCACATAAACAAGTATAATTAAAATAATAATTCAAGCTATATATATATATATATATATATATATATATATATATATATATATATATATAAGCTTGAATTATTATTAATAATTTATATTGGGGTAATTGTGCTAAAAAATGTTGAAAAATAAACAAACAAATAGATCCTAAAAACAAGTGCCCTTTCTTTATGAAATAAAAATCTTTGGTTTGCGTTTGGTTCAATACATAGTGTGCATGTGATTGTAGTGGGGTGAAAGAAACAGACTTACCCTTAAGTTGGCAGGGGTTTGGACGATAGCAGAAAATATATTGAACAGCTCCTCTTTCATTCTTTACAAACATGCAGGAGAACAATAGTGTGCCGCCCACCCACAAAGCCTACTTCCCTGATACAGTTTGTTAAAAGTCAATTTGGAAAGCAGTGCCCCAAATCTCAAAAGGCCAAAACTGTATACGTGCAAAGGAAAGACAGAGCAAGAGAGTGAAAATAGGGCATTCTGAAGGACTATCTGCCTAAACCATTTCATATATGGGCCATCCTGGCATGAAAGCAGCAGATCTCTGAGGTTAAGGGGTATTGACAGGCCAGTCTGTATAAAGGCCAAATGTGGATCCTTTACATATGTGGCCTGTTTTAAGCTCGGTAATCCTCCATCAGAGCCTCAGCGATGTTATCTTTATTTAAAATAGTGGCAATATGTCAGAAAATACTGGCGAAGGCCACAAAGAGATAAGTCACAGTTAATTCTCTTATTGATAAGAGATCATCAGCATTAACTGGGCGATACGGCGGCCCACTGAAGAGCAGCACCACAGCCAAGATTTAAACAATAAGTCAATAAATCTGTTGATAGATAGTCATCCGTCATAGGCTGAGATAAGTGCCCTGTATCTGTTTAGTTTACCTCTTTTTTTTAAATGATTTTTCTCTATAAAGAACTATTTGATTCCAGACGCTTCTGAAATTGATCCTTTTTACAGTCCGAAGACATGTTATTGGTCTCACGGTGATTGATTCACCAGTGCATATTATTCTAAAGACAAAAAAAGTCTTCATAATCCATCAAAATGTAATAAATTCTTTCGTCAATGAAACGTCTTTCCTTTTTGACTGATATTTTTAGCATATAGAGACCAATTTTGAGTTTGGAATGGCCAATTGAGTTTTTTTTTTTTTTTTTTTTTTTTTTTTTTTTTTGTCTGGCCAACTGCAAACACGTGTTTGGAAACCTGCATTTTTGACTTTTTTTCTTTTTTTTTGGTTCCACTAGAGGTAGAGAACTTACTTCATGTTTAAAAAAAAAAAACTGAAGAATTTTTGCCAGGAAATGTGTTCTGGTGTCCATTGCCTATTTATTAGATGAATAATCAAGCAAGATAACAAATGTTCTCTCTTCTTTTCTTTTTTTTTTAGATATATGGAACTGTGCCATTAGGACAGATGCCGTGCAGACAGCAGAGACCAAAGAGACAGGATTGCCTGAAGTAGAACAAACTTACTTTCCTATGGGACAAGCTAATTATTTAGATAATTACTATCTGAACTCTTCATCTGCATACAACTGACAGCCAGATACCACAGCTGGTCCATCAGGCCCTAAACAGACACTCATCTAAATCACACATGAATACACACCGCTACAACTCGCAAAGGGTTAAACCCTTGATCAGCTTTTGTAAATGCACTGACAAATTGATTGCCACCAGTCGGCAAACTGTGAAAGTCATATCTAAAATTACCAGACAGTTCAAATAGGGCTTTATATTAGAAATATTGTTCACAAGCACGCAACTGCATTGCAAGTGCTCAGGCACATTTCAGAACACAATGACACATGCTATTGAGCTTGTGTAGAGCGCCAGCCAATGCTAAACCTACCAAAAATTTCAGCAAAACAATAGCCTGGCTAAATTTACTCGTAAATGGCAGTGTGAAACTGTAAGTGCTATACATGGAGTGACAGCAAAAAGTGTCAAAGTATCCGTGAGTCCGTCTTTTATTAGCTTCTGTGTAGCGCCTGTGGTTCTGCCAACAACCATTCAGGGAGACTCCATACAAAATCCCACTTGTACAACTAGTTCTACCCACATACGTTGTCTCATCTCTGTAAAAATAGACTTCTGGCGATGTCTAAAAGTGTGGCGTGACATCGATTGAAAGACTGAGGATATAACAAACGTGAAGAGCTGACAGGTTTGTGTAAATGATGCATTATGACATCATCAAAGACCAGGAAACATGTGACATGACAACCGAACGTATAAAACCGGAGAAACATCCTCTGCTGAAACAACTGAGCAACTGAGACTGTCACAAACTGCAAACCTTGTCCTTCATAATCACCAAACTGGGGCAGAAAATAGCATCTCCTCTACATGCTCTTATCGACTTGACATTGATTCTTAAAGCATATGGCCCTCTCACAGTCAGAGAAATTCTAGAACGCAAGTTTTATTATCTGAAAATAAAACAAAAAAAAAAAAATAGGTCGTCGTTGGACTGGGGAGGTAAAAGTAAGTGTTTTTTATGCTGCTGAACTATAACGACTGTGATGAATGAAGTGACTGAGATATTTTGAAGGACTACAAGGGCACCGACACTGAACCCAGCTTTCTACACAAATGTAGGAGCTCTTATCAAACAAAAGTATTTTAAAGAGTGGCAGCACTGCAATGCTGACTGCTACTTTCAGGGAAATGTTACAAACCATCCATCTTGACCAAATAAAAGCGTGCCCTCACCTGTGTACGCCTCTAGGAGTGACCACTTATCTCAAGTCACCAGCTCCGCTCTTAATAATATAGAGGGAGCAAGTAGAGAGAGAGAGAGAGAGAGAGAGAGAGAGAGAGAGAGAGATGAGAGAGAGAGAGAGAGAGAGAGAGAGAGAGAGAGAGAGAGAGAGAGAGAGAGAGAGAGAGAGAGAGACAATAAGAAAAACAAGGTTGGAGGCTGTACAAACAGCTTCTGCAACTTAATAATGACAAAACCTGATTTCAAACAAGACTCCACCACATCACAAAAAGGGTATTAGTTCCAACAAGATGATCTGTGACTCAAAACATGCCACTGGAAGCAATGTTAAATGTGTTCAAATAAAGTTATTTTTGAACAAAAACTATAGTTTTCACTCAAAAATGTAGATTTGATCACTTACTCACCTATATGTCATTACAAATCTATATGACTAATGTTCTGCCATTTAAACACACAAAACCGACGTCAAGGGACTAGCGTCAACAAAGGTATCATCTCACGTCATCTGCGTCTGACCCAAATATTCGTGCTTTAAATACACCCTAAAGACTACAGCAACAGCTCACTAGCATGTATGTTCGGCATCAATGTGAGAGGAAACAACTCTCCATACAAGCAGGTGACAGTAGTCTTTTTAAAAGGGAAACAATTGGGTGAACTACAGATAGGGAGTTGCATGGAGCATCCAGCACTCAATCCAGGTCAAAGCAGACGGCCCGGCTAATGTAAAGGTAGAGTTCCTCGCCCCAGGAGTATCCCTACTCTTTACTTAAGAAAGGGATCCATTTCCTATCCCATATCTCAGAGTAGAAATTGGAGCTCTATACATATGCATAATTCATGAAGTCTCTCTTTCCTTACAAAGGTCTTACAGTAAATACACCTTCAATATTAAGAGAGTATTGACCACCTTTCTAAAACGCTTAGACGTAATCTTTCTTCGACACAAAGTATGGTATGAGGCTTCGGAGCAGCTTCTAAGAGGCACTATAGAGAGAAAAACATTTGAAGCAGGGCCACAACAACACTGCTATGGACACTGAAGGGGACATCTGAAGTTTAATCAATGACCAGTTCTTAAAGGTTTACATCTGCTCCCCTCAGTCCCGGTTACATTCAGTTTCTCATTACTAAACTGCATATCAGGATGCTAAGATTCAACGCACTGCATATCATTTAATGAACCAGACTCTCAGAGCATCGAGAGAGCTCATTCCTGCTAATCAGCGCCAACCGTAAAGCCCAGTCATCGCTCAGTTCGGTCAGAGCGGCAGAGCTAAGCTCATTTCCCTCTCACCGGAATGAATAAATTGGCCCTAGTCTGTCTTCAAACCACCTTGTCCTGACAGAAGGTCAATAAATCAATAATGCGTGCAAATACATGAAAAAGCAATTCAAAGTCGCCATTTTTCCTTCGCAAGAATGTTGCTCCAAGCTCAGAAATGTTTCTCTTCTCTGCTGACAGATCTCCTTAGACATACCTTAGTGCCACTTTGTGAATATTTCCGGACATGTCAGGAGGAAAACAGCAGCTATGGTTGTCGTACGAACCTGGAACGACTTCATAATCAATTCCATGATTCTTCTCTGCCCATGGACCATGAGTACATGCACCTGGGTTCCTTCACAGCAGATTCCCAATGGCAAGTCTCTGGGACAGCCACTTATTTAAAAGTGACGCAATGAATCTATCTGATCCGTCCATGGCTAAAGAAGATATATATATATATATATATATATTTTCAAAGACTTTGTAAGGTATTTATTGACACACTGTGAAGTGTGCATTTGACTTTCTCCCCTCCTACCCTGCTACTGAGGTGAAAAGACACCAACTGTTTGCAGAGCAATATAAAGGGATGAACTCCATTATGAACTCAATTGGTTTTGTGTTAATTACGGCTCATTTCAATAACTAATATCAGTCGTAATATTGTTGTAAAGGCTCAGGGGAGCAATAACTGACAGTTGGCGAGATACACAACATATTAGCAGAGTTGCAGCTGGAACTGAAGGATCACCTCCGATCAGTAAGACTGGTTGCCTCCTGCACTTATCCCCAAACTAATGCATTCTAACGGATTGTGTGTGCAGCATCTTGGGTGTAATTGACCTGAGGTTAATCACAGTGCTGACCTTTGAGAGACGACAGAGGAAGGAACAAGATATACTGCACATTCGCTCTGACCTCCAGACAACAAGCAATATGTTCTCCAAAAACAACCTTTTTCATAATACAGCTCTAATCCCATTAGCAATTCAACAGAATAAGATTCAGGCTGGTATACAAAGCCATTTATCAAACTGGCTTGTAAAGGACGAAATACATTTGGCGCATGAAGAAAATTAACTAACTGTGTCTCAGTGCATCTGTGCATATAACCGAAAGAACTTCAAGAACAAAAGAGAAGCCACCAGACCCCGATTCTCCAGAGGAAAAAAGATGACAGATCTTGAAGCACAATGCTGACCAACTACAGGTTTTCCTGACTTTCTTTACCACCTGCTGGACCTGCTTCAACCTGCTTTAAGAGATCAGCTATAGTTTTACTCCCCAGGGGCAGTAAGAAACTTTAATGACTACGAAGTCGTGACCATTTGGTGGTCCTATCGACAATTGAGCAACTTGTTCTAACCTACTTTAAAACAACTCAAGAGTCCCTGCTATACCCTATTAGGCTCAACTTGGACAGGACAGTTCACATCTAGGGTCAAATGGAGCTTTATTTCTTGTCACAACAACCCACCAATCTAGAATCCGACAATAAGATTTACAACCAAAAGACTACCTTGAGGTAAACTCTACTAGCCTCAATGTGGTACTTCTACATTACTATTAGTCCATCCTCACTTCACCCAAAACAAGATGCTACGGACATAAAAATGCCAACTTCAGCACACCATCCATTCAGTGGAAAGAACCAGAAAGTAGTAAGTTCTCTCTCCTTAACTTCTTTGAATTGAGGTCCAGAAAGCAATCAGAAACTATAGCTAGTCCCTAACACTCTAGTCACCCCCTGTTTGAAACACTGTGCTGACAAGAAATTCTGAACAAAATCAAGCAGGCACAAGAACAGCCTCTTCCTTTAAGCAGTGGTTCTCATTATCAGATCCACAACATCTCAGATAAATGGTCAATACTTCACTCTAAAGACCAAATCAGAACTGTTAGCATCTAGCATGTTACATACGCTGCACCACAGACCAATCAGTACACATTTACACACTTGACCACCTTCACACGAATGGATGTATTGTGCTATATGTGAATGTGTATGTAATTCTTTTAGTAAATATCATTATCCATAATATAAATTCAAGCTATATAATGGCATTTTATAATGGTATTTAATAAATTAGGTTAATTATTAAGTTAACAACTAAATGATTTTAATTAAAAACAAATATAAGTTTTTTTTAAAAAGTCAATAAGATCATTAGCTTATGTTTGCTGAAATAACCTTTGTAGCAAATTTAGCTCAAAAGAAATATGAGTAATTAATTATAACTTATTATAATTAATTGTAAATATTTGGATAGAATTAATTAATAGAATTAATAGAATTAACTTAACTGTTAATGAGACTAAGTGTGATGTCTCTCCGTTCACCAAAGATCATCTGAATCCAACTGGTTCTCTCTCATCAAGACAACATCAACAAGATCAACGGAGCCACCACAAATTGCATCAGGACAGTTTAATTCAAGTGGGCGAGACATGCAAGTATCACACTTAGACTCATTATTTGATACATCAAGTATCCTTAACCCTTGTTGAGCTGTTGACTTTCAAACAATGCTATAAGTTCTTGCTTTCCTGTATTCTGCATCAGCTCTCTTTTTCCCT
This sequence comes from Opsariichthys bidens, assembly GCA_037194245.1. Classification (NCBI taxonomy): domain Eukaryota; kingdom Metazoa; phylum Chordata; class Actinopteri; order Cypriniformes; family Xenocyprididae; genus Opsariichthys; species Opsariichthys bidens. Next base: position 7,496,291 of record CM074305.1, on the reverse strand, counting down.
TGGTACTCAGTATGCATGTATGTATATGAATGTTATAGTAGTTTAAGTGTTTAGTCTAGTTAATAAAGTCTTGTGCATGTCACATGCGACGTTGCTCGCGTCTGAGTTTTATGCTCATATACTGGAGTCCCTAATCATGCAGATTTTGACTACACGCTCTAAGTAGTACTGAACAGTAAGAATGTCATTTCCCATAACCAGGAAATGAACATTTCTTAGAATTAATAAACAATTAGCCAAGTGTCCACAGGACAAACAGTTCAATTGACTGTAAAATTAATTTTACTATGTTAAGTTAATTCTATTAACTGGTCCAAATATGTATAATTAATTATAATAAGTTATAATTAATTATTCATATTTCTTTTGAGATGAATTTGCCACACCTTGAAAGCAATTATAACTTTAATGAAACAACCTCAATTATGATTTTACTTACAAGACGAGATATGAGAGAGTAATGAGTGTGATTGGACAATTCACCCCAAGATGATATTATAAGTGTCCATTCACACTCCAATGATGAGGACAGATCCCAATGGAAAACCATTGTAATTGGCTACACACCAAGCTACTCTTATGCATGGTGACATCTGGAAGCATGCGGGTCATTTCTATCATCTTATCGACTGCCCAGGAGAATTTCCCAACCACAGGCAGAGTGGATCCATATTCCCTTCAGTCCTTTGGAAGTAGGAAGAAGACAGGGACAATTCAGAGCAAAGACAGGGTGAAATGTTGACCAGGATTGCTTATAGGATGGAGCTGAAGGGGTGTGGATGACAATAAGGTGGGCATGTTGAATCTTGAGGTCCCTATCGCAGAAACGAAGAGGGAATGTTCTAGTCTTCTCTTACACACATATGGAGCACAAGTCTTTAGCACTCAGCAGAATGAAAAGAAAGGTGTTGTGAGTGATTTGATTTCTTTCACTATATCTGAGCACACACTTTTCAGATGGGAGTATTAAATCCACCACAACAAAGGGTAACAGTCGGAGAGGAGTAGACGTATGTAATCTGAACGTCCCCAAAGTCAGGAAAGACAGGGAGCAACCTTTTTGACCATAACCAAACAGCAAATAATTAGCATTTCCATTTTCAGATAAAAATATACTTTTCAAAACATAATGCGTTGCTGTGATAAACACTTGCAGATGACAAGCATCGACTGACGCAACCGGTCAAGTGCGTTGCCTCCGATTAGCGGTTTTAGAGCATTATATGCTTTTCTGAAAAGCCACTACAGACATTTAGGACCTTCAAGCTTGTATGCCATTTCTTTCCACACAAATAACAGCTCTAAAAACAGGAAACCAAAAAAACAAGCATAATTAGGTCCAGTGGCATACCAGTGGCAAGAAAAGCTTCATGTAAACTGTCCCGATCCCCAGAAGACAAAAATCCCTGCACATATTCAGGTAATGAGAGCAATGGGAGGGAGTTATGTGTGTTTATGTAAAATTAGCTCAGTTATAATGATGTAGCAGTGAAGAGACCATCGTTAGAGAGGTCACTAAAGAAACCAATAAGCAGACATATAAACAAGCGGGTGAAAGGTGTATTTGTGTAGTTGTCTAATGGTGCTTCAGCAGCAGACATTTCAACAATGTGAACAAGGGTTACTCACTAGAGGAGTGCAGGGTGTCCAGTACTCTGGGTTCAGCTCGGCTCGAGAGCGAAGGTCCAGATAGTCGGGGTTCAGTTCGGTGCGGGCGCGGGTAAGCGTTCCCTTAAAAGCCAAGAAAAGGAGGGGGGGTTACAACTCCAACCAGGAAAGTGGTAAATAACTGTAGACGGTTGAATAACTTCAAGATGGCAACAGGTGATGTTTTACCCGGAACTGTTCATGTCTTCGAACTCATAATTATGCATTTCTAATGTAACACTGTGAACGCCGAAATAAATCTGCAGCAGTCAGGTGTTAGAGTGGTCACATGGTACAAGTCTGAACTTTCCCCGATTACAAGTTGGAATCTTGTAATTACGGTAATGACGTGAACACACCTAAGCACAGATGGACACGATCAGTAAATCAGTACAATACCGATAATCCATAAGCATATTGGATATTTAACTGCACATGTGAATTTCTTTTGACCTTTAGATTTGCAGTCATCATTAAAAACACAAATAACACTATTAAATGTAATATTTTGCAAATATCAAAATTATATCCCCTTTGCATACTGTACATTACAATGTTTTATTACATGATAAAATGATTTTTCTATTTGTGACAAAGCAGAACAGCATTTCATTCATCAGGATATCACCCAATAAAACAAATGTACTAAAATGATCATTGCTACAATGTTAATATTGATATGGTGACCCATGTTGGTTTTTTTTTTTGTTTGTTTTAATATGGTACAATAGATGGTCTAAAACCAGCTATGATGTTCCAGAACACAACTACTAGCTTAAGCTGGTGTAATGGAGTTACATTGTCTCTTATTCATTTTATTTGCCACAACACTGGACTTTCCAGTTTTGTCTTTCAGTTAAAGCAACCAACTACCTTTTTGATAGAGACACGACCTGCTTTTTTCTCTAGAAAGCACATAACGCTGGATGTTTCAAAACAGCAGATGATCCCTGCAATTCGGCCATTGCCAATTTCCTGTTTCAACAGGTATTTCAAAAGCTGTGCTTGCTTTAAAGGTCTTTAAAGTAACTCAACGAGACACTTCCATTAATAATCAAAAGCAGGGGAATGAATGGCATTCTGTCCCCTTTCATGAACTCGACACAAATTCATAGTTTCTGAGGATTTCAGACCTTCTGCAGCATCCTTAATATTTTACACATGAGCATAAAATTAGGGGGCTCTCAATTTCCAAACACTCGGTCAACTCAAAAGGTGCCAAATTACACAGTGCTTTTAGGCTGAGGTGGAACTGAAGATGTTTTCTTCTTCACGCTTTGTGTCCAAAATGATACAGACTGATTATATCTCCTTTGAAAATGAAATTGCCTTTATAAGCATACGGCATTTGTGTTTGACAAACCTCCGCCGTGAATCTCAGCGAAATATCCTGCTTTCAAATCAGCCTGCCCTTTGTTAGGTAATCTGCTTCTCTCACACGCACACGCTCCGTCTCTTCTCTTCTGTGCTTTTTTTTTAATTTTTTTACATGCAATAGACGGGAGGGACGCATATGAAACAAACACATATGAGTGGTGACATTTCAAATGATATTAGAGAGATACTCAAGCAGGGAAAGCAATCAAAAAGGCTTTGGCAGAGGCAAGGCGGCATCATTGAAATGCACAAAGTCAGAAAAGCTAAAACATATTGCTTATTGTACAGCGATGAATTAAAACCAAAATGCTGATCTGACAGAAAAAAAAAAAACAAAACAAAGGCTTTCATATATTCACTCGCATGATGAATAAGACGAGATGGAAAATTACGAAACTAAGAGTTACACCAGTTTCAAGGTCAAGCAAAAAGCCTGAAATAGTCAACTCGTTCTTAAATGCCCTCTGGAGAACCTATGAATATTAAGGAAATGGTTTATTTGCTTCGGAAAGAGCAGTTGTTCATTTTTCATCTCACTCCATCCCTTAGCGTCGGACCTAACAAAATCCAGTAAATTGTGGCGAAGCGAACAGTGTATGATGTATACCGTAATTATCTGTTGATTTACAAAATGGCCGCCTAGTAATGAGGCAGGGCCGATGAGAGGCCCGAGCATACATCACTGTCTCTAACCCCCGAACGCCTTAGAGAGCGCCCCCTCGCCCTCTGACGCGCGTTATTTATCTCTTCTCCATCTCTGCACGTTTCGCATCATAAAATCTGAAGTTATGTTTGCAGTGCCAGGGCGTCAAAAAAGTGTTTTTTAAAACACTATCCCCCGGTTTCAAAGACTAAAATGCATGTTTTAACCGAAAGCGGCTTGCACTGGCGTATCTTAAAATATGTCAGTTGCATTTTTTGGTCTCAAAATGCACATCAGTAACGTTTTTTTAACGAAGGCACATTCATAAAAGATCTTATCCTGGCATAAACTAAGCTCTCTCTGTGAAATTAGACCTATGTCTATTTATTTATTTGTCTGGAACTTGGCGCCACCCACGTTCTGCGTTTTAATTAATGTCATGTTGACCTGGACGACACGCTTTGGCAGTTGGGAAAGTTGCTTAATGCCAGTGTGATTCTCTACTCCATACCCATTAGAGAGCGAGCGGGAAGGAAAGCGCAAAGAAAGCCCATTGTAGAGCACTAGCTTATGGTTTCTACTCTTTAATTGTATTATTAATTTATATTTTTACAGTAATCTAACTTTGGCACTTGCAGAGTGTGTTTGGTGTGTGTAGTCTTGAGAACAAGCCTTCTGTGTGCGTTTGAGAGCGTTTTTTGCAGCGAGATGTGTGATCAAAGCCAGAAGGAAGCCTGCTTCCGTTCTGTAAAAGTACAAGCTGTCTGTCATCTGTCCTTCATTCCCTCAAACAAAGCATGTTCTGCTGAACTGAACATATTCTAAGCTTTAAGAAAGTAGAAAAAGAGCCTCTGTGCATCCTGTTTAGTGCAACAAATCACAAAAATGTACTCTGTAAGTGTGTGAAGGTACACTCCAGTTTTCTGCTAGTCACACTCTTGCTTTGGTTCTAATAGGCATCACGTGCCACAGATTTGGGTCACACATTGTCGTGTTGAGTAGCATTGGGTAAAATTGAACTGGACCTACCCCACAGGAAGCTGAAATTTGAATTGAAACGACAGGTAGACGATTTGCAATTCTCGGAAATACACTAAATACACTACCTGTGAAAAGTTTGGTGACTAGGATTTTTGAAAAGGAAAAAAATATTTGATCTTCACAAAGGCTACATTTATAAGGCTGCATTTAAAATACAATAAAACAGTAATATTGTGAAAAAGTATTACAATTTAGAAGAACTCTTTTCTATTCTAATATATTTTAGCATTTTAAAATGTATTCCTGTGATGCAAAGCTGAATTTTAATCTCGTCAGTGTCATCTACCTACCTACCATACCGCAAAATATAAACCTAGCACTTCCACGCACTTCCCTCCATCACACTTGAGAATCATGATGGCCCCAGTAGACGTATTATGATTAACAGTGTGATGCATATGAGAGCTGAATGCACTTTTTTTACATGACTCTGTACTGTCATTCAACCTAATGACTGCCGTATCCTACCCATCAAGATTTATTAAAGCAATAGAGCCCATATTCAAATGACGGCAGCACGGTTAAGACACGCTGACATTATAATTTGCCATATATCACACAAGTGCATGAATATCATTACCAATTTATGAATGTGATTAAGGGGGGAATATTACTCTGGATTAAGTAGCCTGGCGCACTTGAGGGTAAATAAGTGTGTGCGCTTGATAGACAGGTGATGCTGATGGCATTTTTCCATTTACTCTGAATATCTAGATTATCTGTCATCATTTATTTAGAAAGCTTTTACACAGAGGGCTATGTTTACAGGAAGGAGGTCAAACACTCATACATATGTACACACAAACATTAAAATGCTTCATAAAGACACCACGACCAGAGAGATGATATTTCATAAATCAAGGGCTTTTAAGAGTATAATGTGCCTGAAGGGATGCTACGGGACAGTACGACAGCTCTCTGTCAATCACATGAGCTTTGGTTCAAACAATGACACCCACAGCGCAGCTATTGATTTCAGGATGTGTCTCCCTTCAGGGGACTGCCAATTTCACACGAAATAAAGCACATCTACACTAATTATGGACCCTTTTCATTTCCGGGGTTCTCAGAAGGCTCGTCATAGTTGGGTAAACTTCTATAGTGGTGGATGAAAAATACAACAAATAAAATTTTTGCATTCTCATTTGACCCAGTACATAGACAGAGCATGTGTAAGACTGGGTAAGGCTTAGCCTTCCCTTGGCCATGGGGGCTTAGGGAAAAAACTAAAAAAAAAAAAAGAAAAAGAAATTGGATGAAATGCTTTTGCACAATAAAACTAAGGGCCAGACTTACTAACAGCTTGCGCCAGCAAAAACTTTTGCCAGTGAAAAATTTGAGCTGAAAAGGCTTAGGCAGTTATTTTTTCGGCTGACCTTATTGCGTATGGGTCAATGACGTGACGGTAATTTTTTTGTCCAAAGTAAATAAAATAAAACAAAGATATGACATCCAAAATATGTAGGACAGTACAACTAGATCTCTTTTAGTGAATCCAAAAGGGTTTAATTATATTTTGCTACATATAAAGGTATTTTAAATATTTTGAAGTGTCAAAAGGTCTTTTGGTTTAACTGTCCAAAAGCCAATACAGCCATTTCATTTGTGATTAAAATATCTTATAATGTAATATTAATATATATATATATATATATATATATATATATATATATATATATATATATATATATATATATATATATATATATATCATAACAAAGCAATAACTTCTACACATAATTGTAATGCCATTTTGCACCATATTGATATGTAATGTTATAAAACCATTCCAGAATATATATATATATATATATATATATATATATATATATTCTGGAATGGTTTTATAACATTAGTTTGAAAATTGTTTGAAAATATCATCATTCTATAACCAAAAGAATCATTCTGTAAAACCAAAATTTTGATTAAACCAAATTACTTTTTTGGCGACAAATTATGTCCATCTTGTAAAAAAATGACAAAAGCAGTGTTAAATGATTATGAAAACCACATAATCTCATTGTTAACACACGACAAATGTAATTATATCTCCATTATGTTTTTTTACACTTTTTTTTACTCCTAATAATGCATATGGGTGACTGACGAATAAGATATTTAACCTTATTCGTCAATGACCCATTTGCATTTATAGGAGTTTCCCTTTCAGACGCAAAATTTATGGGTATTTATGAATCACACAAAATGATTTACTCAGGTTAGGGTTAGGGTTTGCACTATTATTTACCACTCAAAAAAGCATGTTTTAAACCAGATGCTAATTTTCGCTGCTCTTGGAAGATTGTGTTGGTTATTATGGAAATGATCCGGCTCGGTGTTCTTTAATTTGCATGTCGTCAGTAGATCACACGCAGAGCTTTCCACTCCCATAAGCCCTTTTTTGGGATTGCACTCTCACGCTAATTTGCCCTGTTTAGTAAATCTGGCCCTAAACCTATTACGGCTGTCGCAAATAAAGCAAAAATGAAAAAGAAAGGAAAAGTGTTGATTGCAGCATTAAATTTAGATCTACTCGTGTTGCATCATATTTCTTTTTATTTTTACAGCGTTGGGCATTACAACCAATCACACTCAATTCTTTTAAGTTTAAGAATATAATGGCCAATCAGAGGCATTCAGATTGGTCATCACTGAAACGCCAGCGGTTTCTTCACAGCTCGTTGACTGAATTCTGCACTCTCATGAATTCCTCAACAGAAACAACAAAGTGAAGATGTACGTACGATAGCTTGAGGCTTAATTATTTTATGACATGACTCCCATATCTGATACTTGCCTAATAAGAATGGTTTATGATGTTCGTAATAAATAGATTACACTAACATTAGGCTACAGCTTTACCCTGGAGTTGTTTCACCCTCCGCCTATGCTCCCAATCTTTCTCTTACTTCTGTATATGACCCCTGAAGTGTCATAAGGCTGGAGCATCCTTCTAAAAAAAAAAAAAAAAAAAAATTATTAATTATATTTTTATAAAGTAATTTCATCCACGCCTGGATATCACAATTCCATGCATTTCCAGGTTTCAGTGACTTGCTTCTTCAAACTTCAAAACTAAACATATAAGATGACATTTTCTGCTAAAATCCACTATCGTACTTGTTGCGTTAAATTCATCTGTGCAACGTAAGAAATTAGGCTTACATAGCCTGAAGTGTCTATGATCATGTATTGTGATCATAGACCTTTCATGTTCAAAGTTACACCAGAGACAGCATGTATGCATATGTTTTATAAATCATGCTTGAGAATCCTATTCCTCATTTTTGCTCAGTTTAAAAACAAAGACTTGTAATTTCATTACAAATTTATCCTCTATTAGCCCTCTATTTTTCTTCAAAGCTAAACTTGATTACCAAATATAATAGCTCATAATGAGAATGTCAAGGGCTAACCGCAGATTTTTAAGTGAAAGTATCACATGCCATTTTTTTTAAATAAATGCTTCCTTTTATTCTTGCTAATTAGGTTTCTTCCCGCTGCGGTGATGCCTCTGTGTTACTGCGGTCCCTGTGACAAAGCGTCACAAGAGCGAGGGTGGTACCGGCACAAAAGGTGTTACGTGGGTGACAGCGGCACATTTTAAAGTGCTTCCTCCCCGCATATGACCCAGCTGAGATGTGCACCTGCGTAAAGGAGCGTGAACGCTTCCGACGAGTTCACAACGTCGCATCATCTCAAGGCCTCTTCATTAAAGCATCCAAACCATTCAGCCTAATTAATCTTTTCAGTGCACTTCACTTCTCTCCAGATAAGCCCTTTCTGTTTGTTTCCCCGCATTGATAATCAAGCAAATTTCTAGTTACAGTGGCAACATGCTCCTCTTACCGAACCCCACGGGTCATTTTAGCGAAACTGCAGATGCCTGCAGAAAAAAAACAAAAAAAACAAGAGATAACTAAACACATTTTATTAAGGTTGAAGCTGAGGGCAAAGAGCTCCTGGAGGATACAACATAAATAAATACACATCGTTGTCCTCCACACTCACTATTTACCAACAGCATTACCTTCAGCGAAATCTCATCATCGCCGGGAGCTGTGAGGCGTCACGGGGGGCCGTTTGATAATTACTAAATGGATCCTTCACAGCCAACTCCAGCCACGGAGTACGGTGCACACGTTACGGGTCTGATAAATGTCCGCAGGTCTCCTTCTGTTACAGCTGCATTAATAGTTAACAGCTCAGTAAAAATCAATCAGTGCATTATCTGGCCTGCCTCCTGAGATCGGCCCAGTGTGTTTAATATATTTGCCACCATGTTTAATATATCGCATTCATAATCGGCTCCTTTCCTTATAGTCTCCTCACTATGGTTGAGTTACTGGTGCACCAGCGCTGCAAATGAGCTCGTAAAAGAGGAGAGGGAGCAATAGAGAACATCTTCTCCGTCGTCCTTTATTTATCTCTCTCCTTCAGACTTTCTAATACAGATCCGCACCGTCGTTGGCAACGTACACACTACTGCTAGATACAGAAGTCACGTTTCTTAACATCATTCTGTACACATACAATTCGGGGTTACACTTTATTTTAAGGTTTCCTTGTTACGGTGTAGTTACACATTTAAGTACTGAGTAATAATAAACTATATGCACTTACTTTAGGGTTAGGATTAGGGTTTGGTTTAGGGTTAGTTGCATGTAATAATGTATAATTTAATAGTTATTACAGTAACTACATGTAACGTGTAACAAGGACACTGGAACATAAAGTTGCCCAATTTGGTTATTTACCAGCATGTAGCAACCATATTTTACAACAAACTCGCTCAAAAATTCAGGTTGCTCCAACCAAATTAACAACCTAACTAGTTGTTAAGGTAGGGATGTGCATTTGAATACTGACAGATAATCTAAGCTGTGCTGCCACAAAAATAAATAAATTTTCAAATGTATAAAAACGGTCTAAAAACACTTTTTACAACTTATAAAAAGTATTATAAATAAATATTTATACATATATGCATAAAATGGCAGCTGTGGTCACCAGAACTTTACTGTAAAAAATATGGTAACATCATTTTATGTTTTAAGGGACATAATTTAGTTTACTGTCTATTTTACAGTTCAAAACAGTTTAATATAAAGGTTTATATTGTATTAATTACGGTTTATTTTACACACTGCAAAAAAAAAAAAAAAAAAAAAAATCTGTTAAATTTATGGTAAAAACCCCAGCAGCTGTGATTGGCAGAAATTTAATGTAAAAGATACGGTAGTGACATTTTCGGTTTTACAAATTTAACTTAAATTTGGAGTAAAAAACTAACTGACTTTTAACATTAACTGATACAATGTTAATTTTCCAACCTACTGACAACTGAGTACTAATATCTGTTTTGTACCTTTGTAATATTCTAACAACCACCAAACACAGTTGTGATGACAGTCACATGATGAAACAAAGCTGATCAAAAACCATTAATAACTGATTCATTAATATTTTATTTCCTATTTGAGCTGTACATAAACAATACACTTAAAAATGTGGTTCTCACGTATTTTGAGCTCTGTCACTTGCTGTCAATAAGCTCTTGAGAGAGGTTAACACATCCGTTGCATATTATTGGTTTCAGTACATGATATAACTGAGAACGAAACATGCAGGCCCCAACTTGTACTTGACAGAGAACTTCACTACGGGCCACGTCTAGCCACGGTAGGTCGTGGGATCCCTTTCCCTGTGATAGACATTCTTAGTGGCCACATCTGTACAATGACTTCTGGGCTTTGTCAATCTCTACAGAAGATTCATCCAGAATTTAAGCTCCATTGCTGACCCACTTACATCCATGTTAAAGGGCAAACACTATACTATACCCGGGTCAACAGCAGAAATCCAGTCCTTATATCTACACCTATATTGCATCACCCAGACTCTAACCTACCTTTTTGTGGTGTAAGTGGACGCCTCGAACACAGGAATTGGATCTACTCTAGCTCAGTGTCAAGGTATACTTCCCAGACTTTACCCATGTTCATTCTATTCTTGTAAACTCAGCCCTGCTGAATAAAATCATGGCGTTGACAACCGAGAACTGCCACGAAGGCAGCATTTGAGGAGTGATGGCATTGGCTAGAGGGGGCCAAACATCCATTTCTACTTTGATTTCAATATCACTTATTGCCCAGGCACTAAGAACACCAAAGCACACTCTCTCTCCCAAATAGCCCAGAACTCTACCTCAGAACCTAGAATTTCCTCTTTCTTTAATCGTGGCCCTGGTCCAGTGGGACATCATGACGGAAATCACTCACAATCAAGTCCCACCTCTCCCCGAATGACCTCCAAATCTCACGTATGTGCCAAGTAATCTTCGTAACAGAGTCATTCAGTGGGTTCTACCTCCCCATGTTCTGGACACCCTGGCATCACAGCAACTCTGCAACTAATAAAGAACAGATTTTGGTTGAACATGTTGCAGGCAGACACCATCGTTTACATCAAGAGCTGTCAAATATACGCAACAGCTAAACCCTCTAAACAGCTCCCTGCAGGACTTCTACAACCACTATCCATCCCTCAACAACCCTGGTCACACATTGCCATTGATCATTTTTCCAAAGCCTGCCATCTAATACTACTCTCTAAGCTTCCCACAGCCTTTGAGACAGCTGAACACCTGTTCCACTACGTATCTCAGTATCATGGTCTATCAGAAGACTCTGACCGAAGCCTGCAGTTTATCTCCTGGGTTTGGAAGGTGTTCTTTCAGCAGCTCAATATCAACGCCAGTCTTTTGTCTGGTTACCATCCACAGACTAATGGTCAAACCAAGAACACACTTGATTCTTGAGAACTTACTGTGAATAAAACCAAACAGAATGGAATCGCTTCCTCCCCTGGGCTGAATATACCCAAAATTCACTGCGAAAACCGTCCACCGGCATGACCACATACCAATGTCTCCTGGGATTCCAAGTCCCCTTATTTCCCTGGACAGGAAAACCCTTTTAAGTACCAGCTGTCAATAATTTAGAGAGTATAGGACTTAGCCTATGTGCATCTTCAACGTGCCATCGACAGACAGAAGGTTCAATCTGACCAGCATCTGAGTCCTAGCCCCAATTATATTCCAGGGCAATGGTGTGGCTGTCTACACAGGAACTTCACCTCCATCTGCCATGCAAGAAACTACATGAGTACATGGGTACATGAGTTCATTCAAAATTTTAAGACAAATATTTCCTGTATCTCCAACTGCCCTCTAATTATTGTATCTCTCTCTCTCTCTCTACTTTTCATGGAGGAGGAAGGAGGTTTCCAGTGCCCCCCACTCATAATTGTGGATGGCGAGGAGGCGTTTCAAGTGTTTCTGGATTCCAGACGGCAGGGCCACGTGCTTGAATCCCTGGTAGACTGGGAGTATGGTCTATGGAGGAGTAGTCCTGGGTCAATGCAGAGCATATCCTCAACCCTTCACTCATTACAGAGTTTCATAGGACTCACCCAGAGAAACCTGCCCTTCGACCACACAGAAGACAACAGCATCGAGGACAGCCTCGCGCCAGGAGGTGCACGCAGGCGGGGCGGATGGGGAGGGGGGGCTCTGTTCACCACCGGAGCCTGAATACTGATTCAGACTTCATTTCCCAGCAACCCACATACCTGGATTGATTACACTCACAGCAGAACTCCATTTAACAGACTATTTTAGCTCTGAAAAAAACTACGCTCAGTACAAAGTCCTGTTTTGCCCAATTCAGAGCATTTATCCACTGTGTTCTGTGTTGCCCAGTTTTGATTCTTGCTGTTTTGGTTTATTTTTGATTCCTCTTGCCTGCCTTTTGACCCTGCCTGTCGGTGGATTACTCTGTATTTGATTGCTGCCTGTCCTGACCTACTGCCTGTATGACTACGTTAACCGCTCTGCCTGTTCTGCTGTTATTGCTGGTGATTTGACCCACACCCGTTTGTTTTTTGCTAACACTTGTGTACAATATACCGCATACGGACCTCAATCTAAACACGTCTGAGTCTGTGTTACAGCATATGTAATGCTACAAATAACTGCTGTTATTTTGAACTTTCTATTCATCATGATTTCCAAAAAACATTAAGCAACACAACTGTTTTCAATAATGATATTATAAGAAATGTTTCTTGAGCAGCAAATCAGCATATTAGAATGAATTCTGAAGGAGCATGTGACACTGAAGACTGAAGTAATTATGCTGAAAATTCACAGGAGGAAAAAAAATGCATTTTAAAATATATTAAAATGACAATAAACTGCATTCATTTACATTAAAACAATATTTCACAATGTGAAATACTGTTTTTTACTGTCTTAAACAGTGTGTGTATGTGTGGTTGTAGTGAACAGAAAAGAGAAGAAAGTGTACAGAGGAGAGAATTAGCATTTGACTGAACACTGGCAACAATCAGTCTCTTCAGCAAATTTTATATTTGTGTTTACTGCGCTGCTGCTAAGCCCATTTTCACGGTGAGCTCAAAACTACAACTTATCGACGTTCTATTTAAGTTGACAATGGCCGGGGAGAGCCTCTCGCTAAGGAGACAGCAAAAAAGCAGCTTGAACGCTGGGGCCACCACTAAAAATATCACCCAATTATCCTCACAGCCCTAATATCATTCAGAAACTAAAGAGGATTGCTTTTCGCCAGGGCCTTTCACTTTGTTCTTGAAGAACAAAAGCCTATCAAACTCGCCAACCCCTCAAACAACCATATGTATCCGGTGCACATTCAAAGCCACTGCTCTTTCTCATGCAAAACTCTCCATCCACGCTGACACAAATATATTACTGAAGACTGTTTGATATGATAATTAATTTGCACCTTATAGAAAACCAAAGTCTACACTCCAGGGAGAAAAAAAAGCAAGATAGGAAAGTAGGGGGGAACACACATTTTATTACCACTATGAGCTCGTTCACATGAAACGGTGAAAACATAACTCTCAGTGGGGGTGATTGAGGTTACAAGAGTCCATGCCAGCGACACCAAACAACCATGGAACAGAGAATCCCTTGTATTATGGCATCTGATGACAGAGAATATTCCAAATCGATCTAATTCTATCGTCCCGCCATCTACTCGCCCCTTCGGCTAGATGACATATAATACTCGGCTTGAGGAATCCAAGACCTGAGCTCAAAGCAGAGGAACGCTCAATCAATTAAGCAGTCGAGACGGAGGGATACTGGATGGCAAAGAGGTCGGCTGTTGTGCTGCTCATTCACAAGAGACGGAGCCTTTATTGATTTCTACTGTGGGCCTCGTTCTCATCATTAGAGAACATTACTGATTTAAAGAGGACCCCTGACCGCACTATTGGTTAATGACTACTTAAAACACAGTAGATGGGCTCAGGAAAGTGGTGTGATCGTTGAGTGGATTTCACAAAACCTGTGAGGAAAATGTTCAGGACAACCAAAATCAAAAAGAAAGAAATAACAGAAAACGTACCATTAAGATTTGTTGCATTGCATTTTTTGGATTACAAATGAAACAATTTGTAATTGATTGCTTAATTTTTTTGGATTACAATTAACTACATTGATGTAAATTCCTTATAAAACCTCATTACAGTTATTAAAAAAGAATGTATCCTGATTTACTTGAAATTTTACTTTTTATAATTTCTATAGTAATAATAATAGTCTCATTAAGAATAACTGATAACTACAAATAAACTATAGCAAAATGTCCAGACACAGTAATAAGAATGTTTTTGGAAAGTGCTATAACATCACAACTTCACAATGTAGCAAATATTATGTAAACATACGCTTCATTTTCTTTTAAACATAATTTGTTATTTTTCTTTTGATTTTGAAGTTAAATTGACATTGAAATGTTTTTGTGAGACTCACCCCATTCCACCATTCAGTCAACCACTTCAGTCTGGGGTAATTTAAAAAAGAAATGTGTTCTGTGTGCACAAATATAATCTAATCTTTGTGTCATGGGCAAAATTACACACCAAACGGCAGTATTTACCATATCTGACAGTTTAGGAGTAACATGCCGCATAACTAAACAAATATAACTGGTTATTTCAAGTTATTTGTTGGAGTCTCACACTATTCTTTCTTTTCATGAACACAGACTCCACAGAAATGCCACACAATACGATGCTAAATATATAAAATCAATTCCACCTTATATTCCCTTTCTCTCTTTGTCTGCCTGCCTCTCTCTCTCTCTCTCTCTCTCTCTCTCTCTCTCTCTCTCTCTCTCTCTCTCTCTCTCTCTCTCTCTCTCTCTCTCTCTCTCTCTCTCTCAATCGTTTTATGAGATATGAGATGTGAGACATAGTACACTCTAAATCGCTTGCTCGGAATTATGTGAGGTAGTATGAGTGAACTGGCTTTGGAAACCCAGCTCTAAAGGATCTGTCACAAAATCTTAGTCTAGTCTTCATCCCTAGAGAGACATGTGGTTTTCCATTCCTATCACCGCTGCTCTCTGGTTTTAACCACCTGTAGGATCTCCAGTTTTCTTTGCTGAAACCTCTGTTGGAATCAAGTTTAGTGAATGTGGATGTTTATATATACCAATCTCAAATATCCTTATTCATATTTCAGTCACTAAACCACACAAAAGTGTACAACCTTCCTGAAGATGTCTTAAACAACATCTTGCCCAACAATTAAGCCTGATATGCTGGAACAAAGCATAAATTGTTGCATTACAAATGCATAGCCAAATGGAGCACTAGTTACTTCATTAAACAATCTTCTACCAATTAATATTAAGTTACTTACATTTTAGACACAATGTTAACTGTTTTTGCTCTATTTCACCAATGAAAGTAGTTCCAAACAAAGCTACAGCAGAACAGTTGCCAGCAAATTACTATCTCGCATTACTACCTGCCATCTTTTGGTTAAAGAAACATATATACACGCCGAGAGAAATACTGCCATTAAAATATACAGCTGTTAGAGTCCCTTGTGGTAATTGAAATACTCTACATCTTCATCTCAAATAAGAACACACATCACAGTAATGATATCACTGCTTAAATATTTATTGATATCACTGAATAGTAATATCATTCAGTAATATTAATTTGCCTTTATGTGGTACTAATTTATTTAGCAGCCAGGAAAAAAAAAATATGGGTTTAAAGCAAAAGTCTAAATGGTACTAGTATTTGAATTGGATAAAATTATTCCCTAACATATTTTACGTTAAAATGACCAATGTTTCAATGAAAAAATATTCATTACATATTTAAAAATTTAATCTTTCAGTCATTCAATATTTATGTCACGAATAATCACACAATTGCTACACAGAGGTTGTACAGATATCTAGTATGGAAGGTACAGTTAGCATGTTAGTCATTCAAATGACACTTAATTCAAAATTATACAAAATATACTTAACATCTGATGACACGAGCCCATAAACAGAACTTTACTGAGCATGAGCTGAAAAGTGTTTCAAAGTCGTTGTAGCATGTTTGTGCTTGAAGACATTTAGCATGTTACAACTGACCATTCGCAAACAGTTTGATTGACAGGCGTCTCTAACCAATCATAACCAGAATCTGCCATTTTGTCTTACAAAGCCGTCAGGGGAGTAAGTAGAGTAACGTTTGTGCACTTGAACTTGAGAAATTGTGTGTACTCATGTCTTTCCGCGCTTGAAACAACATTCCTTCTGATGTTCATTCATGTTTGTTTGATAATATAAATGAACTACGCTGTAATGAATTGCTGTAAAAATTACAGCATTATTTTACAGCCGCTGGCTGTTTTTTTAATAATACAGCATATTGCTATAAACTGCAATGCATTCTGGGGTCACATGTTGGTTTGACTCAAATTTACAGAATATTGCTGTAAATTGACCCTTCATAATTTAAAAAAATAGTTATTTACTGTAATCAGAGAATACAGGGAAATTCTGTAAATTAAATTACAGTAACACTACTGTAAAATTTACAGTAACTGGCTGGCAACCCTGCTGCCAGTATTATACTGTAAAATTTACAGTAATTTTTTAACAGTGTAGTATGAAGAGATGATCGGTTCACGAGCCGCTTGAAGGAGCTACAGCGATCTGTCACTACATATTAAAGAGCCACTATACGCTATTTATTGTTTAAACTTCTTTAAAAAATGACAATATTTGAAATATGAAACTGTTCCATATCAAAAGTAACCTGCTCTGTCTTGTCTGTCGACGCGTTGTCAGTGTCCTTTTAGCTCCGTGATGTATTTTTCACTACGTGAGAACATAATGTGTGGTGTTGGAGCACCATGGCTTCTCGGACATTGCGGTCTTTGCGAAGGTGTCAATTGCCCTCCTCAATAATCTAATATTTAGCTTGTTACTTTTGAGTATGATATTACAAACATGGCATAAACAGCGTGAGAAGACCGTGACCCTACATATAAATATTAGAGGCACTTTCTGCTGTAAAGGGTGTATCGATTTCTGGTTGGACTATCCCGTGAAGACTCCGGTTACCTCTCATACTTTCACCCTGATATGAGATCAGTGTCAGACCAAAAATAGAAAGAGGTTGTAGATTATAGTGTGATTCACTATTTAGAGCATGACGACATACTTCACTAGATCACAAAATCCTCTGCGACCTATGTGGTAATGTTGGAGAAAAGAAACGTGGTGAACTTTTAATGAGGAAACCCATTTGAAACTGATATTTCACCATTTCTCTTGCTATCTGAAAGAAAAAAAAAACTGTGGATGAGAAAGATGTGAAAACAGAAAGGGTCACACTGGGCCCCCATCAAGTCCATTGCCCCGGGGCCCGAATTAAAAAGCTCTTTAAAAGCAAATTCACTCCACAATTACAGCATGTTCTATATTTCCACAAGACTAATGTCATCTGAGCTCTCACTTAAATAAATGAGTTATATAATTAACCATCAAATTAATTAACTTTACAAGTGGCACACTTCAGAAACTCTGGAGGGGGAAGAAGATTTGATTTGGTGAAACTGTGTCGAGCGACTGAGCGTTGTTCCTGTCAGCACTGACACGTGTGGGCCGCATTAACGTCCTGTGGATTTCGCTCATGCCGACACACTCAGCGGCGAGGTGATCATTAAACACATGAAGGACAGAGCCGAGAAAGAGAGACAGATATGCTTTGGGGGACAGCTAACTTCTTTCTCGAGTACTTTGATGATTCTTCAGAGAAACGAGCAAGTGAACACTTTGTCATGCGCTGCAAAGGTGGCAATTTAAGCACGTGTCGACGTTCTCCTCCCATCGCAGCAGCTGCCTTATAACTTTCTGACTCGGACAGGAAATGGGATGCCTGCTGAACTGGCGATGAATGCGTGACTAGGCCCACCGGCATGTTGCTATTCGGTTGCAGCTTTGGGTTAAACTGAACATTTTTGACAACTGAGAAAAGAGTGTGCTTTTGAAGGTAAACCTATGTAACTAACGTCAAAGTAACTACATGAAGTTTACAATCATTCTTGGCGCATCACAACACATTTGACTTGATTCCATACACTGTTTCTTCCACATATCCATACCAAATATGACATAAGATTTAAGAGAAACTGTGAAGAGGGATTTTCAATTAAAAACAGCATACAGGTGAATTCCAGGATTTGTGTGTAATTTCTTTAATACAAAACAAAAAGCCCACTTCACCTTCACGCCAATGTTTTCAGGCAATAACGTGCCCAGTCCCAAACTCACGCCCTTGGTTGGACTGATGTTGTCTGACCCAGTCAAGACAAACAAACAAAGTGCAATTCGGTTTTGTGCCACTAATAACATAGAAATGACAAATTGTACCTACACATTTAATACTCTTCCTCACACGAACCAATCAGAGCAAATGGCATCAGAGGATTTGTAATATAATGCACACGACACTTTATTTCGACTTTAGACATACATTCTATGCATATACTAACTTTGCAACTCTCATTAGTACAGTATGAGTATTAGTAACACTGTTGGGTTGGCAGATAGTCAGCTAAAACTAATGAGAGTTAGTTAGTTTTAGAAGTACTTGAAAAGTTGCTTGTAGTTAGAACAATGTCTGAAGTGGACCATCAAAATGAAGTGCAACCTAATTTTATGATATTTTTAGAGTGCTTCATGGGCGGCTCCAAATCAGCAACTTTCCTTGGACGGAGAAGAGCAGGCTAAAAATCTGCCAAACATTTTTTGTTGTTGTGGTTGTTTTTGTGAGCTTGATGAAAGTTAGTTCTACTGTGTACTTACTAGACGCTGCACACAGTAAATAAATCCCTGTTTACACTAGTGCTTTTTGTTTTAATACAGCGTGTTAAAATGAAGACGATCCTCGTCTATACTGGTGTTTCCACTATGTTTTAGAAAGCGATCTCCATCCACACTATACAACTGAAAATGCATATCACAAGACCATTCATGCACACTGTGCATGCACGTAGTGTAAACAGTTGACGATTGCTCTAATAATGATATTAATTATTATTATTAATAGCCTCCCTCGTGCTCATATAGGCAGCTGCAGTAAAATACAGAGTTTAACTGCACAATTGACCCTTCGCAAACAGCTTGATTGACAGGTGTTCTGACCAATCTTAACCCCGAATCTGCAATTTTGTCTGATAAAGCAGTCAGGGGAGTTAGCAGATTAATGTTGGTGAACTTGAAATTGATTTGAAAATTGAAATTCTGTGCTTGAAACAAAATTCCTTCTGAATGCTCCGAACATCTGCTCTGCGATGTATTTTTCACTTCATGAGAACATGATGAGTGGCGTGAGAGCGCATGGCTTGTCAGATATAGCAACGGTAACTAAAGTGGGCGGGTCTTTGCGAAAGGTCAATTGCTGATAAAAAAGGACAACAAAGTCTGCAAAGCTTACAGTTCAGTCTCCATGTTATTGTTTACATGGTTGTCAAGGCTGGTCTGTTACAGAGCTTTTGAGAGTGACGACTCTGGGGTGTGTTTCCCAAAAGTGAAAACTCACGCAGCGTCTCTTTCCCTCTCTCAGGGAA
Source organism: Opsariichthys bidens (assembly GCA_037194245.1). Classification (NCBI taxonomy): domain Eukaryota; kingdom Metazoa; phylum Chordata; class Actinopteri; order Cypriniformes; family Xenocyprididae; genus Opsariichthys; species Opsariichthys bidens. The sequence goes on along the minus strand of CM074305.1, from coordinate 7,476,600 downwards.
CCAGGGTTACAGTCGTAACCTGAGACGTTTTGGTCAGTTTACGCTGAAACGCAGTTTTCAAACTAAAAACAGGGTCTGAAGCATTTTGAAAAGTCTCTGTTTTTGAGGGTCGAAAATTCCAGAAGAGTTACAGTTGCAAAAAATATGCATTTTAAAATGAAAACACTACTGTAAACAGGGCCTAAGTCATTCTATCTAATATGTGATGTTAATAACAGCTAAATGCATCCTAAAATGAAGGTTCAGATTGCTGAAATGGATTCCCATCCACCATATTGCCATTTTGCCCTTGAGCAAGTCAAGAACCCCAAGATGCTCCAGGCCTAAATAAAGACTGCTTTAGTGGGTGACGATGCATAACAAATCTCATCGTCCTTTATTTACTCGATATAGCACTTACTTGATAAGCAATTCTTGTCATTTTATCACTGATATTCTTTGTGATCTACGGAGGAATGAAAATGGAAGAGAAGAGTTTTACAGTGAAACCAATTATCTATGATCAAATAAAAACTGTATTTATAGGCTTCTGCGAGAGACAGCAATACTCTACATCAAATATGCACATCGGAACGATGTGATTCCTTATTTTTACACAGACGACGTTAACATGATTTTCAGTTTAATGTTCTAAAATAACCTGCATTTTTCTCCTCATTAAGAGAGGAAACTAGTGAATAATCCCACCACTATGTATCTTGCACTTGACTGACGGAGGCAAAGATGCAGCTTGGCTATAACTTCATTTGCATTGCAAGTTTGTAAAATGATTTTTGGTGCAAATTTGTACTCTCCAAGGAAAACCGAGGATGTTGCAATTATTAAAAGCCCTGTTCCCCAGGAGTCTGCATTTAAATCATGACACACCATTTAGCTTGTCATCTTTAGAGTGTGAAAAATACCCATACTGCCTTCCTAATTGGCCTTTGTGTGAATGTGTTTAATGCTCAAGACTTTGTGACGCAAGCTGTGCCATAAAAACACACAAAGCTTTGAACATTTTCAATATTTTCCTTTTCAGCAATGAAAATAATATTGCTCTCATTTTCATCTACTTTGTGTGTGTTTGTGCTTGTCTCTGTGGATCATAATTGGCTCTAGTCCAGTGCCTTCATTCTCTTTACAGCCTTTGATAGACTGCAGCTTATAATGAATGACTTTTACAGTTATTAACACTACTGTTTGAGGAGGTCAGTGTGTGAATGTACTTGTCGGCTGAAAAAGAGAGCAAACGAGAGCTCGATCTGATATTTAGAGGTCACTTAGGGCAAATATACCAAACAACAAGTCACTTCATTGCAAGTTCAATCCAGTTCAAACAAGTGTCACTGTTAATGACAATACAAAATGCATAGTGCAGTATAGCAGAGTTATTATAGTTAACTAAAACAAACAAGAAAAGTTACTTGAAAAATAATAAACTTGAAATGACATAAAATACATTTCATTTCAGCTAGTTGCACATTTTTCGTTTTCATTTATTTTAACTTGATGCACTAAAATAACTAAACGGTTAAAATATATATAAAAACTAAAATTAAAAACGAATAAAAAAATGACAACAACAAAACTCTATGAAAACAAAACATAAAAATGCAAACTAATTTAAAATATGAATAACAGTCTAAATAATAATAAAAAAACACTACTATAGTAAAGTATATAGTACACAGCAGTGACAAAAAATAGTCTAAAATATTTAACTAAATTAAAAAGGGCAAAATCCTTTTAAAAGACTGACTGACAGTCAGTAATGTCATTACCATCAGTAATTCGAATGTTAAAACAACTCAGACAACAAGCACATATAAACAACACCTTCAGCCGCTGCAATTCATTCTTGTGAGCTCCCCTTAATCTTTACAAGAGTAGTATAAGGTTTCAATTGCTGCAGGCAACTGCTAACAAGTAAACACCTTCCTCTGGTCTCTCTCTCTCTCTCTCTCTCTCTCTCTCTCTCTCTCTCTATTTCCTCTAACACTGTGTGCATCTACTGCTGCATCCGCAGCAATAAAGACCGGTAAAGAAGGATGAGGGGAAATATCGAGATAGAAATCAGATGATCCTATTATGTCTAACCCACTACAGATAGTGATGCATACAAACAACACACCAAGAGGCAAGAGGGCAACCAATAATTCAAAAAGTGACAGCAAATCATAGATATAATTCATCTTTCAGTGGAGAGAGTCCAACTGAACAGAAGGAAGACTGCTTTTTCCCAACTAAACGTGGACTGCAGTCTAGCTAACTAAAATGTTTAATACTGTTTATAAGGATACATTTTACTGTAAGTAGCCATGGAATAAATCACATCAGGGGGTCATTGTAGCAAAATAAACCCTATCAGGATACAAAACACCATCATTTGCAATAATGACCAGCTGACTGCAAATTATCCCTGACATACTGGTCATAAAAGCAATCGCCTTGCTCAAAAACAGCACTTCATGCAAGTGTGCATCTGTGCATATCTGTGTTTGTGTGTGTGGTTCTTGGATGAGTGAATGACAGGTGCTAAATGAGGTGTAAGCGGGATTCTGAATGTGCTGGAACGCTGGGAGACTTTGGAATCATATCTGTCTCTGACACCTGCCAATCTAAAATCAGTCCTCTATCTCCTCAGAATGCTGTCAGAGTGCTGTTCCTCTCTGTAGGATAAAATGCTTCCAGAGGGATCCAGTTTACAGTATGCTCGTTTAAGCTGGAATGATGTCAAACACATTAGCCTGGGGACGACACTGATGCAGCACGAATTAAAATGTGCTAGTACTTTATCCTTCTCTGCTCTACCTACACAGACACACTCTTGCCCAATAACGGAGTGTCTATTTACGCTTAGTGCAAATAGCATCCCTTGTTGGAAAATATGAAATGTTATTTACACTAGCTCCACCCACCAATGTCTGGTTGGGCCAATAAAGATTCAAAAACTACACGTGGAAGTCAACATCTACTGTAGCGCAGCAATAACGAGTAAGGCTGGCAGACCCGGTTTTCAGCGCGAGTTCGAATCCATCTTTTGCCGAGCTCGAAATTTATTTTCATTATTTCATAAATTCTCCATAATTTAGCAGAAAACTAACATGAATCATAACTTTCTCTCAATATATGTGAAGAAAACTCTATTTTGGTGGGAATTCATCGCTTTATTTATTTTATTTTTTTTAAAAAAAAAAAAAAAGTCGTGGTAGTGGTGTGCTAGGAGTTGGGGAGTTTAATCTGTAGTCTGAAGGTGTTCCCATTCCCACAGGACGGATTGAAGGTTGGGGGGTGTGAAGTGTGAGAAGCTCTCTCTCCTCTATCCATGATGACTAAAGTACCCTAAGAGAGAGCACCTGACCCCCCCCCTGCTCCCCCCCTGTGTAAGTCGCTTTTAAAAAAGCGTCTGCTAAATGATTGAAAAATGTAAATGTAAAATATTAAAGGGCACATTTCAGTCAGAAATATCAGATCAATTTGATGTGCACTGACACAAATCTAGAAACAATACAGCAACATGTTTTGCGTCAAGTTCAACGTTGGACTTTTGGGATTTTGTGGACTACTTTTGTTTGCTTTTAATTGAATAAATATATAAATCCTTCATTACGGCCCATCACAACGTATCTGTATCAACATAGTAAAGAAAACTATGCATCCAGCTTATAGATAAACAAACAATGTTTTCTGAAGAACTGTAAGGAAAAAACAAAAAGTTATAATTGCAACGTAAAGGGTCAGTTCACGCAAAAATGAAATTTCTGTCATTAATTACTCACCGTCATGTCGTTCCAAACCCGCAAGACCTTCAATTTAAGAGAAAATTAAGAGAGGAAATTGTTGAATCAAGTCATTATTTTTGTTTTGTTTTTACGCACAAAAAGTATTCTTGTCACTTCATAACATTAAGGTTAAACCACTATAGTCACATTGACTATTTTAACGATGTCTTTTCCCCAAACCCATAGCTTCAACGGCAAACTTACATGGTTTGAACTACTAGTTTCTTGTTAAAAGACTTATCGTGCTCTCGGGCACAATAAGCAACCTAACTTTCAGTACATTCTACTTATTTCTTTCTATTTAAATTATATATATATATATATATATATAGCATACAATGCAGAAGGGAAATCTGGAGTATGACGTATGAAGGAACCTGTGGTAAATCAAACATCAAATGAAGCAAAATGACATGTGTCATGTTTGTTGAAATAATGTGGTTCAAACTACAAAGGTGCGACCATGTTACTATGGTTTCGGGAAACAGTCTGGTTGGTAAGTTGGGTGAGAGAAACACTCCAAGAGAGTCAGTGAGCTGTTCGAATCAAACGCTAACTGATTCAGACCTTTCATTTCAATTCACTGCAGACAATCGACTCTAAAGAGTGATTCATTCATGAAAATCACATCAATTCGCTAATCTGAACTCTTGCTGAATTCGGAACCACATACTAGCATACTACTCTTACTATTTCTGCCAAAGAAAGATATGGTACAAGTAGAATGAGTAGTAGACTAGTGTGCGATTCTGAATTCAGCACCTGCCTGTGTGCTTGCACATAAAGAAAGGAAAAAAAATAGTAAGAGTAGCTCTTTCCTCCTTTTTGTTTCTCGTGCTGTTTTTCTTTTGTTTCCAGATTTATGAGTTATATTAGCCGATTATGAAAAATTGGATTAAGTCTTTACTTCCCAAAGTCATATATATTGTGTAATGCATTTCTAAACATGTAATTTCTTCCACTTAATGGCACAGTGTTGCAAAATGAATTTGCATTATTCCGATTTTGTCGGACACTGCATCTGTTTTAAAGCATAAATCTGCAACTTTAAAGTTTGCGTTCTTTTAATTCAGCTAAGATGTCCCACGATGACTTATTAATGTCACACATCTTCATGTGATACAAATTCGCAGGTCGGATTTCATCAAACTTGAACTTTGTCATGCAGTGAAATGCAAAACGTTTACGAATGAGCTTGCATTTCCGGTCTTCAGCATTCGCATGCATGTCAATGGAATGAAAAGCGTAATGCGACTGCTCCTTAATCGTGAGGGAGGGTACACTAATAATAACAACTGCATTTAAATTCACCGCTTGACTTGAGAAAATCTAAACGGCGCAATGCCCACCCCATCTTCCTCGTGGTGCCTACCCTGCTTAAGGTGATCTTTCCTTAAAAGCTGATGTAACGTCTCAGGTGAGGCTAATTTTCTAGCAGTAGCCTAGCCACAAATTGTGTAAACAAGCCCGGCATCACGTGTCTCACGGAAGCCCCGACACCTGCCCTGACATTCCACTGAGACGCTGCCGAGATACGAGAGGTTGCAGCCTCTTCACTCACTGCAAAACAGCATGAGAATAGAGTGCATTTTGCCCGAAACGACTGCTCGCTGCGTGCATCACATTAGAGGCTCCTGATTGTGTGATAATGTTTCGTTCTGAAAGTTATTCAGCTATGAGCGCTTTGGGATCTAACCAAACTGCATAACCGTGACTCATCTGCTTTTATTAAGGTCAGTCGAAACATCCAAAATACATAAATTCTTCCAAATGCTTTCCAAACGTAGCCTCGTTTCCAACAGAGCCCCCCCCCCCGCGCTGAGACGCCGAGTACTCTGCGCTTGAGGGTCAGGGGCATGAGAGATCATGAGACCTCCGGGTGAGCCGCCGCTGGACTCGTGACGGTCTGCCGAGGCAGCCAAACCGGAGCAGCTGTTCTTTGTGTGCGAGTTGCTCAAAATCGCTAAAGCGCCCTCCCCTCCTGCTGCCCCACACACGCGGTTAATTCTCCCTGGTGGCTGAACACGATGAGGCATCAGCAGAGAGAAAGAGAGGGACTCATCAGACGCGTAGCCTGAAGCAAATGAAATGCTCCCGACTCGGCCACAATCGATGACACCATCATCTCCTGCTCTAGATAATGATATCTGCGGTTGGGTGCATTAGAAAGAGCGAGCGTGTGCCTGTGTTTGTGCGTACGTGTGTGTAGTGACCTGGATATCTCTTTTACCTTCTCCTTTGTGATGCTAAGATTCACTAATGAGAAAATGTGCCCACTTCTTATTCATCCGTCAAGATGATCTTCCTCCTATGCAATTGCATAGTTTCTGCCTGAGACGCCTACATACCGCATATAAATCTGGAAAAAACTCCAATCGAAGCAACATTTATCATTTTTATTATAGGCACGAATTTAGTCATTTTCGATGTAAACCATTTCCTTTCTCTCAGGAGTGTACGTTCTCAAACATCTTTCAGGTGTCAAAAGCTCGGCAACAATTACAACAGCTCCTCTTAGAGGAAGGCACTTTCCAAAACATTCCCCGAAATGTTTGCGAGAGCTAATTTTGCATGGAGATATTGAAAAAAATGTGCATAATTTGTGAAGAAACACTGGGCGATATATCAAAACTTCAGTGCCTAGTTTACACGCGGCAGCAATTAGCTACCTTGATGTGCAGCTAATAGAACATCTGTGCACGCTGCTGCACGCATCCACATGTCTGACATAAGGCGAGAAAATGAGCTGATGCCTGTCTATATATCTTTTTATACGCATACAGAGACAGAAACTGAGGAACACGGCGGAAAATGTTTTCACTACTAACCACAGTGCAACAGGTACCCAGAGGCTCAGTAAGAAAAATGAGGGTAAATTCAATGCAATATTAGCATAATAAGCAAACTGCGTTACAGTGAATTTATCACGGTTAAGGAGAATTGTTAGGCATATCATGAAGTGAAGACCCCCTTAAAATCATAATGCCTGGAGAGGCGTATTGCTTTTAATAAAAATATAACATTATAAAATACACTGATGTTTAATAAAAAAATGTATTTAGTACTAATAATAATGAAGAATTGTTCTGGAAAGTAATATACTAACAGAATGTTTACAGTTACTTTTTTTGCATTCCACAGAAGCAAGAAATTTTGAGAATGAGATTATAAGGAATGACAGTGAATGTGCAGACAGCATTTTACTACCGCTTCCAATCAAACTCATCTATTGAAATCAGAACTATGCATTTTTTAAGCAATATGTTTGAGAAGTAAATAGTTCCCAGCTAATTTACTGGTATTTTGAATATGATTATTGTAACTGGACACAAGTTACTTTTAACTGTCACAAACTGAAGTTTATGTAACAAAGTTCGGGAGGAGCACATTCAGGTAATCAACAAACCAGCAGAAGAGGAAGCTGGTATATATAGCCGTCCCTCGCCTCTGTCCCGCAACAGTTTCACAGCATCCCTCCACCACCCCATCGCTTCACTCTTGGCTGGTTTCTATCTCAGTCAAGGAGGGGGAGTACTCTGGGTTCGGTCCAAATTCTGAGCTTCGAGCCCTCCCCTGGACAACATGCCAAATAAGCGTAATTTACTACATCTGATTACATATATATATATATACGGTACAACATGGCATGGAGAAACTGCAGAGTAGGGTGGAGAACACGTGTTCTATGGCAGGGGTCTCAAATTCTACTCCTGGAGAGTACTGTCCTGTAGAGTTCAGCTCCAACCTCAAACAAACACACGTGAACCTACTCAAGGTGTTCTGGGTTAGAGTTCACACCACAGTTATGACGATAACGGCACAGAGAAAGGATATTGTTGGAATCTATTGTTGTTTTCCAGCTGATAAATGATTAAAACATGAGAGCCAATCAGAATCCGACAGACTTTAAAAAGCTTGAGCATTCAAACCAGCAGTCAAGAAAACTGCAGAGTGCTTAGAATAAATAGAACAATATCTTCCACTGGTGTGGACACTAATATAGTTATCTTTATAGTTGTTGTGATTGGGCCTTAAGTATTTTTTTGCTAACATTCCTATTAAAGTTATGAAAATGTTATTTCTAAATGTTCTCCAGTTTTTAAACATTTTAATATATTTTTTTATTATTATTATTGATTATATGAACGTTAAGGGAACATGCACTCTAAAAAATGCTGGGTTAAAAAAAATCCAAGTTGGGTTGAAAATGGACAAACCCAGCAATTGGATTGTTTTAACCCAGCAGTTGGGTTAAATGTTTGCCCAACCTGCTGGGTAGTTTTATTTAGTGACGTTTCTAAATGTAATTTAGGGAGGAGCAAGATTATCTAATCTTCCAATCAACAGCCAGAGTATATAAGCAGCTGCTTACCTCTCTTCAGTCTCAGCTGTTCCAGCATCACTCCACCTCCCCAAACTCCACCTTCATCGCAGGGACCTTGCCCTATGCAATCATATCTTATGTTTATTCACTGTGGGGGTCAATCACGGCTCGAGTTGAACCTGATTCATCGAACCCCTCTTTAGTGGACAGCAAGCCAAATAAGCTAAACTAATTCTTTAAAGATTAAATGAGTAAACAAACTCATTAAACTCAACTATTGTTTAACAATTAATGTATTGATTGCTTACAATGAACCCAAAGTATGTTGGAAATTTACATTTATTACTAAGTTTAACGAATAATAATTAAACAATAAACATTTACTAAATCGCTTATTAATAAATGTTCACCTTTCGATAATTATTGTTGTCTCTAGTAATTATGTGTCTGATTTTTAATTTACAACCTATTTTGGGTTCATTTTAACCCAGACATATAGTAGTTTGTGTTAAAAAACCCAATCGTTTGTCCATTTTCAACCCAGCATTTTTTTTGGAGTGTACAACATTCCATTTTATCAGGATGAAAACATTATGGGAACATTGCTTTTGAAGCAACATTGAAACATTGTTAAATGTTAGTAACATTGAAAAATGTTAGACAAACATCCAACTAAAACATTTAATTGAAAAAAATGCTTTGTGAATGACCATGTTTTTTTGTGCTAGATAACTTTCAACAAACGTTCTATTAGCGTTACATGAAGAACATTTGTTCAGACATTTGTGAGAGAACCTTTCCAGAATGTTAAGCAAAGTTCTGAGAAAGTTCCTTGTTAGCTGGGTGCCTCTCCAGGAGCAGAGATGGAGCCCCCAAGTGCTTGCTAAAAGGGTATTATATATGAAGACTTCAGAGGCCTCAAAGTGCAGTCTGAAATTTTCTTCTAAAAGGAGCATTTTTATCAAGCTTGTATGTTTAGGATCAGAAATTGTACTTTAATGGCACTTAATAGGTCCTTTTTTTTTTTGCCATTAAAGCGAAATAATTGAACATAAACATGCAAGCTTGATAAAATTGCTCATTTTAGAAGAAAATTTCGCATGGCACTTCATATAACTTCAGAAGTCTTCATATGTATGTACATTCAGGAAACGTGAAGATTTGAAGCATATCACTGCATGTGTTTCATTCTTCCCATGTACATGAAATTCGATCACGGACGGAACCACAGAGCAAAGTTTGAGGAAAAAGACTGACTGATTATCCTATTTTTCTATCAACTACATTCACCAAACATGATTATATAACAAACATGCTGACATCAGGACTAAAATCTGGAAGGATTTACTCTCCGAATGAACTTTCCACATTCATTTTGTATCTTTAGCATTGTGATGTATCTCTTGCAGGATATGAATTCAACAACTCCAAGAGTGTAAACATCACCTGCATCTGTTCTCGCCACTCCTTTGGCTGTTTTTGTGTGTCGCTCGCTACAAAGGAACAACAGCACGCCACAAAGAACAGCTCCCACGGGCCCCGCTAATGCGCTAACATAACGGGCTCTCTCCTCCACTACCGCTGTTTACCGTGATGGGGACTGACAACCACACACAGCACACAAGTCAACCTGCAAGCCTAAATTAGCTCCCAGACCGCTGCGCATTAATTATGAATTGAGAATAATTGCAATGGGACACGCCAAAGTCAATTCGTTTGGACTGAGTGCTAAGTGTAAATATGACTATGCTAGGAAAAGGACACAAAGGCAGCAATAAAACATAAGTCAGAAACAGACTTCCGTACATACATGCATAATGTACGTGCTGGGGATTGTGTTGAATCAAACATGATATCACAGCGACATAATGAATATTCAGGACAAGCGCCGTGTTAGCATGAGTGTGAGACTAATTCTACTGTTGTTAAAGCAAACGAAGGGCTGTTTCCCTATGCTAGCCCTCTCAGGGATGTGGAAGGGTGCAGACACTGTTAGACTATGCGAAAGACTTCAGTTTCACTTTGTGAAATGATGATTAGGTTGAAACCGCCAGGCCGTGTGTCATAGCGCATATTGTGCTAATAAAACTCCCTTTGAGTGTACCCAGGCACCTCCATATTGAGACAGACTCTATTAAAAAGTCGCATTGTTGTATTGTAGAAAGGGAAGCTATTTGTTTGGCCTTTGGCCTAAACTCTTATATGTTCCCCTCTGGTATTTCAAAATGCAGTCAGATGACTCAAGGACAGAAATATTGTTATGAATAGCTCCGTAACACATTATTTTACAGGATCATTGTTACACGTTACATGTAGTTACTGAAGTAATAACTAGAAATTATGCATAATTGCATGGAATTAACCCTAAACCAAACCCTCATCATAGCCCAAAACCTATAAGTGCTTGCAGTTAATTATTATTATTCAGTAATTATACTGTAATACTGAAACCTTAAAATAAAGTAGAACCAATAGCTCTTTGTGTGCTGATCTAATTAACTCATGAGGTATCCAGAACCTAATAAAATAGCATATTTTTATAAACCAATAATATTTGGTCAGTGGTTTGAGAGAATAGGCTAAAGCGCAAATATCGAGTGTTTTAGTTATAGGATTTGGATACGTTTTTTTTTTTTTTTTTTTGAGGTTTCGGATCTTGATTTCTGTCAGCTGTATATATGAATCAAAATGCATTATGACTATAAAGTGTTAAATATACACAAGAAAGAAAAGACCCATCATAAGGCTGAAATTGTGTTTAAAACACAGTTTGAAATCATTTTTGATTTGATGATGATGTCAGCTTGACCAAATTACACATTATCAATAGTGTTTCATTTCCGTAATTTAGCATCAGTCACACTCCGTACCCCGAACCAACTTTTTAGGCAGACTCCGGTGTGGTGCGCTTCTTTGGAAAACCACTTTCACATCAACTAACCAAACAGAACCCTGACATCAAAAATGCCCTAATACTTAGGGTAGGGGATTAGGGAAAAAAAAACATTGCAGAAATTGAGGAATATCAGAAAAGCTCTGCCGAGCAAGCGCTATGATGTTAACTTCGTCCCAGGGGTTCGGCTGAAATGTAGAATATTCCTACAACGTCTTCAGCCCATCAGTATCAAAACAGGCAGCAAGTGTGAGTCTCTTAAGCTCATGTAAACCAAAATCCCTCCCATCTCTCTAGAGGGAAAGGGTAGAAAGATGCAACGGGAATGATTTCTTTTGCTGTTTGGAATAGAGTCATTGAGTTGTAGAGTCCCAGCAGACGTCAGGCTCTGATATCTATAAAACATGCTTCGATAGGGATCAAACGCTTGGAACCCACGGGTCTCCTCCTCCGACGCTCGTTCTGTTCTACTCGTTTATCCATGCAATTGGCAGAGGAGTCCCAGACAGGGGAGAAAGCAAAGCATGTTAGTACACACGTCAGAGGTGCAGCGCTAATGCCTGACCCAAATATGCCGCCAAAGCTTGCCGTTTCATGTTAGGAGGAGTGGTACTGGTGAGATAATGCGATGCTAAACTGGGTAACAGGGACAGGCGTGCCAAGAGGAAACCAGAAGGGTTACAACCAGCTAATGCTGTGACAGCAATCCTCGTATTCTTCTGAGCTGCGTTTACAACAGTCTTTCAATGGGCTAATTCTATAGTAAAAATATGCTGTCTGATGTCATCATCCTTTATTCTGTACATCACCCTCGTTGTTTGATGTCTTCAGACTCATCTGGATATATCTAAAAGTAGCTAAGAAAGAGTTTTGAGCTAAAAATGGAAAACTTTTTATGCATTTTGGCCGTTCATTTACACAACAAAGGCATTTTGAGGGGGCTGAAAGTGCAAACTTTTGTAAGCGGGTTACAAAGTTTTTGAAAGCAATACCGGTATTGGCTCTGTGTAAACTACAAAAATGAGAATTTGTGAAAACGGTGACGTCACGCACATGCGTATTACACGTTCAGTCTATAGGCGCGTCGTGTTTCTTTACAAAGTGGCATCGCCAACTACTGGCCGGGCAGCATAATACAGCTTTTTCACAGGTCCGTTTGAACGGGGATCGCTTTGACGGCGTTGTCATCTGTATGTGAAAAAAATTAACATAATTTTAAGAGTGTATAATATCATACATTAGCACAGGCGAGGCCATTTGTAAATTGAATTTGTGTGGCTTCCGGTGTCATCCGATTCCTGTTATTTATTTATTTATTTTTTGCTGTACATAAGGGCTCGTTTTGCTGCTTGATAGTGCAAACTGGTATTTCTTACCATATTATTTTTAATATATCGTCAAAATTATAAACACTGGTTTGTAGCACAAATAGTTTTACCATTTACTGGTCTCTTCTAGTTATTTTTCTATAGTGACAAATGAATCAGAAGTGTCACACATTCACAGAAAAGGGCCAACTTTTGTGTTGCAAACTAAGTTGGGTAGAATACAGAACATTGTGTTCCACAATGCAATCCATTTGAAAAACCCGGAAATGAAATCCACCAAGATTTTTAACAGCTTCTTCAATTATCATTATTAAAACTACCAAACGTTAAAACATTTTAACACAAAACTTTGCGTTTTTGCAAAATAACTCAGAGATGATAACTGGATGTCCCTTGCTGAACGTTGTCAGGTCACATGACAACACAGTAACATATTAAATACTATACGCTAGAGGTGTGTTCCAATGTGCGCATTATTTTATAGTTTAAACAGTGGGTAATGTGTTCACTGAAAATTTCTAAATTGCATTTCAAATACCTGGATGATGGACTTGATTAACAAAAAAAAGTGTGGAATGTTGGAGGGGCTATCAGACTCCGATGCCTGAAGACAAGATAAGCTTATAAAATACATACACTGGATGATATAGTACATACTATAAGTGCATAGTTTATAGTGCGTGTATTTGGAACTTTTCAATTTGTAGCAAGTAGTATGATAGGATGCCATTATGAACATAATGTAGTGAATTTTCTGTGACGTTCTGATGTTCATTGGTCAAAATGTGCAGTATTCAACTGAGCACACAGCAAGTATTACTGTATCCAAATAGTGTGCTGTATGCAGTGCACTGAACATAGCCTATTTGTAAGTAGTTTTATTTATCAGTCATAGAGGCCACACTTCATGTCTCAGGTTTATCTTTTTGTCAAAAGGATCTGCAACCGTAGTGTATCGTCAGTATCTCAACTTATGATCTTAACCTGTTTCCTTGCCACTTTCAGTGATTTGTGCTTTGATCTAATGCTTTTGGTATTTGCTGAATGATATTGATTTTGGACGCTGACTTGATTTATCGGCTGTGTCCAAAACCTGAAAAATACTGCTTTCGCAAGCAGTGTAAAGAGGGAAGGGAGGCACCAAGGTAACTTTCTGTCTTCTAAAATGCATTCATCTTTAATTTTGATTTCTTTTAACTAGAATAAATGTGTCACTATCACTATCCCACAATCCTGTACACGTGATGGAGCGACTGAAAGAACAAAACTAATTCATGTACATTTTTTCTGCTTCAAGATTACATTTCTACCAAAAATATATAGTCATTAAATATGTGCTAGGTTGTCTCTTAAATGCATTTGAATTTGTTCTGGATAATTAGATGTGATGTAATGGTGCCTTGAAAGTCAGTCTACAGTTTCCTGGCTGTTAAAGCTGAAGTAAGTATGTTCTTGGTGTTAAAATAGTTCTTTTATACAAGCTATAACCATTACATGTGTAGTTTGATGTCTCTGGGACACTTTCAGAACGTTGCTGTGTTTGTTTAAAATCGGCTTGGGTGAATTTCTGTCTATTTTTCTAAATGATCTTAATGTGAACCATGAGTATGGAGTGTTCACACTTGTCGTTCGGTCCGGTCCGGTCCGGTCCAAAACAATGCTGTGTGCGCTCGTTGTATGTGTGTAGACTGCATATGATGGTATTTTGGCCAGCTGGGATCTCGTGAAGAGCTTAGATAATGTGCAAAGGTCAAAACAGCTGCTGGAATCCCTCTGTCACACACACAAACGATCTGCTGTTGCTGAGACGCATGTCTGATGCCTATAATGGGCAAAATCCCGACTCTGACAAGAAAAACAGATATGCGTGTGGATTCTATCCTTTTTAGGGTCTCATCTTCCTGTTTTTGGTTTGTTTACATGTCTTTGGTCCGTGTTGCATTCACATTCGAACCACACCTTGGAAGCGGACCGAGACCCATCTTTTTGTCTCGGTCCTCTTGTTTGATGCACACCAGGGGTTCGGATGGCAGCGTTCCCAGATGTTCAGATGAACCATATTAACAGAGCAATCGCACCAGGTTCGTTTTAATCGAACCAAACATGATGTGAACACACCCTTAATTTTTGAATTCTTATCATTTTTTAATGCCATAACTCTTTCATTTCAGATGGAAGAAATGATCTTTCGCTACGTCTGCATTCTCTACGAATTGGCTCAACGTAATATTGGCTCAACCCATGATTTGAGTTTGGGGCGGAACTATAGGTTTGGCAAGAAGGGAATTGTTTGGGAAAGCTGTGTGAAAAGAATCATTAACTTTGCGCTTCTGCTTCGTGACACTAGCCTAAAGATGTCAAAAAACTGCCTGAGGCAGCTATAGCATATGATATCATTATAACTTTTTTCCTGTTAGTTATGCTTTGATCTTTTGGGATTAGATAATGATCTCAATTTCAGTTACTGGCTGGATTTAGTGACTCACAAGCATGGCCTTTGCTTGGATTTGGGTTTAATATAAAATCACTGTATTTATCCCACTACCGGCATTGAATCCGCTTTGTGGCGCTCTGTCACCCCAGTGCCACTTTTGAAATAGCTGGTTTAAAAGAAGGGCTTGTTTTGGTGTTGCGCCTCAGAAATGTAAAGGAACAAACAAACAAAAAAAAAACCCAGAGAGAAATAAAACTGACTGGAGCGATAAGGGCAGATAGAGAGAGAGACACACACCGTGCGTGTCACATGGCAGCAGCGCGGGACTTCTGGCTGGCTTATAACACACGAGTTGAAAGGGAGAGAGTCTCGGCATAACAAGAAGCTCAACGCCGAACAGGATCCTGTTCATGCCACAATGCGGAAATTTTAGACTACAAACTAAGTGAAAATCTACCCATTTCTATGACAGGCAGCATGTACGGTGACAGAGTTCTGTAACCAGCATGTCACCGCTCAGGTAGACCGCAGCAGTTAGTGCATTAGCGGGAACAGCAATTTCACTCTGCGGAGACTCCATCTCTAGAGAGTTCAGAGAGAATACTGGAAACTTGGAGAAAAGACTTTGCGTCTTTCTTCTTTCATTATATATTCCATCTCTTGTGAATTTGTTTCCCTTCTCCTCAGCTCCAGCTTTGCCTCACCTCTCTCTGCCCCTTACCGCCCCCTCCCCTCACTGACCATCTGCCCACTCTGTGTTTCCTTTCCTCCTGAGGTTTAGAGTTAAAATCGTCCGTCGACCAGGCAGCCATTTAGTGAGCTGAGCCCTGGAGAGTCAAATCACATACGGCGTGCAATAAAAAGAATGTGACCCACAGAACATGAGAGTTGAACACAGAGAGTTGGAGGTGAAGAGCGAGAAGGTATGTGTGCTATAGAAAAATCTCTTCAGTATCTCAAATGTTTCTCCTGAGATTAAAATGAGAGCAAATGGAGACTTTTTCTTGAGTCTCCCGCCACAGAATCATCTCACGTGTGGCTTCAAACCCATCTAATACATCTATGCCTAGAAGGCTAGGTAAGTCAGGCGATGATCCCATGGTCGAGCACCCATGGGAAAAGCACGAGATATTCTCCATTCATTTTAACCAATGAAAAAAATCGATTGAGATTCAGGAACCTCTCTGATTGGTGCATCTCACGTCAGGTCAAAATACACACAATTCTACCTTTATATTTAGCATTACGACATAACCATACTCAAAATCTTGTGCTTTCTGTTGATTGCACTGTAATAAAGCATTTGCATTTTAAGTAATTAACTGCAAAACTCGCGACAAGGCTCATGGAAAGATTATGTTTTTGTTTGGTTGGTGTTTCTCTTCGTGAGACAAGAACAAGGTCTTTTGTGTAATGAATTCATCAAGCGTATACCATCAAATGGAAAACAAAACTGTGGGATATGGAGTGCCGGTGTTCACGTAGCTCAGATTCATTAAGCCAAGGTCATGGGTTCGATTCCCAGGAAATGCATGAAATGATAAAATCCTGAATGCAATGTAAGATATTTTGAATAATAGTGTCTGTCAAATGTATAAACGTAAAAATGTCGTCTGTAAAGCTTTAGAAAAGATTTGAACAATGTACTCATAAATATCTATATGGTATTTATATTGTCACTTTAAATGTATAATTCTACATTTTAAGAAAATAACACGCCTCACAAATACAAAAACCTGAATATTTGGCCAACACATTGCAATTGTGTGGCCCTGTTGTTGAACATATTGTGAGTTTTGTGTTAAGGCCCGTTCACACCAAGAAGGACAACTATAAAGATAAATATATTAGCGTCCACACCAGCAAAATCATTCTGTTTATTCTAAGTGCATGCTTGTCTGTCACTTTAAATGCTCAAGCTTGTTACAGAAGGGTGGATTCTGACTGTATGGCTGTCAATGTTTTTGGAACTCTGCTAGTCTTTAATACTGAGAATGATTTTTAGAAACCTTAATAGTTACCTGTATCGTTCTTGGTGTGAACGGGCCTTTACTGTGGTGGTAAAAACTTCAGTACTGAAGGGGGTGATAGAGTTCCCTTCAAATGTCTGTGTAAACTGGATGTTTTATATTTAAGTAGCTGGCTTACTTTAGTTAACTTTATGGAGTGAAAACTAAAGGATAGAACTGACCAAAGTATCAGACTGTTAACTTGCATAAACTGCTCATTTTTTTTATTTCTCCACGATTTAAAAAAAAAAAAAATCATCTTTGCAATGTGGGAATACCCCACGGACAGACTGATAAAACCAGGAGAACCTGGTTTCACTTCTCATTTTTTCACTTTCATAAATGAGGCCTTCATTAAAAGTGGTTTAAACAATCGTAGTGTAGCCAAGGCAGAGAGTATTTCTGATTGGCTAAAAAGTTAAAAGGAATTTTGAATGCTGAATTTGAATGCTTTCTACAGAGTCTAAGACTGCCCCAATGCCTGATTCCAAATATTCTAAATATTCCAAAAGCAAAATAGCTTTTAGCATCTTGAAGTTTCCTGAGCGATGAAAGAGCAACCTCAGAGCATTAAACTTTCTCCCTGGGTAAACTGAAGAGGCTCAGTTGGAGAGAGGTGGAAGAGGATGAGAGAGTTGAACGTGTGAGGGAGACGGTGGGAGTCCTGCTTACTGAGGAGCGCTGATAAGACAGTTGGGCTGCTTTCTGTGGTGCCATTTCACACAAACTGAGCCAGAAAATGAGAAGAACTATGAGGGGAGAAGAATAAACTTCACTTTACATCAAACAAACATAAAAGGGCAGCCACTAATTCCACTAATGACAGAATTTATCTGAGTACCAATCAATACGACAGCTGCTGGCTGTGTAGTTTACAGCCTCTCTCCATGCTGGGAAAAGGTTAGACAAGTGTTTTTCTTCTCAGTGTGGTGACAAACCTGAGCATAGAAACACATCTATCTCTGTCTGTCTCCCAGTTCTGTCTGTCCTTTGCAACTGTCCAGATCACCATTGTAACCATCTAGCAACCTTCAAAACACCTTAGTAACCACCTAGGAATTCACTAGTAAGCACACAGAACACCTTAGCAACCACCTGGCAACACCCTGGCAACCCTCAAAACACCTAAGCAACCACATCGGCACAACCTGGCCTAACTACCATACAGATCTATGCCATACTATATCTGCCTACAGTGTCTAGCAACCATCCAGATCATCCAAGAAATCACCTAAGAATTGGATGATTCCTTAGGAACTACTCAAAACACCCCAGCAACACCATAACAACCCTCAAAACAACTTAGCAACCAGCTAGCTACACCTTAGCAATCCTTAAAAGACCTTAGTAACCGCCTAGCTTCTATCTAACTATCTATCTGTCATGCTATCTATCTATCTATCTATCTATCTATCTATCTATCTGTCTGTCTGTCTGTATATATCTACTTGTCTGTAATTTACATGTCAAAACGACATTGTTTGGTCCCTTTATGATGATTTTTTCTTATTGTAAGTATTTTTAAGTTTTTTTTTTTCTACCATGGATATGAGCTCTCACACACAATGGGAAAAAAAATCTATGTTTATGTATTCTTAATGAGTTATAGGCACTCATGCATATACATTAGTTGGAAATGCGTATGTCAGGTTACTTGATTAACATGTGCGATTACGCGTGTATACGTGGTTGTGACTGTGAAAACCCCATTACTAGATTTGCAGGAGCTCCCCTGGCACACAAACACACATAAATTAGCTGAGCTACATCACCGTGGCAGCGGCTTTTGTTTTTTCTCCTTCCATTGTAATAATTAATATTCTGCTCTTCTCCATTAGGGCTGCTCAGGATTGCCTGAGATTGATTGTTTGTGTTTGATATTAGTGGCTCTTCAAGGCAACTTCTCTGTGAAAATGAAAGACGGCAGGTGTTACGGCTCAGGAACTGGAAAATTAAATATAGACTCGCGCAGCATTATTACATAAATAAGAAATGATGGTGAAATAAAACTGCTTTGTTTTGTTTTTTCTTCAACTTACATTGATTGCTGCGTATTAGTCTTAAAGGGGTAGTTCAGTGCGATTTCACTTTTTAGCTTTTGTGTGTAATGTTGTTGTATGAGCATAAACAACATCTGCAAGGTTATGATGCTCAAAGTTCAATGCAAAAGTTCTCTGTTCTGTTTAAAGACTACAGCGAGCTTCTTCCCGGGTTAGTGACATCACTAACCCCAAAATTTACATAAACCCGGCCCCCAACAGAGGGGGTGAGGCCATGTTATTGAAATACAGTATGCAACACAAATGCAATAGCATGTCATAAAAGCCAGATGACAACGTAAGTTATAACTGTAATTAAACTAAACTATACCTGTTCTATCTTCATGCAGCATATATTCTCTGGCTCTGTAGATTATCATGACAGAATATGCAATAAATAACTTTAAGATGGTCAGCTACATAAATTCATCAACTTGAGTCTCTCCATCATTGTCCAACTTTGAACAATGTACGGCTGAACAGTTTCTGACATTTTCAGTGAGTCTGCGTGAGGTAATCTGCGCTGCTAAAGCAAGCTCTTGAAACTCCGCCCTCTGCGATCATTTGCATTTAAAGGGACACACACAAAAACACAGCATTTTTGCTCACCATCAAAAAGTGGCAAATTTAACATGCTATAAAAATGATCTGTGGGGTATTTTGAGCTAAAACTTCACATTTACATCTTGTAAAAGTGGCATTATATGACCCTTTTAAAATGTTACATTTTTCTTCACACAATTTTGGGAACAGCTAGTACAGGGTCAATATTAACAACCCTGCTGTCTAGAAACATTTTTAGCCTTCTAAAAGAAGAAATCTTACAGGAACAGTTCATCTAAATATTAATTACCTATTATCACTGTCCTCTTTGAATATCTTCTGTGGAACACGGAAGTACATTTTATTTTAGAGCTCGACATTATGAAAAAGAGGACTTTGGATGTTTTGCCATATACACTGATCGGCCACTTTAGATACACCTGTTCAACTGCTCGTTAATGCAAAAATCTAATCGGCCAACTTGGCAGCAACTCAATGGATTTAAGCATGTAGACATGGTCCAAATGATCTGCAATGAGTTAAAACTGACCATGATTTTGAACATGGCATGGTTGTTGGTGCCAGATGGGCTGGTAAGTATTTAAGAAACTGCTGATTTTTTTCACACAATGATCTCTAGGGTTTACAGAGAATGGTCCAAAAAAGAGAAAATATCCAGTGAGCGGCAGTTCTGAGGGTGAAAATGCCTTGTTGATGCCAGAGGTCAGAGAAGAATGACCAGACTGGTTCGAGCTGATAGAAAGGCAACGTACTCAAATAACCGCTCACAACAGAGGTCTGCAGAAGAGCATCTCTGAACGCACAAGACATCCAACCTTGAAGCAGATGAGCTACAGCATCAGAAGACACACCGGTGACACTTATGTCAGATTAGAGCAGGAAACCGAGGCTACAATTCACATGGGCTCACCAAAATTGGACAATAGAAGATTGGAAAAATATTGCCTGGTCTGATAAGACCTGATTTCTGCTGTGACATTTAGATGCTAGGGTCCTCTAGGGTCTGAATTTGGCATAAACAATATAAAAGCACGGATCCATCCTGCCCTGTATGAAGGGTTCAGGCTGCTGCTGGTGTTTTAATGGTGTGAGAGATATTTTCTTGGCACGCTTTGGGCCCCTTAGTACCAATTGAGCATCGTTTAAACGCTACAGCTTGAGTATTGTTGATGACCATGTCCAGTCCTTTATGAGTGTATCCATCTTCTGATGGCTAATTCCAGCAGGATAACACACCATGTCACAAAGCTCAAATCATCTCAAAATGGTTTCTCGAACATGACAACGAGTTTTGTTGTTTTGTTCCACCATGAAAGATGCCTTTGGAGCATCGTGAATGTGAATGAATGCTTGAAGAACTTTTATTTAAAAGTGAACTAACCCTTTAAAAGTACCTCAGGGCACAGAGTCATGAAAGAACCTGAGGGAAAATATAAATATTGACATTCCTGACATTTCAAGGAAGATTTTTAAGCATTTATCACTTCCAATATAACTAATGCAGTACACAAGGACCAAGCCCTATTGAAACCATAAGAGCTCCTACGACAGAACTCGAAGTGACATGGTCAGACATTCAGAGCTGAGAGTGATTTTACCAGCTTCATTTTGACTCAGTCAGCAATGAGTGAGAGGAGGTTGTGATGCTTTCTATGCGGAAGAGTTTAATAAAAACCCAGAGGCAGGCTGTTTACAGACTATCAAGTCCACAAACACTGCGGTAGCTGCAGGGTGGTCTTAATACAGGTCTTGTCTCTTACAGAGAGAGGCAAACAAATCACGCAGACATAATCCAATCAATCTCAGACGTTTGCAGCCCTTCCCAACAAGCTGTGCCGACATAAACAATCCCATATTGGGACAACGACTGACCTTTATGTTGATTATTTCGAGCAGATCCATGGTGATTTTTAATTCATATCTATACATACCAAATGTAGCCTGAAATTAATATTGACCATCAGGTCATAATAGTTATAATCAATCCACAAATCTAGTTTGCACATTTTGCTATGTTTTTTTTTTTTTTTCTCCACGCAGAGTGATCTATTTGAAATCTCTCTAAACGAAAGCGTTTTCATTTTCATCCATAATTCTGGAAGAACGGAAAACGTTTTTTGTTCTCCTCCAGCAAGAGACTCATTTAAAAATGAATGTGCTCAGTGTGGGGGCAGTCCAGTATAAGGCTGTTGTTTGTCAGTGTAGAAAACTGTGGCACAGGGTCACTTTCAATAGCGTGAATGTGAGCCGAATACAGGATGAAAGCGTGCCCGGCTCTTTGATATTCGTCAGGGGTTGCCACGGCCCTATGCATCGCGTCGCATCCACATCCCTCCCACATCCCTTGTATTCGAGCTGTAGAGCTGGGGATATTTTTAAGTCCAAAGGCCCTGAAAGGTTCACCACCTCGGATATGAGAACAACGCAGACACTGTTTGGGGGCGGGGGGCGGGACGGGAGAAGAAGCGGTCGTTTGTTGCAACTGGGTACGTCAGACGTCACCCCTACCATAACCTTTTAACGCTTCAGCGAGGAACCCTGAATTGTGACGCCCCAGGGATACAGGCAACTCTGATAAGGGGTTGTGAATGAGGGTCATAATGTATCCAGCCACTTATATTTAGGGCGGATGTCTTGGAGACATCGAAGACACTGACTCAAGCCATCAGCAGAGTCAGAAATGATTGTGAAATGGGGTCATGGGAGATCCACATGTTCTAGAGCTGTAGGCAGTGTGTGTGTGTTGTGAGGGAATGGGTCAAGTACTGGTTACTTAGTGCAAAACATTTCCTATTCTATCACAGTGAAAATGTCTAGTAAGTGTTATACATAAGTTCTCTAGCATGTTCCATAAAGATAATTTTATGAAAAAAAAATATTGTATAATATACTTTATTCATCAAATCATCCTGCAATATACCCCCCCCCCCCCTAAAAAAAAGCAAAAACTTTTTTTCTACACTAATAATAAGAACCCTTATTAATATTTGACCATCAATTATAGTAACTGAGCAGCATATTAAAATGATTTCTGAAGGAACATGTGACATGATCAGGTGAAGACTAGAGTGACGATCAGAGCAATAAATAAACCTTTTCTTTTAAATTGTATTATTTCACAGTATTACGGTTTTTACTGCTATTTTGATCATATAAATACAGTCTTCGTGAGAATACAAGACTTCTTTCAATATATATTAAAAAATCTTTATTATTAAAAACTTTTGACCGGTGGTGTACTATAATAACAGCATTACAACACATATACATTTTAATGCATGCAAAGAAAACAAAATGAGAATTTTCATAAATAATGGAAATATTATGCATTATACCTTGGTTGTTTAATGTATCAGCCATAGTTGCTGAATTTCTAGCAAACAACAATTAGTCTATTGTGACATATGCAGCTACCGTGGTATATGGAATTGGTCACACTGCCCACCCCTATACATGGTGTTTATTACAACAAGGTTATATTCGGGAAAAAGCTGCATATTCTGTCAATGTACTGCCAAGCAACCAAATTAGTACTCCTGAATGAAGGAAAAGTGTGACCAATAGTGCAGCCCTTATCTTTACTATGAGCGCCTGACTTAATGGGAACAGTATTAACCATAGTGTGCTGCCATCTGTCCAGCACATTAGTGTGTTAAAAAGCCAAGGAAAAAGAAAGAAACGAGAAACTACGGTATTACGGATATTTTTGGCTTCGGAATCACTGAGCACGGCCGCGTGCAGATGGTGAGGTGAAATCGAGAAGCACGCAAGGGTTGTAAACGAAAGGACACGGAAATAAATGAATAAAGCTAGCGATAGCGGAGGAAATAAATCCAGGTGTCCATGTACTTTATCAGGAGAATTATCGGCTTGATGGTGAGGAGGGAGGCGAAGCCTGTGTCTATGTTTGTGGCGAGATAGTAGGAAAACAATTTTACCCTCCTTTGCTAATTCGGCTCTTCGCCCGGATGGAATCGCATCATCTAAATAAGGAAGCCAAATGTTTTACACCTTTGCATATAATGGAGCTGCGATAAGACGTGACTCTTCACTGGCCTGAATGACATTTCCTCGCTCATTGTTATTTTTCTGCAACAAAAATAAAAGACCTTCACGTGGTGTGGCGAGCAGAGAAAGACCCACTCGTGCAGCATTGAGGCACGTGCCAGTGTGTGATTTGAAAACCCTGCCATATCCCATTCCCGATAAAACAACAGACACGGCGCGTTTTATGTTTGCGTTAAATATCCCTCGGTGCGGCACCTCCGTGACAGCTTATTCGCTGACAGATTGATTGTAGCTCTTATGTGTTCTCACATTGTTCAAGCAAATACTGAGAATCCCGACAAAAGCTCTAAGGTTTCAACGGCCCGTTCAGCCGCCCGGATAAAGCCTTGGATCAATACTCATCCACAATCCATACATCGAACGGATTCGACAACAAAACATTCGTCGTCACACAAACACAAACACACGTATAGCTTTTAACGCTTCAATGACCCCTTATTTGATTTCTTTTCAAGCTAAGTTTTTAATAGTTTTCCGCTTACATTTTGCCAACATCAATGTTTCTTATCTATGAAGGCGCTCTTATGTCACAGGGGTTGATTTTTTTTTATTTTTAAATATATTTTTATTGTAAAAAAAGAGAAAAAGGGTAACATATAGAAGTTCAGAATGTATGGTAGGCCTATAAATATGTATATTTTTACACAAATTATCACTGTCAGATAGTTGTAATATTATTTCCTATTATTTCGAGTAACAACTCGTCCTTAACGAAGTTCGATGAAAAGTTTGCGCACTTGTTTGGCTTGTTAGGAGGCAACAAAGGGCATGTTTGAGATCATTTAGCAGTATGAGATATGATGTAAACAAAGAAAAACTGTGGCGCATGGTGTTAGTGACATCAAGGTTGTTGATTCAGACATTTAGCAAACATACAATGCTAGCAATTAAATTAGCTTAGCAAGACAAATATTCGGCCATTTCAGTAATAAAAGCTTAAAATGTCAAATTATTTCAACAAAAACCCAACAATTTAGCCGTTAATAATAGTATACTAGTAGTATACTAATAGTATACTAACATGTTTTCGAATGTTAGTATACTTATTTACTAAGGAGACAACAGTGTCAGTGGAGAGGCTGTGATGAAATAGATGTGAGAATGTGTGAAGAAAAATAGAATGTTTCAAGCTGTCAAATTAGCCCATGTTATATATATATATATATATATATATATATATATAGTTCAGGCCTAGAGAGAGGGCATACAATTCTAGCTGGCAATTTTATTCCAGAAATGTAACTTCATCTGATGATGTGCAGTTGGATATTGTTGGTGGAGAAATTAAATAAACTATTGTGTGAAGTGTGTTTTAAGAGAGTTTATTGTACCCATAGTTCATTTATTTAAAACCTGGAATTAGTGTGTACTTTTAAAATTCGGGCAAGCCAAAATGAGCATAGCATGGTGGCTCTTCCTAAGTACAGGAAATGAACTTCCAGATGCCAGGCGGTCAGTAAACAGTAGGCTCAGACAATCAGCAAATGGGGAAAAAAGAAAAAACGTCTGGCCTGGAGCTTTTGGCACCCACTGTGTCATTACAATCAAAAGGCGATCTACATGTATATTTACACTCCAGCACCTGTTCCGTCATCCGCGTCTCTTCAGGAAGTAAATCAGCATCATGGTCTGCAGCTTTTGCCTACCGTCCAGTTCCACGCAATCAAGAGTCCCGGCAATCAGCCGGGTTATTTTCCTCGCGCTGGTAGAGTTAGTAGGCCACTTCAGTGCATTACCTCTCCCGGCCCAGTCGTGAGACTTGTCAATGCAGTGCAATAAAAAGAGATTGAGACTGAAAGTTGAGATTGAGTTTTATTGTCATTTTTACTGCGCCTTACGAACATCGATTTGCCTGGGCCAAGACAAAGCAAGAGATGGATATACAGATTGGAGCGACTAATACCACGCCTGCCATCGTAAAAATCACAGACTGCAAAGTCAGTCTGAAGAGGTGATTTTATGTCTTGAAAATGTAGTCTCAGGGTGCTGAGCACATTTTTTCCCTTTAGCTCGGCTATGTTTCTATCTTTCTCTCTCTGTTTTGCCCTAATGGTTTATTTGAACACAAGATGGTGGCCCCCGAAATCATTTCGACACTTCAGCTACAATTTAAAATGAATGGATGTGATTGCATTAGATAAATAAATGTCAAACCAAGATAATCATTTTAAGAAATATTGAAATAAGCATGCTACTCAAGCAAAACATTTTTTTTTTTTTTTTTTTGGGGGGGGGGGGGGGGGGTTAAAATTTCAAAGATTATTTAAAAGATTTCTGGTTGTCAAACTTTAGTGGAGCATGTCCATAGTTAATGTGATGAACTACATTTGAGATTAGTCTAGACATGTGTTTTTGAACTGCCTAGAAAATGCTTTAGCCTAATATAGATATAGGAAGGCAACAAGACATTCAAATGCACATTAGACACAACATTATTTTTCCTTAAAAGGTAGAATACCTTAAATTATTGACTGACTGGCAGCCCAAACATATATTCACTAAAATCACCTTGGGACCAGTTGATTAAGTGCTTATTTGTAGATGCCACTAGTTTATTCTCTAATGCGATGATAACATTTTTCAGTGACAATTTGTGCCATGAATTCATTCTCTCGTTATTGTAAATTTTTCCCATATGTCATGTGCGGAGCTCCATATCTGCTGTGCTCTGTATTAGTAGATGGCCATTGATTATGTTCAACACAAAAGTATTTCACACTGAGAGCCATTTACATGTATCCAAAGCAGCATACATTACATTCAAGTTTAAGTAAATAATTAAGTAAGAAATGGGAATCGAACCCATGACCTTCACACTGCTAGCAACAAACTCACAATTCCGAAAAAGAAGGGAACCCATATATATTGTGTCCATGATTTACTTAAAACAAGGGACCGAATTAGTAAAACACACTGATGTACTGTATTAGTCAGTCATAGGAATGAATTGTTAATTTGTGGCCACAATATTCATATTTTTCCCTGTATGTCATGTGCTGGTCTCCGTATCTGTTGCACTGTGTATTAGTTGATGTACATTGATTATTTTCAACACAAAAGTATTTCACACTGATCCAAAGCAGCATACATTACACTAAAATGTTTTTGTAAGATGGGAATTGAACCCATGACCTTCACACCGCTAGCAACAAGCTCTACTGTTTGAGCTACAGGAACACAATGGCCATTTCCGAAATTGCCCCCTATACCCTACTATTGTTTTACTATTACGGAGTGAATGAAAACGAGTGAGCAAATTTGGACACCGAGTGCACCAGAAAGGCTGCGGACGGCATGTGAAATTCATTTAATTTTAATAATAATTGAAAAGCAGCATGAATTTTTGCAGTTTGCTTTTTCTTTAGCACACATGTGAAAGTCATGACACCATTTGAATGCCTCGGGGATGTCACTAATGTGAGTTTATATTCCAGCTGGTTTACCTAACGCTGACACTATCGTAGCAATTTGTTATCCTCCCTCAGCTGCTTGTCAAAGCAACAGCTGGGACGAACAAACCCCGGAGCCCCACGCAGACCAATAAACTAGTCCTGAACCAATCCTGGTCCAGATATTTATACCTCTCCACATCATATTTATATTTATAGTATTCAAACAGGACGTTTGAAGCGCTTACCGGACATAGCGAATTCTGCCGTCCACCATAAATGACAGTGCTGATGGGATTACTCTAACCCTAGCCTTTAAAGATTTGTTTGTGTATTTATTTATCTCCCGGTATTCAACCCCAGCGCAAGCTCATCAAGTCATCAGCCCACCAACGGAGGCCACGCTCCAAAAATGAAGGGATTAAAGAAGGAGTTTAAGCCCTGGATGTGTTTGCTCTGCATTTTGATATACACCCGTTCACTCAGCATGTGTTTATGCAGCACTTAGACACCAGTTCTCAACCAAACAACTGCTACGAAGCATCAGACCATATTCAATTCTAATCTGTTTGGGTTCTTATATTATTAAAGAGATTTACTCCCGTTGTGAAGTGTAAACCTATCAAATTAAAAGGGCCATAGTGGGAAAGCTTAGGCAAAAAGGTAGAAATGTCTTTATAGGTGTGTGCAGTCAACTGTTGATGTTGTATTACCACTAATCGCATTGGTAAGCACGTTCTTGATACGCTAAATATGCCTTCAAGACTATTTTTACATTTATAATACGAGTCCCACATTTATATACAATGCTTACTGCAGTTCTGTTCTTATACATTTATTTATTTATTTGAGGCTTTAATTTAGTCAAATATAAACAAGAATCTATGAACAGTTTTTCGCTTTCTTTTTCTTTTTATGTATACAGCCCACTGCACCACATCTGAAACATGGCAACAAAACTTGTGAATCTTTGACAGCACATTGCCATTTGAACTACAAGTATCTACACTGATTCAATAAAAAGAACCGACTCATTAGAGTCATTTGTTCGGGAATCAGACCACCCAGGTTGCGGTGTATATTTTGAGCCAACTCAATCGGTCGGGGATCGGACTTCACTGTTTGCACTTTTGTTGATTCATTAAAAAGAGCGGCTCATAATTATTCATTCAGGAATCGGATTAAACGGTTTGTTTTGAATCATTAAAAGAACCGACTCATGATAATCATTAGTTCGAGAATCAGACTTCACTGTGTGTTTTGTGAGTCACTAACATATCAGACTTATTAGAATCCTCCATTTGGGAATCAGACTTCATTGTAAAAGCTGTATGTTTTGATCCGCTAAAAAGAACAGGCTCATATAGTTCATTCGAGACCACCCCGTCGGTTTTCAATAGCAGTTTAGTGATGACACTGAAAAAGTGCTGCAGGAATTTCTGTTATAGAATTACAGTGTTCTGTCCGCGTCAGGATGTGAATGCACCTGCTACAACCGTTAACGGAACTGAACATCATTCTCTTTTTCTTTTCCTTTTTCTGAATAAGAATCCGTTCTTGGTTCCCAAACCTACTTTTACTCCATGTCTGTTAGTTTTAAGGTCATCACAATGAAGTTGAACTGAGTGTGCTTCAGAATCCAATCCATATAAAAGTCCTTAAAAGCAAGAATTGAAATTTATCCATTTTACCATGAGCCCAACAATATGCAAAATGATTACAATGGCATAATCATTTACTCTGCAAATAATTCTTAATGTTGCACTCTTGACAACTAATAATTTACCACACAAAACACATTGTGGTAGGTACAATGTATCCATTATGCAAATTAACCCACATTTAATACAGTCTGGGTATTATTGTCCCTTGTACATTAATTGTTTTCAATTTCCAATAACTATTACAGTTGAATTGTTGTGAGACATGGAAATGTTTGTCCAATAACATTCTGTTAATAGCAAAATCATGGATCATGAAACTTCCTATTTCAGTAAGAAATGTGTCAGTATAGAAAATTGTGAACATTCATTCAGCTGGTACTCTTCGATATAAAGGCCTGCGGTGTATAAAACGATAAAGCATGGCACTAACAGTCAAGGTCATGAGTTCAATTCCCAGAGAATGCATGAATAAATGTGAGTGATGTAAAAGTGTCCACTGAATGCAGGAATGTAAAGGTCTACAAACCAAAATGTGTCCATTCTCGTTTCATCTTAGTCTGTTAATACAATTCACCTCTTTTTATTTTACTGTCATTAAAACTCTCTTTTTTCATTATCTTAAATCCTTGAAAATTCAAACCAAGCAAAGAGCTTTTGCGTATCTTCTGTCCTTTCACTCACAGATATTAAACAGTTCATATTCCTACTAATATGGCTTTCCTTTACCAGCTTTCAAAGCGATACATCCCTTCAGATTTTTATATCCTTCAATTTGCAGTTCGGAAATGTAATTGAACTTGTTAAATTGAAATGCACTTATATTGATCTATAATTGTAAATTGTAAAAAAAAAAAAAAATGTATTACTGATGCAATGTGCAGTGACTATGGCAAGGCATATTGACTTTTATTCATTTTCAGGATATGAACTTGTGATATCAACAATTACATTTCCACTAGTAACAAGGTTAATTCTTGATATCAACAATTCAGTTTCCACTACTATAAACTATAATTCTTGATATCTGTAATTGTATTTTTACTAGTGAAGTCTCGCCATAGACTGCCATTCAAATTCAATTGTTGATATCAAGAATTCATTTCTTACTAGTTGAAATTCCAGTTTCACATATCAGGAATACAATTCTTACTAGTAAAAATGCAAATTTCTAATATCAACAATTGAATTGTTACTAGTAAAAATGTTCATTGAATGAATTCCTGTTATTAATATAATTTCTGATATCTAAAACGGCTTTCTTACTAGTAACAATCACATTCATGATATCAGAAATGAATATTTTTACTAGTAGCAGTTCAATTGTGGATATCAAGAATAGACATTTGCACTAGTGTAATTGTGGATATCAATTGTTGAATTGTTGATAATTGTATTCCTGATATGTGAAACTGGAATTTCAACTAGTAAGAAATGAATTCTTGATATCAGCAACTGAATTTGAATGGCAGCCTATGGTGTGATTTCACTAGTAAAAACACAATTCTTGATATCAAGAATTATAGTTTATACTAGAGGAAACTGAATTGTTGATATCAAGAATTAACGTTGTTACTAGTGAAAATGTAATTGTTGATATCACAAATTCATATCCTGAAAATGAATAAAAGTCAAAACGGCTTGCCATAAGTGACAGCTAGCTACAAAATCCATTTTAATCCAAATCAATAGTCAGTTGTGTTTATTTTATAACTGCTTCAATTTTACAACTTTCACTCAAGAGCAACAGAACTTTCTCCAGACTAATAAATCTGCATATTCATATACTGTTTTTTTTTTTGTCTTGTTTACTTGATAAACTTCTTCATTAGTTTTTTTTTTTTTTTTAATAGATGTAGACCGTGTGCTTAAAAGTTAACTTTAATCAGCGTAGGTGTGATTTCAACAGTTAAAGACTTTCTAAACTTTGATAAACCTTAGATCTGCATGATGAAAGTGTTACACTGAGTGAATAAAACTAGTGCTTTTATCTATGGTAAAACCCGACTAAGGCTAAAAGTGCAAAGTTTCACAGTGTCAGAAGCATTGGACTAAAAACCAGAAAAGAAAATCGCTTTTCAACATTTATTATGAAATTAAAAAGATAAACTTTCACTGTTCAAACAATGCTCAGCAGAAAGCAAAAACAAAATAATGATATTAATAGTCATCAAGGATTACTTGAGCTGCATACAGATTGCAGTGGGGAAGTACATTATAACAAGCCAAAGAAAAAAATATGCAGAAACAAAATCATAACAGTCCATTATAGAATAACACAGCACATTAAGCAAGATTACCAGGAGGTCAATTTACATAAAACATCTTTTATGTACATTATAAATTACGGAGGGTGCAGTGGAGGGGTGGAACAGGAGTAGTTCACTACAGATTATGGTAATCAAAGCTATTAATCTGAAGAGAAGGGGGTGCTGTGATCTGACAGGACGACTCCTTCAACCTTTGGGCAGGCCCTACAGAGCTCATTGTGTCATCGTTTCAGAGAAACAGCACCTAAGGATGGGCACAGTACTCTCAGAAATAAAGGTTCTTCTTATCATTGCTTTTTCTAGGAGTTCTGAGTTAGTTGTATTGCTCTTTGGAGACTAGAAAAGTTCTTGATGTAACATTACAGGTTCTTCAGATCAGAGTAATGGTTTCTTTAAAGTGGCAGGTTTTCTGTGAACGGTTCTTTGTTTTTGTTTTTTTGAATTGGAACCTTCATTTTTAAGAGTGTACAGTGGTGTTCATGTGAGGTGTGTGTCTTCTGTCCCAATAATGTTGAGATGAATTGGTGCACATTAGATGAACCCCTACTGTTCCTTAGGTGAGAATTTGAAACAGTGTGAAAACATGTGGACAAAAATGAAAAAGTGTCCAAAACATCACAAACGAGTCAAGAAACATTTTCTTCCACCGTATCTACTTTAGCCATTTCATATTGTGTAGGTTTTTACCCAAATGCATCCTTACCCATATACCATAGGATGGAATAAGCAGAGAGACTTCTGATGTTTTCGTGATATGGTTTAATAATTGGTATATATTCTCCATTATGTATAATAAGGAATCATGCAATGCCAATAACCAGTCAAAGTTAATATGTGAATGAGAATGAAGGATAAAAATATGGAAATAAAAATCTGAAGGATTTCATCTAGCCTCTCGGAGATCATACAGCGGATCCGGGAGCCATCTCTTATCAATCAGTTTGCTTTATGAAATGAAATTATGATGAATGATGCTGACTTTTGCTTGTGACTTCAGCAAATGAGCTGCCAGAAAGCTGGCAGAGGAAACAACACAACTAAACACATTGGAACATTCGTCTTTTGGTTTCTCTCGTCTCGCTCTCTCTCCTTTTGACTTCAAAAATAAAACAAAATCATTCTAAAACATGCAGACAGAAAAATACTTGGTATGTTCATGGCCCTGAAACATATTTGGACATTTAAACCCTGCTTAAAATGCCTGAGGAGCTCTTAGCCTCGTCGCCAGCGCTTTGACACGTAGCATGGTTGCGACCCGAGTTTGAGTTCTGGATTGTGGTAATGAATACTCCAAAGAGTATTTGGACGCTTACTGGTTGTCAAACACCTGTGGTAACACTGCTGGGACACATGAGTGAACTTGAGGGGAAGTGACTTCATACATAAAGTAAGAAATGGTTTGAAGTTATTGCCGGAAATGAATACGAATTGGCTATGAAAAAGGTCCTGCAATGATTATTTGTATCATTGCAGGTGCCACTTACTTTGATATTTTGTAAATGAAATTCATGCCTTTTTAAGTGTGGATTAAATGTCCAAAGAATGATTTTTTTTTTTGAGGCCACTGAAGGTTAATTTAGTCGCATTTACTCACAGTCGTGAGAATAATTGAGTGATCATGAAAATGACGGGGAGGAAAAGTCAACAACAAATGGCTGAAAATCTTCAAAATCCTGGTAATTTGCCAATGGTCTGTGCTAGTTTGGGTAATAAATAAAAACTCCCCCTCATTGGTTGTTAGAAAAGCAGAAGCATGTGAGTATCTCAGTGTATTGTCCATGCAGGAAAGGAAGATCTTGCTTGAAGTTCTACCACACAAGTTCTGCCAGTACCCAAGTGGGGTGCCTTCAACTCTACCTCAAACTTACAGTTTGTTCCTATATTTAGGAGTTTTACACAGCCTTTGTAACAGGCATCCTGAGGCAACATTCCATTCTTGCCTGTCTTCCATCATACCCTATCAAAAGCAGTTTGACAGTTTGGCCCCAACATGGACTATAACTGCAAAGTACTTTAGATCAAGTGAGTTCAACTTGAACCTCAGATCGTGAGCCTCACAGGGACAAAACAGGGAAGGTTTCACCTAGGCGTTGAGGGTGCAGAACATGCACAATCGATGGTCTGAAAGATAAGCCTGCTTGTTCCCACTGGGGATTTGACTAACTGCGCTGCAGGAAGAATGAGTTATGTAAGAGAAATGGACAGCCGTGTAAATTTCAGAATTGTAAGCCACTGCCATTTGGGCTGAAACAGTGAGACTGACCCTCAAATTGAGAGAGATCTATGTACAAAATGTATTTGGAGAATTAGGAACCTTCCCAATGTGTGCATTTGGGACAACCCCAACTTTGCGGTTCTGAAAGTTAGATTACTCTGTGGTGCCAATGTATTGTGTAAAATTGGTGTAAGGTGAAAAAAATGAGAAAATGCATAACATTACACCCACAACTGCTCTTAAAAGGGATAGTTCGCCCAAAGATGAACATTCTGTCATCATTTGTTCACCTTCGTGTTATTCCTAACCTGTATGACTTTCTTCAAGAACTATTTTTGACAACATTTGACCCCCCTTACTTTCACTGTGCGGACTAAAAATCGTTAAAGGGATAGTTCACCCAAAATTTTGTCATCATTTACTCGCCCTCAAGTTGTTCCAAACCTATATGAATTTCTTTCTTCGGCTGAAGATATTATGAAGAAAGTTGGTAACCAAACATTGACATTGACCCCATTGACTTCCATAGTATGGAGAAGAAGAAGAAGAAAAAAAAATACTATGGGAGTCAATGGGATCCATCAACTGTTTGGTTACCCATATTCTTCAAAATATCTTCTGTGTTCAGCAGAAGAAAGAAATTCATACAGGTATGGAACAACTTGAGCTTGAGTAAATGATGACAGATATTTCATTTAAGGGTGAACTATCCCCTTTAAAGCGTTTTTCAAAATCTTCTTTTGTGTTCTTCACAAAGGCAAACAGATTAAGAATGACACAAGGGTGAGTAAATGATGACAGAATATTAATTTAATAACAACACTGTACCAGTATTTACATACTATTTAAACTAGTCTCCCTGTAAACCAGTCAAAGAGGAGCCCAACAACACCTAATAATGAATTGCAGAGGCTCTTTATGCAAGACAATGAGAGTCAGCGAGCAGCCTCAAGTGTTGTACCCTAGCTAAATCTCTTTCCCTGGCCCAATGGAGCCCCTCCATCAGCTCAACGCGCCAGATATCGCAACAGACATCCCCCTCAGGTGCAATAATGTCACAGTCCATTAATCTTCTCAAACTTCAGGCCCTGATCCTGGGAGCCCCGTCCATGCTAATCCCTTATTAATGTGGCAAATGAACCTGTGGAGAAAGAACTACTCCCTCCCGGCCCTTCACCATCACAATGCGGAGTCTATTACCGCCTTCCCTCGTACCGTCTCGAGTCTCTACTGTTTGCATTAGGATGTCCATTCATTGAAGCATAAAGCCACTCGAGAGAGCTTGAACACACACACACACACAGCTTCATTCCACACATTATTCGCTCCGTGCCCTCGCTAGTAACCTTTGTCTAGCACACATATGGCGGAGCGTGAGCCCGATGCAATGCGTAATCTCTTAAGATTCAATGTTGCAATTCAAGTCAGCAACCAGACACTTTTGTTCCATTTTGGTTTTGTTTTAGCTCGTTGAGACTCCCGGGATAGGCGATGCGTACAGATTCCTTCTATTATGTGACAGTGGGAAAAACCTGACAGCGCTCTGCTTTGCCAGATTAAAGGACAGCTCAGTAACAGAGGAAACAGTGCATGCGAGACAATCATCTGGTCTCTAAAAACAGTCCCACTGAATCTCTCGGGTCTGATTGCTTCCTAATCCAAACTGAATAACCACATCACTTTGGAATAATTTCAAGTCATTATTGCTAGAACTCGGTAGAGCTGTTAGCCTGCTCTAGAGCTTGGATACATATAAATGAGGCTTTCTAGGTATCTATATTTCTGGAAAAAGATCAGATAAGATACCTGAATCTGATAAGATGTGGTATGAGTGATTTTTTTATTTTTCTTCTACACTCCCTACATATGAGTATGAGTCGAGAAAATTCTCTACATGAAGCACAACCGCTCTTATAAATGCTTGTATGATTTCGTTTTTCTATGAGCACTCTCTTCCTGGTTTAATTTCTCCAACTGAGTTTATTAATCAGGCTTGTTGAGGAGTTTTCCCGCAGAGCGGAGTCTTGCACGCTATGCATGCACTCTTAATCAATAACCTAAATGTTTCATGCACTTCGTAATAGACTTTTTAATGCGCCTCCATCCTGAGAAGCTATTGAACCGTGATGTGTGTGTGTGTGTTTGCCCCATGCAATAAAAAAACTACAAATGAGAAATAAATGGCCTACTCGGATTATTTTACAATAAACGCTGTTCATCAACGAGTTCTTTGCAAGGTGAGCAATTTGTATCTGTTACATGATTGAATCTCACTCTGAATAACATAGTAAAGTGACAGACAAATGAACAAGGAATGATATGCATTGATTCCTGGACATACATTGGAAATTTCTCTACAATCCTTATCATTGTGAGCAGTGGCAAAGAAACAACTGAAAAGTTGACATATTATTGCACTTACAAATCATTTTAGATCATGAATATTAATTATGTGACTTGACTAGTTCTTATAGCTCAAAAACTAGAGCATGTTGCTAACAAGGTCATGAGTTTAGTTCCAAGGGAATGCAAGAATTGACAAAATGTGAGCTTTGAATGCAATGCAAGTAGCTTTGAATAAAGGCATTAACGTCTTATACTCAAATCGCTTCTACTTGGTCTTAAAGGGATAGTTCATCCCAAAAGGAAAAGTTTCTTTTATGCATAAAAAAGACATTTTGAAGAATGTCGGGTTCCAAAAAACATCAGGCCCAATGATTTTCATTCAGGCACACTGGTTTGGAATGACATGAGGGTGAATAAATGATGACAGAATTTTCATTTTGGTGTGAATTATCCCTTTAAATTAGTAGTTTTACATGGCCACCTACATTTTTTTTTTTCATTGCACTGTGGCCAAGCAAAACGAAAATGGTTTTCTGCACCCCTGACTATCAGACAAGTTTGCATGTGCTCATTGTTGTTTGCATAGCTTCAGTTCAGTCAGTGAACAGAAAGGCCAAGTGTTAATTGCCCTATGGCTGTCAGAGGTTTTGGGTGCCATAATAAGCTTGCCACTGATGTGCCTCTAGCTGTGCTAACTAGCTCTGCATGGAGGCTGCCCCAGTATCTATGAGCTTTAGAAAGGAAACGCAGTCAATGGCCTTTAAAGGATTGAGACAGAGACACAAAGGGTAACCCCTGTTCAAAAACCGACCCCTCTGGACTGAGCGAACAGTGCATTTCACAGTACGGTACAATCCATCTACAGCGTTGACAGGCATCTGTCTCTGCTCTTACAGTGCTGGCTATTGTTTTGGGTCAGTGAGTCATTCGTAAAAGGCATGTACAGCACGACAGCATGGTTTCCCAATGGGACAGTAGCTGCAGAGGCCACTCTCTTGGCCTGGATTGCAGTTCATTATGTAATCTGTCGTTCTACATTGGTGTACTCCTTTCTTGCTCCCTACAATGCAAATCTGAGATGGGGGAAGGAAAGAGAATGCAATGAATTGCCTTGCATATCCAAAATCTCATTGAAAAACCTCAAAAAATGCTTCATTCAGTTTGATTCTCTTACTTTAAAGAGGAATGGGATGCACTGAGTTGCAACGTAAGGAGGGTCATATCCTGTGTGGCCTGCTCCGAAGCATGTTTGTGATTTGGACCGCCCTCAAAAGAGCAAGCCAACAGAGACGCCCCCATCTCCCAGACTTGCATCCGCCCGGAAAACAATATTAGACAAGCTTTTGTTTATACAACTTGCACGCTGAAGGAAATTATAAATCCTCCACACACTCGATCTGGAATAGGCAGAGTTGTGTGTGTTTATTTTAGCTACACTTTGTGGACAAAATTATCCCCTGAAGTGAGCTGAATCTGACAAATCTTCCCTTTGGGGACTTTCAGGGAAGTCCTCAATAGGAAAAGTGATTCACACAAAAACGAACGAACAAACAACAAAAAAAAAAAAAAAAAAAAATGTTTTTTGACAGGCTTAATGGGTGTGTGTAGTTTATGAATGTGTTGGTCTTCTTTGCTATCCTTTGGGGGGCATAACACTGTCACCATAAGTTAGCCTATCATGTCCGCAATTAGATTGAAATTCATAATTCATAATTATTTTTTTAACTTTAAAAACACAGAATTGTCCCCAGAGGTGAGCTTATTCTGCCCTCAGTTAAACCAGACATATATAAACTAAAAATAATTCAAAATCCATGAATGATTTAAAAGGGGTTTAAAGAAAAAATACAAAATTGTCCCCAGATGTGAACTTAAAAAATAAACAAACATAAAACATCCACGAATAAACTGAAAAATAAAGAAAAAGGTTTTTTTTTTTTTCTACAAAAATTCTACAAACACACTATTGTCCCCAGATGTTAATGTATATTGTACATGGATGGATTAACATTCATATATATATATGTGTGTGTGTATATATATATATATATATATATATTATTTTAAAAACACAAAATGCCTGGTTTGAGGTGTATGGGTAAGTTTTGGATTAGTCTGTAGTAATAATTAGTATCATAATTAGCCTTAAAAAAAACAGAAGGTTTTTTTAGAGAGCTAAGTAAACAAGCGTGTATGTGTAACGGTCAGACCTTATCTTTTACATCTCTAACAGCCATAACCAATCTGTTGTGTATTCAGTCCATCATTAGACATGAGCTGTTTACTGAGAGAGATGCTCCCATACACACACACACATACACACAGACAAAAGGGCAAGGGAAAGACAAGGAGACAGAGAGAGAGAGACAAAAAGTGAGCAAGAGAGAGTGAACGAGAGAGAGCGAAAGAGAGAGAAAGAGTAACTGCCCCCATTTCTTCCCTATGCATTACAGACACTGCATGTTGGCCCATAGCCAGAATATGCCATACAGAACAACAGTGCCACCTACAGGTAATATTCCCCTCCCTCCTACCCACCCACCCACCCTCCCTCAATTCTCTTCCTCCTCTTCTGGGTTTCATACTATGAGACGCTGTGCTTGGCAACTCGCTTATGCGATTTTTCAGTGCTTTATACGGTAGAACTTTCTTTGAGAAATATGCATAGCAACCCAAAGAGAATACTGTTCTATACTGAAGGTCTGTGACAGTTTATTGGTATAGAATGTGAAACCATTGGATTTAATGAACCAGGAGATAATGTTTAATGTTGTGTGTGTGCATTATTACATTAGTAGATTAACTAGAGTCCAAGATTAATTAAGAAACCGGAATCATAGAGGATGATAATTAACTAATGCAGAAAAATTTCTGTGAATTTCAGTGGTTATTCATACAAGTGATGATTTGTTTGATAATGCCTAGACTCAAATCCATTTCTTTCACAAAGGAGTTTAGATGTCAGAAATGAGAAAATGGTGATCGAAGTAGACAGGCGAGAAAAAAATGTTTCTTTCACAAACTCTCAGAGCATTGCATCTTTGAACCATGACAAAGCAGTGAAGTTAAACTGAATCTAGCCTTTTAAGATTCATATGAGAAGTTCGAATCTTTTCAAATCTCACCCATTAAACCAACTGCTTATCCAGGACTTGTTTCAAGTAGAGGTTTATAAATTAAAAAAGAAAGAAAGAAGAAAGATAAAACACAGAAATGCATGTGGTAAGATGATGACAATAGTATTCGCCTGGATCAGCTAGTTTCATATAAAACACATACAATATTTACGTCTTTTTTGGTCATTTGAGAACATCTACGGAGGGGATTTTGAAATCTACATTCTACATAGTGCATCACAGATGTATCACTCAGAGCAAGTTAGCTACCACAGGCACTTCAGTACTGAGCAGGGCAGTTATAAGCAGTACTTATAGACCAGTAAAAGTGTTCTTTTACCTGTCTGGTGTGCAAAGGTGCCCCCTTTGACTTGAAGCCTCCTTGTGAACTGCATTCTGAGGCACTGAAGTGATCAGAGCTGGTGGAGGAACGTTTGGAGAGCGTGTCACAGCCCCCAACAAAGGTATTGTCCAGTGGCAGCTCCTGTATGACATGATGCTTTTTCACAGACACCGGAGTGTCAGCTTTAAGGTGGAAGGCCGACTGGGGTGAAGCGGACTTGTAGTGCCGGGCCAAGTCTGGGCTGCTGGGTTTGAAGGTGGTAGTAGGGGTGGCATTCCAATCAAAGCGTCCAATCCCGGGCTCCTCGAGCTCAGCCGGGAGACTGATGGTTCCATTTATGGGTTCGTGGGCAGGGTCGTCGGGTTTGTTCTCCTCGATGGTGACAAAGTTCAAGAGGGAGCTCTTTGGCGACTTCCTCTTTTTGCGCTTCTTCTTCTTGTTTTGCTTGTTCTCCTGGTTGGGGGACATCCACTCGGCACCCTGCTTCTTTCTCTGAGCAGCTTTGAACTGCGAGGCGTGTCGGCAGCGTACAAGAACTGTTATGAAGATGACCACAATCACTACCATAGCACCTGTTACGATTGCAATGATGGTTTTCAGGTTGTCAACATTCTGATAAGTCTCACTGCTCTCGCCAATGTTTCTATCCAACGGCGTTTCCATTTTCCGTCGGATGAGATCATGTATGTACGAGGAATTGCCAACTGTGTCGTTCACGAACAGGAAAACGAGGACAAGGGTGTGTAGGGACTTTGGATATCCGAGATCACTGATGTTGACCACTAGCCTGTGGAGGCCGATGTCTGCAGGCGTGGGTTTCTGCTCTAATGTGATGTTTCCCGTTACGGGGTCGATTCTGAAAAGACCTTCTTTGTTGCAACTAACAATAGTGTACTTGAGCTCTGCATTCATACCTGTATCGCCATCTACTGCAAACACCTCGGCCACGACCGATCCTGGAATTGCAGACAGTGGGACTAGTTTGAAAGAGGTGTTTGATGGCGGGTAGATGACGATGGGGGTGTTATCATTGACATCAATGACGTTGATGGTCACCTTGGCAGCGGATGAACACGGAGGGCTTCCATTGTCCACGGCTCTGACATCAAAGGTGTAGGAACTTTGCTGCTCCCGGTCAAAGGAAACATTCGACTTTATGACTCCAGAATCTGGGTCCAGGATGAAGTTCTCATTATCATTGAGGATTGAGAGTCGCACCACTGCATTCTCACCAGCATCTGCATCTGTGACTGTGATTACCCCAACTGTACTATATTTAGGCAGATTCTCTGACACAAAGAACTGAAAGTGGTTGTGTGTAAATTTAGGGCTATTGTCATTTTCGTCCAGTATGGTCACAATGACTGCAGCTTGACTCTGCAGAGCCCTGGTGCCATTGTCTCTAGCGGTGACCGTAAAAAGGAACCGCTCTTGTTCCTCCCTATCAAACACCCTGGATGCGGTTAGCACACCTGTTTTGCGGTCAAGATCAAAGAATGATGCGTTGGGTCCAAGCTGATAGACAATCTCCGCATTCCGTCCGCTGTCCTCATCTGTGGCGCTTATGGTTGTCAGGAACATGTCACGCTGGTTGTTCTCCATGACTGCCAGCTCGATGACAGGCTGGGTAAAAATGGGCGGATTGTCGTTCTCATCTTCCAGCCTTACTCTAACCAGGGCAGTCTGGTTCAAACTAGGTTTTCCAGAGTCAGAGGCCACAATCTTGAAGATGTACTCCTTGGTTCCTTCATAATCGAGCAGTGCAGATGTTTCTAACAAATACTGGTTATCATAAACTGCTTTGAGGTGAAAGGGAACATCTTTTTCGATGAAGCAAATCACCTTGCCGTTGACATCTGTGTCTTTGTCAGATACAGTAATGAGGGCAATCTTGGTGTTTATTGGATCTTTTTCAGAGAGCATTACGGTACCATTAATCGGACTGATGATGTATCTCAGGTCAATGTTTGGAGCATTGTCGTTAACATCGGTCACATTGATAGTGATGGTGGCTCTCGCTGGACTTGAGCTTCCATCGCTGGCTAGAACTGTGAGTTTGTGAATGGCAGTCTCTTCTCTGTCAAGCGGCCTTTGAACTGTTATGAGCCCAGTGGTGGAGTTCAGAGCAAAAAGTCTCCGTGTCGCTGGAGACACCTGGGTACCAAACATGTATTTTATTTCTGCATTGGCCCCCACATCTGCATCGGTAGCTTGCAGCTGAACTACAGATGTCCCGACGGGAGAGTTTTCTGGGATGTGGACCTCAATTTGGCTCTCTTTGAAGACAGGCCGGTTGTCGTTAACGTCAGTGACAGTCACCTGTAGAATGGCAGTGCTGGATTTCTGTGGGTTCCCCCCATCCTCCACTTTTACTTTCATCACATAAGTATCTTTCTGCTCTCTGTCTAAATTCTGTTGAACGATGAGCTGAGGCCATTTCTCTCCCTCTGGTGTCTCCACAATATCCAAACCGAAGGCACTCTGCCCGTTCAACAGCTCGTATTTGTGTACGCTGTTGGGTCCGGTATCTGGATCGGTGGCAGAAGGAATAGCAAAGCGGCTGTTGATGAGTGTGTTTTCTGGAATTGAAATGTTGATCACAGGAGAGGGGAACATGGGGGCATTGTCATTGGTGTCTTTGACAATTATCTTAATTTTGATTAATCTGAAATAGTCATTGGGTAAAATAACCACCTCAATTTCAAAAGAGCACTCACTGTCTTCAAAAGAGGGGCCAGGACAGAGTTTCTCCCTGTCTATACGGTTGGAGGTGGTTAAGATTTCTCCTGTATTGCTCACCACTCTAAGTAGCGGGGTGTCACCTGCTTTCGAAACAAGTCGGTAAACCAAATTACTGCTAGCCCCGGTGGCAGAGTACATATGGGAGATGTTCAAGTCCTTTGGTATGTTTCCAATAAGAACATTCTCCTGTAGCTCTTCTCGAATAGGGTAAATGAGCTCTTGGGCAATGGTTGGATCTAACCAGAAACAAGCAACTAATGTTGCCAACAAGAAAAAATCCCTTAAATCCATGACAGCAGTTCACGCGTGTTCCCGCTGCTTTAATTCAAACAGTTGTCTCCATATGGTGTTGTCAGAGCCAAGGTTTCACAGAGCCTTACATTTGTAGATAAAGAGCAGCCAAACACGACCCTACAACACACAACATTATAATACGTTACAATGAATTCCACAACCAACACTCAAGGCATAGAACCAACAAACGGTCCATTTAAAATCAATATAATTAAAAATCAAATAATAAATGTTTACAGTTTGGTTATTAGTATGGTTTTAGTTATAATTCTACAATTCATTCTGACCACCACTACAGCCTGGTCTTCACTGTAATCATTTCCCAGTGAATACATAGAGGCTCTAGATAAAATAATTCAGCCAGTCAAGCACTCAGCATCATCTTTCAAGAAATTTCACATGAAATGCCTCTAATGTCACCCCCTTCAAAGTGACGCATCATGCATTTGGGAGTTCATCTAATTATTATTTCATTGTGAATAAATAGCATATGCACGAGAAGTGACAGTGTATTTAAACAAGACAGTACATAAATTCTGCATGCAAACCCGTTTGGGTGTATGCATGCATGCACGCGTTTTCTTACCTCGGTTCACTGTGAGCTCGCTCATTCGGAGGTTACCAAATTCGAGACCATAGTGACAAATCCGCTCGACCAGTCAGAAAAATGATCTGCCTCCAGAATAATATGAAGGTATCCGTATTGATCACTGCTTTGAGGACTAGTTCAGAAAAGACTTAAGTATTTTAGGCGAGGGGGAAAAAATCCAATTCAAAGCACAGTTGGTTTTGGGAGGAAATGTTGATTTAACAGCAATCAATCAGACAATCTTTATGAACTTTCCCCCGTAGATCAGCGTGCGGTCGGGGGCGCGCGGAATGCGGTGGTCGGTGATGAATCAGGTGATCCACGCGCGCGTTAACGGTCCCGCACGGTCATTCCGCATTACCGGAGGAGCCCTTATGAAATGTACCTGTTCTGCTCAAATATCAACACAAACTATCCCATCAGAGAAAAAGAGTCAAGTTCAAATGCGAACGGATCATTTCCCTCTCAGTCCTCAGTCAGTAAGAAAATCCACGGCTTCTGTCCCGGTGTCTTGTGCGTGAGTCGCCGCGCACACCTGAATGAGGAAAAAGTCCAAACGGTGGGATGTGCTGGGATGCTTATCCTCGCTCTCTCCTCTTCCCCAGACTGAATTTCTCTCAACAACTCTGAGTATGCCCACAGGGGAACGCCCCCTCGTCTGCTGATTGGTCCGTCTCTTCATTAACGTCGCAGAAAGGGGAGGGGGAATAATGTGATTGGTTAGAATTAACGTCACTCAAGCGCGCTGTTGAGACGGAGCGAAATGCCTCAGAAAGACTCTGCGGGCTGCGGGATGAGGAGCTCCGATCCACGCTTCCGTTTCACTTCATCAAGACTATTTAATATATTTGTTTACAACATTATGAAGTCAAATAACAAGCTAAACATGTTTTGTCACTTGTGATTGACAGTTATTTGGAGTGCAATGTCGGCGTCAAACTGTGTGCAGTGACTAAAAGCGTTCCAGAGCAAATAAAGTCTGTTAGACTGAAGCAAAATGTAAAGTTTATAGGCTAATTAAAGCTATGCTTCTGTCAACTTATATATTTATTAGGTTGGTGGGAATATTAGCTACACTACCTTTTCCTTTTGTTGAATTGTAAGTGCGGAAACATCAGATCATTTAAGTCTATAATTGTATCTACAAAGTTAGTTTTCTACTCTTCTCAATATTTATGAACGTTAAACCACCATATGACATTTTATTGTACCACCTGACTGCCACCAATACATGTTACACTTGTATTA
This sequence comes from Opsariichthys bidens, assembly GCA_037194245.1. Taxonomy (NCBI): domain Eukaryota; kingdom Metazoa; phylum Chordata; class Actinopteri; order Cypriniformes; family Xenocyprididae; genus Opsariichthys; species Opsariichthys bidens. The sequence continues at coordinate 7,432,964 of CM074305.1, read as the reverse complement.
AACAGATTTTACAAGCTCGAATAGGTTGGTAAATTAACATTGACAAACAGTTTGGAACTGTCACCAAAATCCATCCCGTAATGTTTTGTGCCTTTGTTTATGAAGTTTATAAAGATAAATCTTGATTCAAAGGTAGGCTAGCCAATTCAGTGATGAAATTCAACATTGTAATTAGTGCCAGTGATTTAGTTTTTCTTTCAAGTAAGGTAACAGGGTTGAAATATGCAATAGTAACAAAAGCTTTACGCACCGGATCTAAAAAATCTTTTCATCTCTTCTATTTAAGGTTTATTAGACTGAATAGAGATGAATCTCTCAAGAGCTGGACACCAACAGGAAAGCGGAGCATGTTTAGTTGAGTTGTGGTAAACAGCACCATCTAGAGGCGGAAACGAGCCATATGCGCTTATCTCTGATCTGATACACTGAGGGACGACACTGCTGTCTGGGGTTCAGGTGTGTGTGCGTGTGCGCGCGCGCGCGCACGTGGAAAAGCTTTGTTAGGTCAAAGAGGGAGGGACTGAAGAGCCAGTCTGGTTCTTTGAAATTATTAGCTCTTTCTTTTTCCACTGACATATCAAAGATTACAAGAGAAAAAGATACAGGAGTAATATATATATATAATTTTTTTTTTTTTTTTTTGTTCCTCGCTGACAACCTGGGCTGTCCATTTCTCAATTTCAAGAACTGTGGCTAAAGCATAACTGCACTTAAAGAGACAACATAGAGGTCATATTTTGTAGAATGAATACATGTTCATGTTCCCATCAGATATACTGATGTAAAAATTAAATTAGCATTCATTTCTTTTATCACACTAAATCAATTATATAAACCTAGGATGAATTTCAAATGATTTTACTATTTTTATTTTATTGGATTTTTGCCGTTCTATGTCGCTTCTAAATTAAAAGGAAATTTATGGAGAAATACTCCAAGCATTGCATGTTTTTCCTTTGATTGAAACATGTGATAAAAAATGGCGTGAAATTCTATCCTGTTCTATCCAGGTCATTCATGACATCATCATACAGGAAGTGACATCATTTTGGAGGGAAACCAACAAGTGAGTACTGGCAATGGATATGCATTGTCTTCTTTTAAAACATTCCATTTTGAATGATACAATTTCACAATGCTATTACGAACACTTCACATTTCAAGTCAACTATCTTGTAAACAAACTTTCTTGCTATTGTATCAAAATAAGTAATTCAGTTACAACACAAGCATATTCATTTCCGAAGGTCGCAAGGTTCGGTTCGTTCCGGGTGTATTGTGGGTTTGACCTTTTAGATTTGGTGATGCTACACAGCCAGGCCAGAGAGTATAAGGAAAGGGCGATTTCCATGGATATTAGATTAGCTATTAAGTTTTGCTTTTCCACTGCAATAAATTAAGAGTCCCATAAGAGCTGAGCTTTGATTTTCCCATCAATATTTTTATTTTCTGCATTGCTTTTTTTCCTCGTATGAATAATGCACACAAGCTCATGATGCTGGACTGTTGATAGGTTATGTAAAGGATTATTGCAGACTTGACAAGCTTTCAATAGTGTATTGAATGAATTCTATTACAGCAGTAAGACGAAACATAAAATGTATTGATAAAGCACCCTGCCCCTGTTGAGCCAATTTAACCACAGATAAACTCATTTTTAAAGAGTAATTCTTTCATGAAATCCACTACGATTAGACATAAGCCCTAAGGTCAACTGAGAAAGCCGCATATTGAAAGATATTGACATATTTGAGCGGTTCCTTTGTGGACAGGTGAGTCACTTCCTTAAAGATATTGAGCTTTCTCCTTCCTAAAAGCTTTACGTTTCAGTGCATTCGAAGCTCAAGTGTTCTTCAGAGACCAAACAAAAGAGGACCACATTGCTTTTGTATTGCAAGAACTAAAATAAAAACACCTCGTTGAACCTCTAGATCTCAGATAGATCATGGCGAGCCTTCACAGTACCGCCACCTTGAATAAGAATACCATCAACAATTATGTGTTAAAGTTTGACTGTTACATTTTGCAGATTTCAAAATGTCATTTGTGTTGTCATGATGCATTTCTAAAGTGTGTTGCATTTAGATTTATTCATTTGGCAGACACTTTTATCCAAAGCGACTTACAAGGGGAGCAATTAGGGGTTAGATGCCTTGCTCAAGGGCACTTTAGTCATGGTATCAAAGGTGGAGAGAGTGCTGTTCATTCACAATCCCCATCTTCAATTCTTGCCAGTGTGGGAATCAAACCAGCAACCCTCAGGTTACAAGCCCAACTCCCTCACCACTAGGCCACGACTACCCTAAATGTTGTGATTTGTAACGGTGCAGCTCTTTGTAAAATATACTTTTTGAAAACAAGTCAGACAACAATACTGATAAAAAAGTGATATTTTTAGATATTATGAATTATTTTCATAGAATAAGTGAATAGTGGATTGCCAATGAAACATGCAAAATTTACATTCAAGATTCTTTAAAATCAAGTATATAGGCTATGTGGTTTTGCTTTTCAGGTAAATTCATCTCGTTTCAAGTATCTTTATTTTACAGAAAACAAGATACACGGATTTGATTAGCAACATGACTTTTTTGCAGTGTGCTTTCAATGTTTTTCAACATCTCATGATTCCATTTGCAAGACCTGGTGAATTTAAAAACAGGCTTTCTGTGAACTCTGCAAAACGAGCTAATCAAATCCGAAGCGAGAAAGCTTGGTTTCTTAGATGCACGCCTGTGAACCAAGTACATTTACAGAAAGGCTTCAGAAATGCACAGTCACTATAAGTCATTAAAATATGAAACTCTAAAAAGATAACCAAAATAGAAGTGCGGCTCCTAACTGCAATAAACTGTAAAACATCTAAGTGGCACTTAAAAGCATCCAAGTGATCCAGAAAGCAAATCTTCTTTGAGTTTCAGCCTGTTCTCGTCTTTTACAGTTTGCGACTGATTTCAGCACCACGTCTGCCGTTCCAAGAGAGTGTGGATGTGGAGGTATTTGAGAAAACATGTCTCGCACATGCATAAATAAACATTCGCACATGCACACATGTGCGGTGATGACTGTAGCAGTGGCTGCTCGACTGTGGCCAGATGATGATTGGGTCCAGCTCTCCGGCACCACAACCTGGCCTATCTACCTTTCACTGTGTGTGTGTCAGTAGGAGTGCGTGAAAAGCAGAGATAGGGTGAGAGAGAGAGGCGATCTCTGGGGTTCCGGACACTCCTGCTATCTTTAGGCACAATCTGGGCCGGTGCAGGATTGGACAGAGCGGGCCAGAGAGTGATAAATGTTCACCAATGGCCCATGTGGCACTGCCAAGAGATGAGTTTACATCACAGTCTCATTACAACTCAGATACAAGGTTACTGGGACAACAAAGCAGCATCCAAAACAGAATAATGCCGTCCAAATTTAACTGAAGTGAGCATGATGGAATCTAAAGGAAGTTAGATCTGGCAAGAGCCTTAACCCCAATGGACGCTGAGAAGGACACGTCTCCTCCAGTATTCAGATCAGTGCTCTGCTGATAAGGGGTTTTCTGTGGTTAATTTTAAATGTGATTCTCCCAGTTGTGAAAATGTGATTTATATCCTTGAATTCAGCTAATACAGGAAGGCATTGCTGTTGTGATATTAGGCTGGGTGTTTTCTAGAAAGTCAGAGGCTGACGAAATCAAGCCTGAGGGATTTGACGAGACCTGTGATGTTTTAATGATGGAACAGTTAAAGTATTGTTCACCCATAATTAATACTCACCCTCATGTCATTCAAAACCTGTATGCCTTACTATCTTCCATGTACTGAAGTATAGAAGACAAAATTTAGAATGTCTTATGAGAGTTTATAATGACCATGGCATAAAACGAGTCCATGACTTATTTTAAGTCTTCTAAAGTCAAATGATATATTTTTTTTAATTAATTTATTTTTTTAAGAAAACATTTTCTGTGGTCAGTCTTCATTGAAAAATCTTAGCAGCTATTTTGTCATAAAATGACAAAAGGGGAATAAAACACCAAAAGTATTGAAAAATAAGTCCATATAACTCATACTTTAGGTGTTCTTTGCCTTTTTTTGTTTTATGCCAAAGAGCTGGCATTGTAAACCCTAATGCTTAAAATAATTAATTGGTTTGAGTAGGGTGAACTTAAATGAATCAAACTTTTATGTATACTTTTGCTTTTGAGTTCACAAAACTGAAACGTTTTAAGTCATCTGAATTGTTGCATTGTTTTGAGTTTTATAAACTTATTTTTTTTGAATTTAGACAAACTTAAATTTAACTTAACTGGATTTGTATCCCCCAGCATGCTTGGCCATGACACTCAAAAAGGAGAGGAAATCCTAAAATTAAGTGTTATATAATGCTTTTTAGTAGCGCTTAATGTTTGTTATGCTAATTTACAAGAGTTTCTGTAATGTTGGGGTTTTTTTTGGGGGGGGGGGGGGCTTAGTTTGAGAACAGATAGTGTTAAATATAAATAAATATAATATTGTTTTATATTTGCTGTACTCATTCAGAATTTGCTATGCTATGCTAATACTATCAAAGCATTGTGTTACCAATTAGCAAGTTAGCATTTACAGTATCAGTTAGTTAAGCAAGCCAAGTTAAATGTATGAATTAGTTTCATCACATATTTCAAATTAAGAGCCATTAAAATTAATGAGTACAAAATAATAATCTGCCAGTTCTGCTTCCTAAAACTTCCCGAAAATTTCAATATTTTGGCAACTTATCTGGGATACGGTGTGCTTGAAGTTTTTTTGTCTTCTATGGACAAATTACAGCATATAGGTTTGGATCAACCTGAGGGAAGCAGTGTCAGTATTTATTTATTTGTTTGTTTACTGTCGTACAATTGGTTTTACAGCAGCAAGCATGATTTAATCTAAGGGAAGTTAGTAGAACTATATATTAAAAGAACGCATCAGCAAAAACGTGATGTCACGAGTTTCCGACTGGCGTGTCAAAATCAACCCCGTGGGACTTAGTGAGAGCAGTGAAGTTTTATTTAGTGTGCTCGTGTTATGCAGTGGCCTCAAATTTAAGCAACTTTTAAAATGTCTGAATGTCATTGCATTAGAAAACAAAATATATCAAACCAAGTGGCCTTTGCAAGCAAATGCTGCACAGGCTTTTCTCAGAACTAACATATTTACATTGAGTTTTCACCGACTTGGGTCAAGGTGATTTTTTTTTATTTTTTTTTATTGATATATAAAGTTAGTTCTCAAGTTCACACAGGTGTCCTACATTACATCAACTATAAATTGGTTCAGCTAACTTCAGAGAACCAAAAAGTGTTACAATATTTTTGTCTTGTTTTTGGACAATAAATCTATTGTTTGATCATTCCAAACCTAACTTTTCTGGAAAAGAGTGTTTGTGCTAATGTCTTTAAATGCCACTTAGTTTGATGTGTCGCACAATGACGTTCCTACATTTTTAAATGTGGCTTCAGTGTCCAAATGTTTTTTTGGAACCACTGTATTGGAAAACAATGCATAAATAAACATTCACACATACATCTCAGCAATCCCTGCAGCCGTTGCCGTCTTCCTCGTGTTTACCTAGATGTTTTCCTACTAATAACGGCGCATAGCGTTTATACTCTTTTTGTTTCTCTGATTCAAAGTGAAGTCCTGTGTACTGTATGTGGGTCACGAGTTGTCTGCAGAGATCTAAAGTGTCTGTGAATAACAGGAAATGAGGAGACAGAAATGGAAGGGAAATGGAGAAAAGGAATGAGAGGAGATGGAAGTAAAAGAGTGTTGGGCTCTCATAACAATAATCTTTACACTTCCAAATGGAATTTCATCCCCTGCTTGCTAAGCCAGTGTCAGCGCTGCAGCCCGTGGGGAGCACAGCAGTGTGTATTAATTACAATTCAGATTCACGCTTATTTGAATCACACAAAATTAAAATTCTTCCATTTCAATTTCCTTCCTGAGAAGGAAATGTCAGCAGACAAAGGGTTTTTTTCCCCGACTTTGGGGGAACGTGCTTTATTTATTTATTTTATCTCCTTTTCAAGCTCCTCGTGACATTTGTTAATGTGAGTGTATGTTTCACGTTTTTACAATTTTATAATCGGCAGGCTGCTGAGCAGATTGGAGCAGCTGGCAGTGGGAGAGAGAGAGAGCTAAAACTCTGATTAGCCCAGAGTGAGTCAACACAAGAAGTGTGTGTGTGTGTGTGTGTGTATATATATATATATACTTGTACAGCTATCTTTATGAGGACCAATTTGAGTTTTAGACCATCAAGGTGAGGACCAAGAGAGTAAAGTGAGGACAATTTAGTTAGTCAGGCCTGTTTGAGGGTCAAAACTTGGCTTTGGGGATAAGGTTATAATTGGGTTTAGGCTAAGGGTTTGAGTTAGGGGATAGAATATACAAACTGTACAGTATGAAAATCAATATGTCTATGGAGGTCTCCATAAAACATGAGCTCCATGCCTTTAGCTCAGCATACTCACATTGAGAACTTGCTCTAATCAAACCCAAATGACTCACACCATCAATTAAAAAAGCCAGCTGAGACCAGCAAAAAAAATCATTCTACGCAAGTCCAAGCTGGTATATGCTGGTAAATGCTAGACCATTGCTGGTTAATGCTGATATTGTGATCGGCTGTGTTTTCTCAAAAGTATTGTAAACCTAAATAGATCGTAGAGACAATTGGTGCCAATGGTTTCTATTATCTACTTATGCTTACAATGCTTTTGGGAAATGCCACCCTTGCTAGTTTGGTTCTGGCTAGGTGTTAATTAGTGTTACTATGGTGGTGGATAATGCTGTTAGCTCAAATCCAGCCCCGGAGGGCCACTACCCGACAAAGTTTAGGAATAAACTCAACTTGATTCGCTGGTTTGGGTGCTTTTGATTAGGGTTGGAGCTAAACTCTGCAGGACAGCCTCCATGAACTTTTGACAACCCTTAGTGCTGGACTGGTACTGTAAGTGCCCTTTTTTGTTTTATTTTTTGCTAGAGCTGGTCTAGTGCTTGTTTATGCTCTCTAGAGTGGGTCAGTGCTTCACTGTTAAAAATTACCTGTAAATTTTACAGTATAATAGTGGCAGCAGGGTTGCCAGCCAGTTACTGTAATTTTACAGTACTATTACTATAATTTAATTTACAGAATTTTACTGTATTCTTTGATTAACAATTTAAATTGAAATTTGCTGCATTTTTTTAAATTAAATAAGTCACTTACCACAGTTGTAGACCACTCTCTCTCTCTTGCTGCTACCAGAATCTCAACCGTTGAAAATCCTACAATGCCTCTTTATGCTTGAAATTTACAGCAATATCCTGTAATTTTGAGTCAAACCGCCACGCCCCCCAGAATGCATTGCAGTTTACAGCAATATTCTGTATTATTAAGAATACAGCCATCTGCTGTAAAATATTGCTGTAATTTTTACAGCAATTCATTACAGTGTAGGTAATGCTGCCTAGTGCTTTTCTATTGCTGATTAATGCTGATTTAGTATTTATCTAGCTATTGGACCAGTGTAACAAAACATGGTTGGTGAATTCAATCGAACAGGTTAGCATTTCCAGTGAAGTAAAAGGGATAGTTCACCCAAAAAGAAAAAAAAAAAAACGTGCCATTTCAAAACTGTATAACTTTCTTTCTTCTGATAAAATGATTATTTTTTTTCATGTAATGAAAGTCAATGGAACCAAAACTGTTTGGTTCCCAACATTCTTCAAAATGTCTTTTGAAGAAAGTCATAAAGGTTTGAGTAAATGATGACAGAATTTTCAGTTTTGATTGAACTAAGAATGCATTTTGGGAAGCCATTTTCAAAACACAACATCTGCTGTTGACAAGTAGTGGTGCTCTTTTCAGCAATTTCGAAATGAATGCTTATTTCTGAATACTTATTAAATATGTTCTGTTCGCAACAAGCAGCACATATGACACTGACTTCCATGTGCATATGTTTCACTCACTGTCACAACAAGTCTAATTATTCAGTTCTAATTCATCTCAAGGGATTAAGCTTTTCTGTCTACATTTACACCCTCTCTCTATCTCTCTCTCTCTATATATAAATATACATATACATCCCAACCCACAAGCTAACACACAGCTGTACTAGTAAAAAACAAAAAAACAAAAAAAAACCCCCAGAAAGCATGGATCTTTGTACTTACCAATTCACAGAAACCCTCTCAGACATAGTGCTGTAAAGATATGGCTCTTTGACTCTCAGTTATTGCTCTCAAAGTGTCTGTAATTCATGCCTATGATGGAGAAAAGACATTTCCATTCTTTTCAAATGCCCTTAAATTGTAGGCGTGTCATTTGGTCAACGGCTGAGCTTGATAAATAGAATTCAAACCATTTGTAGTCTGACAAGTCGAGCATTTCGCCTTTGGAAAAATAAGAGTGAATGGTACACTTATCACCGTGCCACTGGTGCCTGTGGAGTAAGAATATATCAGAAAAATGACTGCAGTGAGAATTCTTTCACTCAGCCGTGTTGTCTTTAGTTTCCAATGAGGGTCTTTGAAGAGAGACTTTGTGACACGGTGGTTATCTGATGGCTTAGAATTGCTCTGTTGGGCCACAACAACAAACTTTTTTCGGGATGCTTTTTAAAATTGTCGCGCACACAGCTCTGTTTTTTTATTTTATTTTTTACAAAGGTTTAAGTTGAAACAGGACGCTATATGGTGAGCTTCGAGGTTTATGTGAGAAACGTATAATCTGCTCATCTCTCTCCCAGTCCATCCCTATCTCTTTCTGTCTCTCTCTATCAAGCCAACTATCTATCAACTCTCCCCTGCCTCAGCCAGACTCCAGGAAGTGACATCATCGACACAAGACAGATGGTCCCATTAGATAAGAGAGGCCTGGGTGGCATCACAGCTGGATGGGAGTTATCAACAAGGCATTTGTCAACAGAACATCTGAATGACCTATTTTCTTTCAGCGAGAGCTGTAGATTTAAGGCCAGACGGTGTGGTGAGGTTGAGAGCCGTGAAATCGTGATGTTAGACAAGGCCGTAACCATGTCTTGAACACTGAACAAGCTAAATGTGATAAAGGCCCTGTGTGTAATAGCTTTGGGTCCTAAATGTTGTAAAGTCCCCAAATGCAATAACTTTTAGCACAATCGTTTGTGCAGTCAAGGTGGTGCTCGGATGTTGTCATGGTTACAGTTACCAAGGACTTCATTTTTCAATGTGTTTTGTACTAAGACAAAAATATAATGAAATAAAATAGGTTTACCTGGTGTCCTTTTAGGCATATAATTATGTTAGGACTGTTATGACTTCCCAATGGAATTTCACAGCTCTTGATTCCAAATTTTATACCTCAACACAAAAATGATTACCCAACTAATATAAAGTTCAGACATTTTTAAAGACAAGTAAACAGTCATAAAAGAACAAATAAACAAATTTGGACCATTAAATAGTGGGTGAATTCTTATCGTTACATGAGACAGAACTAATAAAATAAAAAAGTAATGTAATGTAATGCACTTATACATTACTGATTTGGATCTTTTCAACACACACTATTGTTCAAAAGTTTTTTTGTGGTTATTGTTAAAGAAATGAATACTTTTATTCAGCAAGGATGCATTAAATTGATCGAAATTGACGTTTTACAGTTTCTATTTAAAATGAATAGATTTCAAATACATTTTTTGAACTTTCTCGGCTTCCACATTGGTAATAATCAGAAATGTTTCTTGAGCGGCATATTAGAATGATTTATGAAGGATCATGTGACACTGAAAACTAGAGTAATGATGCTGAATATTCAGCTTTTGCATCACAGGGATTAATTACATTTTAAAATACATATTGGCCATATTCTAGTATGACAAAGCCAAGATTCGTCAGGCTCAAATTGTGAAAGAATGGTTGGGAGGGAGCATGAAGAATCATTTTCACACATGTATTGGCACTGCTGAGTCCAGACCTTAATCGATCCTTGTGATGTGCTGGAGTAGACTTTACAGAGTGCTCGACTCTTGCATTGTCAATATAAAGGATGCCCCTCTTGATGGAAATAAGATCACAACATTTATTTCCATCAAGAGGTACAGGTTATTTGGTCAAGTCTTTGTATAATAATAATAATAATAATAATAATAATAATAAATCACAACATAATACTCACTGCAATAATGATTCAGTGAATGTTTTTTTTTTTTTGTTCTTGTTGTTGTTTGTTTTTTTAATTTTTAATTAATTTATATTTTGACCACGCCGTGTATATTACAATTTTAAATGGTTATTTTAAATTGTATAACATTTCACGATATTACTGTTTATATATATATATATATATATATATATATATATATATATATATATATATATATATTATATATACATATATATACATACATTATATATATATATAATTATATATATAAAACAGTAAAACAGTTTAAAACACACATTGTTGTGCACACAAAATTCACTAGCAGACCAACAAGTATTTAGTAGTTAGTTTTTAGTTAAAATGATTACTCTTGTGAGTAATTTATTTATAGATAAAGCCCAGACAAGTTATTTGCGGTATTTGCATGGTGTAATTAAAAATAAGAATACTTTCACAGCCGGAAGCATGATGGTGATGTTTCATGTAGGGCCTGTTTGTGGACTTGTGATGTTGGGCAAACCTTTGAAGGCCTGAGCAGTGTCATGTGCTCTGGGGGCAGTGAGAGAAAGCTGCCGAGGTCACGCACTAACTTTTGAAGATGTTGTTGTATGCAGTGGGGTTATCTGTTCACTCTCATCATCTTAGCTCCGCTGTTATTTCAAAGGTAAAGGTCTCCGTACATAAATAGTCTATTGAGTGCTGTGATTGACACTCTGCTGGATCAATACAGATATCCTTGGCACACCGGACAAATAAGGACTTGAGATATCCTCACTCTATCTCTCTTTCCCTGTTTCTCTGTCTCTGTTTATTTCCTCCCCTTGACTTTCTCTCCTCTGCATCTCTTTCTCAATTTCTTCCTCCAACACCTCCCTCATTTCTCTCGCAGTCTCTCTTTTTCCCTCCCCTCTCTCTCTCTGACACTCACATATCATGTTCAGGATGTGCACTGCTAAAGGTCAAACATTCTCGGCTCATTTGTTTTGCCACAGCCCAAAAAAAGATATCTGCTTTGTTCTCTGAGATGATGAGGGGAGTGTGGATACACAAGGGCGCCAGATTGATACCAAGACTGAGATGATGGAGAAACTGACAGGGGAAGAAGAGAGGAGGGGAATGGGGAAGCTATTACCTGAGATGGAGATTACGAGAGAAATTCTGAGGAGAAAAAATTGAGCGTAGACAAGAAGAAGCTGCTATCAGACTTAACTCGAAATCAAACTTCACTCTATTTACTTTCTTAATTAATATTATCTTTATTATCTGAACAATTCACTGGTTATTGTTAAATAACAATTTATTTATTATTTTATTTTTTAATATAATAAAATGTCATTTATTCCTGTGATGCAAAGCTGAATTTTCAGCATTACGCCAGTCTTCAGTGTCACATGATCCTTCAGAAATCATTCTAGTATGCTGATTTGCTGCTCAAAAAACAGTCCTTATTATTATTATTAATTTTGAAAACAGTTGTGCTGCTTAATATCTGTGTGAACAACTTTTTTTTCAATATTTATTGATCAATAGAAACTACAAAAGAACAGCATTTATTTGATTTAAAACAAATACATAAAAGTCTATAATCAGTTGAATGTATCCTTGCTGAATGACAGTCTTTTCTTTAGAAAGAGAGAAAGGAAGAAAAAGACTTTTGAAGAAAATTGATTGGAAACTGAAAGGATGCTGAAAAAGTGGTCCATCACCAAGATAAAGTGAGTAGTTTTCAAGGGGTCAGTCATGGTTTGGTTGGTTAGAATTGTCCTGCCAGTCCCTATAATGACACCATTCTGGTTCTAAACAGCATCTTTTCCCACGGCCAGAAAATATGACTTTTAATATACACTGTGAAAAAAATCCCTGTAAAATTTACAGTAAAAAACAGCACCTGTGGTTACCAGAACTTTACTGTAAAAAATATAGTAGTAACATTTTAGGTTTTACGGGACAGCACTATTTTACAGTTCAAAACTAAATAATTAAAAAGTACTAATACTAATTACAGTTCATAACTATTGATTTCACACACTGTAAAAAAAAAAAATCCTCTAAATTTACAGTAAGAAACAATATTTTATTAGCTGATATAAAGTTAATTTACCAGCCTATTGAAGTACAAATATCTGTTTTGTACCTTTGTAATACAGTGACAACCACCAAACACAGTGGAAAAGAGAGTCACATGATGAATCAAAGCTTTTCCAAAACCTGAGAAAGATAATACTAGAAGCTGCACACAGTGTCATTCACACAAACACTAAACACCATCATGGTAACACACAAGAAATACAATAAACATTAATTTAACAACATTAGATGTAACATTAAACACTAATTTATATCACTGATTAGAAAAAACTATAAAGAAACAGTTATTTCAATGAAAATACATCAAATGTGAAGTGTCACGCAGGGAATTGTAGGAATGTCAATTTACAATTTTATTTAAAATACAAAGACTTATTTTTCCCTTCCAAAAACCAAAATTTAACGGCATTTTACCGTAAAATTACACTAAATCTACCGTTAGATCTATTACTGTTATTCAGTATAGAAACTTTCTGTAATCCAATTAACTGTTTTTCACTGTAGCATTTTTAGTCTTTTACTGTTAAAATCACGGTCATTTTTTTTTTACAGTGTATGGTAACAATTTATTTCAATAGTCCACTTTAGACATTCTACTAAGTAACTTTGCAGCTATATGTCAACTATTTTACTGCTTAATATCTGCCAACATTTTATTTCGATGCTCCAGAAAAGACTAAGGTGGACGATCAAAATAAAATGTAATCAAAAATATAACTTATATTGTATCTTGTCTGCTGCCTTTGACATCACAGCTCTAGATAATTGCTAGTGTAGCAATTTTAAGGGATAGTTCATCCAAAATGGTGATTCCAAACCTGTATAACTTATAAAGACGATATTTTGAGAAATGCCTCAGTTTTGAACCACTGAAGTCAATGATAACCAAACACAGCAGCCACCTCAATCTTTACTTGTACTCCTTGGGTCAGCATTACACATGAAGGACAAGGCTGAATAATAAATGGGGCACTTCTTACCCTTTTGAGAAGAGAGCTTTTGATGTGACCTGATCTTATTTGCTGTCGTCTCTCTCTCTCTCTCTCTCTCTCGCTGTCTCTGACAGACACTTAAACTTCCTTTGTAAATCCTTTTATTAAATTTTTCCGTTCTTTGGGATGTGATGATATAAGAGAGAAAGAGCGAGTTCCGGGCAGCTGATGGCACTGATGCGGCGAGACGCCGACGGCCCCGCACGAACACCAGTGCAGTAAACCTTTTAAAGCGCAGCTTAAATCTAAGAGGGTCACAGGTCAGCCATTGCAACTGTAATGTTGCATTAAGCTATTCCATGCTGGAGTGTGTTAAAAGTTTGGGCTATCCACTTAAAGCTTTTTTCCCCGAGCATTGCGAAACTTTTGCTGCAGAATTGCGAATAATTTGTAGGACAGAGAAGAAAGGCAATGATATACCCGCATGTTTTATTCTGTTTGTTTAGCTTGTCTGAAACGGGGATAAAAAAAACACTAACATGAGAATAAGTGCTGCTCAGATGTGAATTTGAGAAAATGGGAATTTTACGGAGGGGTAGGGGGAAGAGAAAAAGATGAAAGATACGCAGGACAGACTCCCTCAACACGCTCTAAATGTGCATAATGATCCTCTCGAACACACGCACATGCAATTATCCCCGCTGAGGTGGTACGTGCTCTCTGATGGCTATTTTGACAGTTAAATGGCTTCAGTGTTATTGTAATGACTTGGGGTTGGTGCTCTAAAATGTCTTCTGCTGGACGTATGTAAACTCCTGTTTCCTCTCTAGATGGTGTAAAGTGCTGTACCGCCAGATCAGGTTTCTGCTAACGAGAGGTAAAGTAAACGACGATGAGAGTGAGTTAAACCACAGTGTTGATGTAGAAACGTGAGAGTCCTCTGTGGGCGTGAGCTGCAGAATGAAAGATATTAACATTTTGACATGGTGTTTTTTAAAGAGGCCGTTTCTATTGGTCAGGTTTTGCAAAGAAAACCTGACATTGTGAGGATATTCAAATGGCTTAATAAACATATGTGCAAAAAAGGTGGTACGAGTGGGGTTAGGTTACCACCCAGTAATGGCAGTCAATGGAAAGTCCCCACTGTGTATGTGTATGTGTGTGTGTTTTCATGATTTGAGGACACAAATTTGTACAATGACATGGGTATTACACTGGTATTCTGACGTAAAAACATTTTTGAGGACATTTCATGAGTACTCATATTTAAAATGACTTTAAAAACATACTAAACGATGTTTTATTAAAAATGTAAAAATGCAGAATGTTTTCTGTGATGGGTAGGTTTGGGAGCAGAGTTAGCGTAGGGGGAGGGAATGTACAGTTTGTACAGTATAAAAACCATTACGCCTATGGAATGTCTTCTCTAACATGGCAAAACAAACCTGTGTGTGTGTTTCAGATCAGACTCATTTCATATTATTCAAAGACCTCGGCATATTTAGGAAAAGTAAAACCAAGTGATTCTGTCTGAATCCTATTTACATTGCTCCCTAGCCAAGCTGCGCTGGGTAATCCGTCCATAGTGAAATCTCATTGGTCCAAAATCCCACTCCGCATATCTCTGTATCATATCAAATCAAATATCAAATATGTTTTGATTGGCTGTCATTATTTCACATCACTCAACATTTTCACTTTTGTGCGGTAGTGTATGATACACTGATGCTCTTTATGGTATGTGTTTCTTTTTCCTTTTTTTTTTTTTTGTATCAGGGTCAGAAATAACTTTTTCTATTAAGGAATTGATTCCCAGGGGCATTTTTACATTTTATTCTTAGGGAAATTTTTTAAATTACCTAATTGACCCTTCGCAAAGACCCACCCCCTTTGGTTATTGTTGCTATGTACAACAAGCCATGCGCTCTCACACCAAACATCATGTTCTCACGCAGTGAAAAATACATCGCCGAGCAATGAGGACACTGACAACGCGTCGACAGACAAGACAGAGCAGGTTACTTTTGATATGAAACAGTTTCATATTTCAAATATTGTCATTTTTTAAAGAAGTTTAAACAATAAATACCGTAGAGTGGCTCTTTAATGTGTCCTGATAGATCGCTGTAGCTCCTTCAAGCTGCTCGTGAACTGATCATCTCTTCATACTAGTTCATTTATAGTATCAAATAAACGTGAATGGACATCAGAATGAATGTTGTTTCAAGCGCGGAGACTGCTTTGTCAGACAAAATGGTGGATTAATGCAATCAAACTGCCGGTGAAGAGTCAATTAAATGCATCAATGTCTTCTTTTATTTATGTCAGATACTTAATCAGTCGACATCCCTGATGTGGTCAATGACTTCAGTTCATTGCAAGTTCAGACTTTTAAAATCTAGCAAAAACATCCATTATAATCAATGAAGCTGACTACACTGCAAAAGGAACCTCTTTTTATATTGTATCTGCAGAACTCTCCTGCCTCGCCTGTGCCCATTGAGCCTCATCGGGGGTACCTGAGAATGAATGGGGTAAAGTCACAATACCTCCATCGTACTATGATTGGATATGATTGGTTCATGTGATAAATCCCTCCTCTTGTTTTTGTGTGTGTTCCGTGTTCACGAAACCGTCTGAATGAATAAAACAATGGCGTTAATGGGAAAACTAATTAACAACTCGCTTGGATATCACCACTTTGTAATGTCAATCAATCTTGAATCTGACTGAAAACATGATGACCAGTGTTTGACGGCTGAAAATAAGTCGACTGTTAAAAAGAAAAGCTGAACATCAGTTCTACCAGAAAGACTCGGGAGGTAAATTAACTTGCAATGAAATTTATTAACAATCAGCCAGCAAACATTGTAAGATAAAGTTCTTTGGCGTAGGCCCCGTCCGTAGCTTAGATCCTGAGGGTTGCGGACTCCGCATTTCCTGCCTGAAGATGAAGGCAGGGGCGTAGCCGACCCCCGGGAGGTATGGACAGGGCCATCCTGGTGGTGGTGGGGAGGATGGAGGTTAGGTTTCGCGTCAGCGTCTGCGAACTCAGACAAGTGTGAGTGCCGATCTTGTACTACATGGTGTTGGATAATGATTGGTTAGATCTAAATTAGTAGTAACGTAACATTTGAGTCTTCCTGACAGAACTTGCGCTAGAGCTTTCATTTCACAAATAAAATATTGTTTAAATTGTTCTTTAGTTATTTTGGAATAAATGTAATAAAAAACACAATGAGATTTATACTTTATAACATATACAACAAATATTTTCTATAATTGTGATGTGTGGTTAATAAAGGGGCTCGTCCGTGATTTGAACCTTGGACCTCTCGGCTTCTTTTCCCTGTAACATGTGGTGTGCCAATGACCAGTTTTGTGACCTAAATAGTTAATGTACCACATCTTACCTTCTCAAATGTTTTGATTGATGCAAACATAATTAAACCTGGATTTGAGCTCTTTCCGATAAACATATGGAGGAGGAGAGCAGGTGTAACTTTTATGGCGTCTACCCTTCCACGGGTCTTATGTAAACAGCCACAAAACCGTAGAGGATAAAAAGAATCAGAGTTAATCATTGGCAGTGAGTTTTTTGTGTGCGTGACAGGTCACGTTCTCCAAATATATGTTTATTATACAGACAGGTGACAAATCGGCGAGGAGTTCTGTATGGAAAATGTCAACTGTTGTTTTCTCTTTTTTCCAGGCAGAAAGAAGGTGAAGGACAACACACCGCCATCTGTTTGCAGCTTAGGCCCAGAGAACACATGGCTACAGGTGTGCTGCAAGGACAGGGCATGACACAAAGGTTAGGCAACTCAGTATTTGTCTCCTTATCGCTCTCATTTTATATCTCCCAATGGCTCACCTCTCTTTATCACTTTCAAACCTGACCGTTCGCCATTGCACCTCATTGCATTTAAGTCGCGATAACCCGGGTGTCAAGCAAATGTCCAGAATGCTTTATCACTGCTGTCATTTTGTTCCCTTCACAACGTCGAACAATATTACCCATCACACTTAAATCAATTGCAATCTTTAGAGGAGAAGAGGAAAAACATCAGGTATAGTGTTATTATGCTCTCCGCAGCGGCAAGGCGTAAACCTGGAGCCAATCTCCATTACAAACCGAGCTGAAGGAAGTAGAGCAGAACGATGAACGAGAGACGGGTGAGAAAGAGAAAGAGGGAGAAGATTTTTGCTAATATATAGGCACTTTCAGAAGCACACAAACACACACATATACATATATACATTGATATGTGTATATATATATATATATAATTATTATTATTATATTATATATTACATTCGACTTACAGACTTTTCATTTGTATATTTTTATACAAATGAAAAGTCTGTAAGTTGAATGTAACACTGGTGGGTATGACCACAATCTTATATCACAGTAGTAATTTTATTTCACGCCAACAGTATGTATCACAGTATAGTTATTTTCGCTTCTAGGATAATCAGCAAAACTGTCTACACTGGAGGCGCCCATGTGGAACCCAAGTTAAAGTGTTTTGCTTGGTGTCTGTTTTTTTTTTTTTTTTTTTTTTTTGTTGTTGTTGGGTTTTTTTTAAATCACACCACAGATTTACTGCAGTATATCCAGAGCAAAATTGGCCAAGACACATTTCTACTATTTCATGGTTTGAATACCATCATAGCATACGCAGTAAATGATTATTTCAGCGTGTGTGCCTATAGACAAAGAATGACAGAAATTACAGAGATATAGCAAGAAAGACATTTAGGAAAGAATGTGAGAAAATGTAATGCGGGGCAAAGTCTCTATGCAAAATAAAAGTTTGTTAACATAATATGTGTGTGTGTGTGTGTGTGTACTGTGTATATTTATTACGTATATATAAATACACACACACATGCATGTACATAGTTAACAAATATATATACATATATATGTATATTATGTAAACACAAACCTTTATTATGGAAGCGGATATTTGACAGCACTGACAAAATTTGTAGTCAGTAACAATTACACATTTTTAGTAATGTAATCAAACAACTTTTGATTACATTTAGATTACTTTTGACCTATTTTTGTTACGTACATTTAAGTAGGATATTAAATAGGATATTGTAGTAGGATATTGAAATAATATTTCAAAACACTTCTGATACTTCTTTACTTTTTTATCTTAAAAATGTCTTTAATGTTTTTAATTTTATTATATATTTATAAAATATATATTATTATATATATTATATATATATATATATATATATATATATAACATATAAAAATATATTAATTATATGTATTGTGTTTTTTGATTTTTGACTTTTCATGATATTACAATCACGACTTTGTGTGTCATAATTATGATTTACAAATTATTTCCTTATGTGGTGGAAATGGGCCTCCGTATCGATAGAATTGTCTGTTTTTTTGTGATGTAAAGCAAGCTTTTTAAAGAAAGCATCCAGGAGGAGCTCAGTCTTCATTTGAGAGCTTGCCTGTCCTATGTTTTTCCATTTTTCACACTTTAAATCTCAAACTTGAGTTAAAATTGTGGTGTAGAGCTAGTATGCATAGATAATTATAGATCCTATTTAAGGGAGCTTTCATCACAGTCCTCCAGAGTAAATCTGTGATTTACTCTTAAATTTGTGGTCGTCACTCAGAAGCGCGTTCCATTTCCATCACTCATCCACAGACCGCTTTTATAATGTCAATCAATAATAAATGTAGCCAAAAGTGTTTGTGATGATATACAAGGAAGTTTTGAGCCTATATCTCTATTTTGATAAAAAAAAATAAAGAAACATACAAGACCACAGAATCCCAAAAGGCTGTAATCGCTCCTGCTATGAATATTCCCTGTAATCAGTGAATACCATATAATCACTCATTCAGCGAATACTTCTGAAATGTACATTTGTGTATTTCCTTGCATAGCCATGCAACAAATTAGTTCTGGAAGCAGCGTAAGTTTTAAATTTAAATCAAACCTTTGCGGTTAAGAAAATTGCTATCTCCCTAATAATTTCCTATCTCTATTGTCTGGGAAATGTGTATTATTAAGGAAGGATGAATTTAGTTTTTAAGACGCTTTAATGAATGTTTGTAAGAGAATGGAAGACAAAAAATGTTGTTCATTCATCAACTTCACTGCTGTTTGTTTTGTTTTCCTCCTTCTTTGACTTCAGCAAGCTCTTTCTTCACTACAAATCCACACACACTCCCGACACTAAAGTCACAGCTGCCTGCCCTGTCTAGTCGTGTTTTTTTAATTGTCAGTCATACTCGCCAGCGTTCGTGGCGTTGGCTACCAGCCCAACACTTCGCCCTGTCCTCTACACTGCCTGCCAACTGTCCCCCTTGGGGTAACGAGAAGAACAAAAACACACAGCCAAGCAAAAGACAAACCGCACACCTCTGTGTTTGACACAAATGTAAATGTGTGTTACATGATATTATAGCTGCCTTAATCTAACTGTTGAAGGCCACTTTTTTAACCATGGCTCTGGTTGTGAATTAAGGTGATACCTTTTAGTTAAACGGTTAGTTCACCATAAAATGACATTTCTGTCATTAATTACTCACCCGCATGTCGCTCCAAACCTGTAAGACCTTAAGTAAGATATTTTTGATGAAATCTGAGGGTTTCTGAACCACACATGGGCAGCAACGTAATTGCACCTTTTGAGACTCCGAAAGGAAGTAAAGACATTTTTAAAATAGCCCATGTCACTACAGTGGTTCAGTCTCGATGTTATGAAGCGACAAGTTATTTGTGAGCGAAACCGAAACAAAAATAACATCAAAAAGTATTCTCGTCGCTTCTTAACATTAAGGGTAAACCACTGTAGTGACATGGACTATTTTAACAAAATAGTCTTTACTTCCTTCCTTACTGCCCATGTGGGGTTTAGAAACCGTCTGATTTCTTAACTAAATATCTTAATTTGTGTTCCAAAGATGAATGAAGGTCTTATGGGTTGGAAACAACATGAGGGTGAGTAATTCATGACAAAAATTTCATTTTTGGGTGAACTAACCCTTTAAGGCTAGAATGACTAGTATTACTGTTGCAACTATTGAGTTGTTTTGAACACAGATCTAAGTATTAAACTTTACTGCGCAATTTGTGCTGCGGACTTACAATTTTTGCCTTGCAAAGCCATAAATACAGACCAAAAATTGCTAACCATATCTGGAGCTATTTTTATGGAACCAGTAAACAAATATCCAGAAAACCCTAAAAACCAGCAGTAATGCCCTACCCACCCAGTAGCAACGAACACATCTTTCTTTTGAACCAGTTCACCAAGTCGGAATGAACTGTTTCAGATCTAATAATGCTTCAGATCTACTGTTTTAATCTAACCGTATACTGTCGTTCGGACAAATCTGACATGCTGAGAACTAGTTTTTGAACCAGTTCATTGAAATGAAGTGTCCAACTGCAAAGCAACACCATGGCAAGTTCTGCATGTGCAAACGCCGCTCATTTTCTTCAGAAATTGTGAAAATCTTGTTCATGAAGTTACATGATGGTTTGTGATTTCAGAGAAAGAAAGAAAATGTGGTTTGTGACAAAATAAAGACACTTGGTCCTCAAGTACTAACATAAATAGAATTATTAGTCAAACTGAAGGAAGGAGCTTTATATATCTGGGTTATTTATTCTGCACTTTGCAGACTGTGCTGGAAACTGTCATGCTGGATTTGCATATTCTTCCTTATCTGCTTTGAGCTGAGTTTAGTTGGTTGATAAGCTTCCTCCTTAGCGTGTTATTTATCAAGACCGCCATATGCAGTTAGTCAAAACACGCCTGTCAAATGTGGCAGGTGTTTCACAGACCTGTCTGAGGAAGGCAGGAGATTGGGGGAGTATAGAATGGAAAGAAAGAGGCAGACACAGTGTTTCAGAATTTCACATGGTTGCTTTGGTTTATGATACACACCAAGTGGACGACCATCTGAACCGGGGCAATATTTACATATATAAAACAAGCATAATTGGATCATTTGTGCTACATATCTCAGACCTGAATGATATGGGTAATCTTTTTAGCAAATGGTGTACTTTAGTAAACACCCTCACACAGATACTGTATCTACTCATCTTCATTCTATGGTAAATATTATGCAAGTGTAGAAATACCCCAGGCTATCCAGAGAGAAACAGGTCAACAACATGTTTGTCATATTTTGCAAAGAAATGAATAAAGAAATATATTTTATTTGAAAAAAATGAAACTGAAACTGAGAATAATGTGCATTGTTACATTTTCATGAGTTTTTCTTCAGTTTTTTTGTCTGTTTAACCAGATAAATTTACTCTTTCCCCACCATTGACTGTATTTTCCAGCAATCCATGCTTTCACTGTTATACAATGGGGGGGGGGGATGCTGTTACAGCACAGAATCTCCAGATTCAAACAGGCGAAAAAGAAGCAGAAATAAGCAATAGAAGCACATCGATATGCACATTGATATGAATATAGATATATAGATTTACAATAAGGTTCATTAGTTAAACATTGGATAACTAATCATGAGCAATACAGTTGTTATTGTATTTAATACTATTTGTTAATGTTAGTTAATGAAAATACAGATGTTCATTGTTTGTACATGTTAGTTCACAGTGCATTAACTAATATTAACAAGATTTTAATAATGTATTAGTAAATGTTGACATGAACAAAGACTAATGAATGCTTTATAAGTGCAGTTCATTATTAGTTCATGTTAAATAATGAAACTTATTGAAGTGTTACCTGTTTTCATTATTATTATTATTATTATTGTTATTAATAAACTTACCCACATTCAAGTGTTGATTTAAAAAAAGTACATGAAGCAAAAATAAAATTAGAGCAGAGGCTCTGTTTTTTCTTTTAAAATATTGCATGTTCAGATATTCATACAACAAAATATTGAAAGTTTTGTGAAAATGATAAAAAATGCTGGTGTTGTTTTGTCAATTTTTGGTCAAGCCTACTGTAAAGTCTACTCCAGAATTTGGGAAAAATTTAATTAATTGCAATAAAAATAATGTCACATATAATTTATAATCTTTTTCCTGCAAAATTAGTCATTTTTAAAAGTATAACGTTTCTTCCTCTTCTTTTACATATGGGGTGTGACTTTTCCATTAGCATGTCACATAATACACATTATGCTGTGCTGTTGCTCATACAGTAGAGCATGGCGCTACCAAGGTCATGGGTTTGATTCCTATAAAGCAAGAATTGATAAAAATGTAGAAAATATATATCTTGAATGCGATGTAAGTTGCTCTGGATTCAATTCAGTTCATTTTTATTTATAAAGCACATTTAAAATCAACCTAAGTTGGTCAAAGTGTTGTACATAAAGCTAAAAAAAAGAAAATAAACGCTAGAAACTAAAAGCAAAAGAAAAATATGCGTTTTTAACATGGATTTTAATTCGACTAACATAGAGGCAGTTCTGACAGGTAGTGGCAGGCAATTCCACAGCTTAGGGCTCGATCGGGGTACCGACAAAAGATGACCATTTTGGGATCTGAGTTAACTGGAAGGATTATAAGTAACAGTCAAGTCAGAGAGATATTTAGGAGTTGAATTGTTGAGAGCTTTATAACAAAATCTTGTAGCCGATTCGATTTCAGTCTTCGGATAAAATCGTCGGCCAAATACATGAATTAATCTACAGTGTCCTAAAGACTGCTTTATAATTCAGAAATGTTTTAACATTGCTCACAAGGAAAATGAGACCGCTTTTGGTGTGTTTAATTGGGCTTGCTGGAATCACATGGCCGCCAGTGACATTTAATCCTGTCATTGTGTAATCTTGATGAAGCACGCTAGATTTGATACTGCAGGAACAAAGCTCCTTTATACTGCATTTCAACCATACACACTGACACTAGTGATTGTATAGAGGAAATATGAGAATATGATTCTCAAACAGACACTTAATTGTTATCATAAAACTATTCTTCTGTCTGTTTGAGAATTTCAAACAGACACTTTCAATGTCACCTGCGTGTCACTACAGCAAAAGAACAAGGAAGAAATCCATTCTTTCAACCTGTTTTCAGTCATAAGGATAATATGAGGAAATACAGTATTGCTGATGCAATTTATTCTTTTGTGATACGCATATAAGCACTACATTGAAATAAATCAGTGGGATTTAGTGAACAGTTTTTACATACTTGTTAAAATTATGGGCCTTCACCCATAATTTCAAAGGTCACATATGCTTGACATTTCTTGAAATACCCATAGTGTTACATTTCTATGTGTGGCTATTATTTTGAAACTCACTGTATTTAACATGAATTCTTGGCCCATTCTAAGTGTATTCCGTGGTGGTCACCTTGATTTTGCCAAGTACGACATGTTCCTTCATCATCATATTTTTTTCTACAACATTTCTGACCGAAAATTTTCTGTTCCTCAGAACATGTTGTACTTGGTGAAATCACGCTCACCATTTGGGGTGACACACGAAGCGGATGCCAAACAACTAGCGGCGAATAAAGCCGACTGTGTTGTCTCCTCACATCAGCTGAGTTTGGGCCAAAAAGTAAATAACCATCTACATCAGCAGGTATTGATAGTCTATATTTTTGCAAAAACAGATAACTCTGTTTTTATTAATCCTCACAAATCATGTTTTTGTATTCCAAGTGTCAATCAAACTGCAGTTGGTTTATTTTAATTAAGTAGTAACTCCAAAAAATGCAGGTATCTTACAAAATTAAAGTTATATTATTATTATTATTATTATTATTATTATATAATTAGATAATAAGAGTTACTACTTAATTAACATATATTTTATAAAAATATATTTATATATATATTTATGTGTGTATATATTGCTATATATATATATATAGCAAAAGCAGATAGCGGACAACTCCACATTTCATGTTTCAGAGTTAAACCAAACCAAGTAATTGCATTTAAAGCACACGTGTGGACACACTTATGCACGTACACACACACACACAGACACAAGAGAACAAACAAGGTTTCAGCGTGTAAGACGTGTAAGGTGTACAAGGACTTGTAAGAGTCAAAATGATAAATTCTCGATCACTTTTAGCCAGCTTTGACAACTCCCCTCAGCTAGCGCGTCTTTTTAAAGTGACTGGCAGCCTTTATTCAATGAAACAAACTTATTGGTTTCTGTACACAAACAAGGGCGCTTGTCGGTTTCTGTTGTTAAACGTGAACTCAGGTTGTGTCTAGAAGGGATACAGCTATGGCCGGAGGTGAGGCAAAACCTCAGGATAAATAACAGTAAATTAAATGTGCTACTTATCAAATTGTGTCGTATTAAACCCAACCCTAAACCTACCCTTACAATACTGCAAATACAGTTATTAAATTAAATAGATAAATATTAAATGACGCAATATTGATGTGCGCATGCCCAATGGCCATAGCTGTGTCCCTTCTAGTCTTTACCGTGATCTCGCGATGCCTTGACAGTGGACAAAACCGGCTTTTCCGACCAAACGTGCTATATGAGGAGAATAATGAACAGCAGTCAGTTTTTTTTAAAGTGGTTTTTATCAGGTTTTTGCAAATGAACAATTCATTTGCAATTCAAAAAAGAAAATGAAACTTGAACCGCAGATATACAAACCATAAACAAAGCAGTGCTTGCTTACCATTTTGAATATCAACCATGCAACCATTTCTTCATTCAAGATGGCCCATGCTGTTATAAAACTGTTCACCTTTTGGAAAGCTGTATAAATTGGAAGAGCCTTCTGTCTTTGCTCGCTTTCATCACTTTCACTTTTATTCTCGTGTACTGACTCGATAAACTGAGCAACCAATCAGAGTGATCTCTCTCTTGCCGACAGCCCCAACAAACTGAATTAGGCAAACACAAGTTTTGTGGTCAAAAATATTCTCCATGATGTAGGCTACCTCTCTGTGCTGGCATCGGTAATCAGCCTTCCTCAGTTTCTCAGCACTTGACAAATTGGCTCTCCATTCTTGACCTGTATCTAGCATGACATTGGTATTGATGTGATATAGCACTTGCAGTTGTTGCAGTGTTCTTGTATTTGCATTCTAGTGTTCTTCTTGGCACTCAAGATGTCTTAACACTTGGCTTGTCTCCATACTTCAGGCAACTGCCTCTTACATAAATAACTGCACTTACATGGAAGCCACTTAAATCATTCACTGAAAACATAAGTGTTAATGCAAATGCATGTAAACAATGGATGCTATTTAGATAAAAATTCATAGCAGGTCACAAAACAGGTTGTACTAAGAGCGTATACAAGCACAAAGCTTATGTTACCTTACAGCCTATTGGAATAAACATGGTTTTTGCACTGAGATAAAACTCATATATACATGTTTTAATTAGTAGCTTAGGTCTAAAAGAAAAAAATAGAAACTTTTTAAAGCCTACGTGCTGAACAAATGAGAAATGTAGTTAATTAGGAACTAAAATGCTAATGTTGAAATTAATTGGTGCTTCATAGTATTTCAGTATACTTATATCTGCATTTTGATCTAAGAGTCACTTAATTTCATTTCTTGCAGATATAATGTAATGATGTATCTATGTATATGTATGTGTATATATACATTCCCTGTATATATATATATATATAGGTATTTAAGTAAAATACCTATAACCCACTTGGATCTTTATGAACAATCATTGTTATAGTCATATCATCAAAAAACAATATATGATATTCAACTAGAAAAACAGGGAGGAAGATCTGTTGGATTTGTGGTCTTAAAGGTGTTTGGAAAGGAAAATAAGATTATGAAGCCTTATTTTTTCTTTTGTAAAAATGCACTGATGAATCATGCACAATGATAGGAACACATGGAAAGAAAGTAAATCGGGTCCATTTTTAGTTCATGTTGACTTTAAAGTTATCTCAGGACTTCTGTGAGCCTGTTACATAACCCGGTCTCATGAGACGGTCTCCTCTCCTGGCGGCAGTGCACTTCCTGTCCAGATCTCTCTTGTGGAGCAGTGTGAAGTTTCACATAAAGAGACACTTCAGAGATTGTCCATTCAGCCTCTGAGCCTCAGAGTCTGTCTTCAGAAGGGCAGCATCTGTCGGCAGAAGAGCTGAGATGAAAGGGAGTACCAGCGACAGGACTACGGGCTGAGAATCCTGCGGCGGCCAGAGTAACGGAAAGGTCAGAAGTCACAGAGTCATCTGTTCTACCTTGATGTTGGTTCACACGCACCAACTGGATTACCTAAGCTAACTTTAAGACAGCTTTCAGACACAATTGTAGGCCATAGATATTGTAGGAGTATGATTGCTTAGCTGTGAACGAGCTGCAAAGGCTGCAGAAAGTGCAAAAGTCTTAGGCCACCTCCAGCTTTGTTGTTTTATACATGTTTTCTCTCTTTATTTAGATATATACAGAAAATACAAGAAATATGTAGAAAAAAAATGCGGGGGAAAAAAATCAGAACAAAAAAATCAGTATTTAGTGTGACTTCTGGACTTTACTCTAAGAAACTTCTCATCATATTTTAAAACTTTTCCATTCCATTTCGGTTTAAGAGAGCCAAGTTCCTGCAATTGTTCAAGGGAAGGACATGAAAAGCTGTTCTTTTCTGATTTTATTTTTCTGGATATTTTTATTTTTTTGTAGAACATTTTCTAATAAAGAGAGGGAGAAATATTTATATGTGGCCATTAGACCATTTCTAAAACAACATCTAATGGCGGCCTAACACGTTTGCACAATACTGCAAGTGTATAGTGTGTGTGTCTAAAATATTTATTATATTTATAATACATAATTGAAATTATTTAAATAAAAAAATACATTTTTGTTTATTTAAACACTTTAATAATTTATGATATGGCATCACTATTAAATATATGCCATCAATTAAAATAATAGCAAAGGAGTTTTGTCCAGTCCTGTCAATTACTTGTTAAAGCGTCCTCATTTTTGTTTGTTTTTTTCTTTGCAAAAGTAAAGTATCTTGAAGATTGAGAGCCCTTGTCTTCATTTACTTTATTATATGGAAAACAAAGGCCAGGATGTGCTCCGAAACTATGCTATTCTATTCTATTTTCGGCATAACTGCCAAGTCGGCACAACTGTAAGCATATCCTGCCATATTTTAAGACAGGCATAACACTGGTTAATGTTCCATCACTCTTTATGTTTCCTCATCCAAGGTCGGTTCAAACCGAAGTCAAAGGAAAGGGAAAGATAAAAGAAACCATTAGGATGCATAAACGACGCTCTTTTCTCAACCGAACGTGTCACTACAGTAGCTTCAGTCGGGTGACAAACCTTCATGCGCTCTTTCAGCGCGCCAAGTTCGCATTGAGATACGGGCCCTTAAAGCTCCATACGGCTTCCGATGAATTCAGCGTCTATCATTGCATTATAATTCAATGTTACTGACATAACACTCCAGCTTCTGTGATGGATATAAAAGTAAGCTTCTATCAAGTCATATATCTCTAAGCCCTGCGCCACTGATCCTAGCCAGAGCAATTTATAACCGCTGAAAAACAAGCTTTTTATCTTCTTATCTGGCTGCTCTACAAGAGTTGTCAGCTCCATGGTCTGCTGGCTAAAAAAAAAAGCATCCAGAGGATATCACAGAGATGAGACAGGCACTGGGGAACAAAGAGCTTTAGTTATAAACTGCTGTTTAAGGATATTTGACAGGCCCTGCCAATACTGTAAGCCCATAAATGTCTCAAAAAGGTGTTTGATGATTTGAATGGCCATTCAGCATGCTGCGAGCCGTGCCACGAGAAGTGTCATTTCAGTGCCAATGCTCAATTGAAGCGTAATGCTCTTCAGCTCCTCTGCTAATTTCTACGAAAGCGATTCCAATCAAATGAAAGTCATTCTGAAGTGATAGAAACACTTGACTTGTGTGCAGTTATGGTCCATGATAAAGGTAGACTTAATGTATTTTGAATGCTTTCATTTAGCTTTGTATGTTCGTGTGTATACACGGTTTTTATACATATTCAAGATTACATCTTTAGAGAAATAGTATGCACTAAAAACTAGATCAACTTGATGTCTTCAACTGAGTAACATTTATTTTAGTGTTCCTTTTACACATCACGCATGTAATTACGCTTTTTAAAAAAAATCCCTGTAAAACCGGCAGCTGTGGTTGCCAGAATTTTACCATAAAAAATGCGGTAGCAATGTTTTAGGTTTTATGGGACAGCTGTCTATTTTACTGTTCAAAACCGTATAATTTAAAGGTTTATACTGTAATAATTACGGTTCATAACTGTTTAATATACTCACAGTAAAAAATTCTGTTAAATTTATGATAACGTAAAATATTTCTTTAACTGATATAATGTTAATTTACCAACCTATTGAATTACTTGTATCCGTTTTGTATCTTTTGTAATACAGTGACAACCACCAAACACAGTGGTGAAGAGAGTCACATGATGAAACAAAGCAGCTTTTCTAAAAGCTGCGAATGACAATATTAATATATAGAAGGGTGCACAGAGTGTCACTGACACAAACACATCATGGTAACGCACATGAAATTTAAAAAATACAATGAACATTAATTTAACAACATCAGATGGAACATAAAACGCTAATTCACATAACTGATTAGAAAAAACTCCGAAAATACATCAAATGTGAAGTGTCACGCAGGGAATTGTGGGAATGCCAATTGACATTTTTTCACTGTAAAATACAATGACTTGTTGTTTTTCTCTCCAAAAACTGTAAATTTAATGGTATTTTACCGTAAAATGACATTAAAGGTACCGTTAGATCTATTACTGTTATTCACCATATATACAGAAACTTTCTGTAAACCAATGAACTGTTTTTCTCACCGTAGCATTTTTACAGTTAAAACTCCAGTCATTTTTTACAGTGTACTATAGTAATAGCTATTAAATGATGCATAATTACATGCAGCTAACCCTAAACCAAACCTAATCCTAACCCAGTAAGTACATGCAGTTGATATTACTCGGTACTTAAATCTATAATTACACTGTAACAAGGACACCTTAAAATAAAGTATAACTACCATACTCAAATCCATGAATTATTCATTAATCATTATTGTGAGGTAGTTCTAATTATACATGCAAACGCACAGGTTTGTTTTGCTGTCAAAGTGAGGACATTCCATAGGCATAATGGATTTTATACTGTACAAACTGTACATTTTATCCTCCAACACTAACCCTACTCCTAAATCCACCCATCACAGAAAACATTCTGCATTTTTACATTTTTAATAAAACATTTAGTGCGCTTTTAAAGCTATTTTAAATATGAGAACTCATGAAATGTCCTCATAAAACATGTTTACGTCATAATACCAGTGTAATACTCTTGTCATTATACAAATTTGTTTCCTCATAAATCATGAAAACAAGCACACACATACACCTATATAATGCATTGTGTAATATTGTCCATTACTGGTCAAAGGTTTGGATACACTCATGATCATACTTATGAAGTATGTTATTCAAATATTGACAACAAACTCTTTGAGCTTTTTTGTCTAGAAGAATTTAACGTGTTTGTCTTTAAGATCACAAGACATAACTTCAGTTGAGAGAGAGATTTTAATGAATTGAGTATGACTTTTATTGAACCCATTATTCTAATTGCTTTGAGAGTGTCTCCTAATGGTATATTTTAAAGCTGTTTACTTAATTTATCAAGTATTACAAAATGATCATCTTTTTATATAACAAATGTACTATACATTTTAGATCTTGGATGTAAAGACCTGATGTTATGATGCCATTTTTTTTCATAAAATGGCATTTTTCACTTCCCCCATGGTCTTTGAAATTCTTTCCCGCAGAGTGAGATGAGGAAAACAATAGTCAGAACAGAAGAAGTGAGAGCAGTGGAAAACGCTCATCACTCTCTCTCTCTCTCTCGTCCGGTGTAAAATTCCCCAGCGGGAGTGTAAATTAGACCTCGCTCTTACGATTCCATCAATGTCAACAGATTAATGAAGCACTTGCAGAAAAAGAAAAGCGGGCTCTGTGATCGCACACAGAGCTTCAAAAAGCTCAATACTTTTCAGATGGCATAAAACTTTAATCAACTTTGCTTAGTGCCATGCATAAAAAGTTAAGGAGAAACGGTGTATTCTTCACGTCTTTGGTGATGACTATAGCAATCAAAACCGGTTTTATTAAGTAACACTCCTAAAGGGATAGTTCACCCAAAATTCATTATTTACTCACCTTCATGGTCATTTAAACACTGAATATATAGTGTGTTTGTATTTTTGGGTGAACTGACTATTCCAGTTGTTTTACACTATCTCTGAAGATTACATTAGCATTTGTAGACTGAGACTGATATTCTTGATCAATAAAATGTATAAATTTTGAGAATTATACCAGCTGACGCAATCAATCCAATGGCATAACTACCGTAATTGAATATCAATAAAACCCGCTGTGAAAACTGATTATCTGTATCATGTGTGTCATATAGGCTCAAATCTGTCATGGAGAGTCGAAGTACTAAAGCACAGCAGGAGGTCATGCGCACTCTTGGGGAACATCGATTCCCCAAGGTTAAGAGGTCGAAGACAACTCAATGTGCATCTAAAGAAAGCACCGATAGCCCAAAGCCAGCCGACATGCACATATATCACATGAAAGATTCTGACAAAGAAGCAATAGATGGCCCTATCAAAGCACATCAAAGCTATAAACATGCCAGAAGGTCTTTAACAGTCAACCGAAGACCAATAGATGCGTGTAAACATCCATCCATGTGTGGGTATATTTCACATGAAGGCCGTAATTAACCTATGTGTGCCGTAACTGCAATACCAATACAGCAGATAAGAGGTGCATCAATACATTTATAATGAAATGTGGAAACAAATGATATACACGCTAACACAAATGCCTAGAGGGGCATAAACCTGAGCGCTAATGTCTATTTTCTCTTTTTCTTTCCTCTATGCCGCCATTGTGCTATCATGAGTGACATCACATTGGTTACGCTCCAATGAGCTTCCATTTGAAACATTTGCTAGCAACGATAGCATTGCCAATTTTGGCCTAACTAAGACAAATGTGCTAATGAGGGGCTGGTGTCATGGCGGTGTAAACATCAACCCATAGAATGCTGGGAGCGATGGCGTGAGGGGGCCGTTGTCTTTTCCCGCCAGGGTCATTATGCTAATGGAGGCTAATTTGCGAAGCCTAGCATCGCATCGCAGCCGACAACGGCTGATTGCTCCAATTTGTTCCACTGCTGACATGAGGCAGGCTGTCATGAAATTCAGGAAAACAGCATATTTGGATGGTGTGACGAGATGTGTGTGTGTTGTTGGTTGCTGGATGTGGGTATCCTTGCAAAAACATTCTGTGGCGAATTATTACCACATGGTAATGCTGTGAATACCACGGTATTACCATGATGAATGCCCAATATCATAGTATCCAAAAATATATATATATTTTAAAAAAAAATAGCATGACATTGCCATGGTAATGCTATGGTAAATGACCAAAAAGATCATGGTACCATGTCCAAAGCAGTGTTGTTATTACAAAAAATTACTGCAGTTTTTTAGAAGTAATACTGCAGTTTTTGTTACATATAGAAAAATGCAGTTTTTTGGACACAAAAAACAGTATTGCAGTATAACCTCAAATTTGTGTAGTTTTACTGGAGTACAACTATACTGCAATACATCTAAAGTACTAGTAAAATAAAAGTGCAATACAACTGCAGTTATACTGTTTTTATACTTCATGCAACTTTCAGTTGTACTTCATTTTACTGCAGCTGTACTTATACTACAGTTGTACTGCTGTTGAACTTCAATGTACTGCAGTTGTACTGTGACTATACTTCATTATACTGCAAATCTATGGTTGTGCTTAATTAAACTGCAGTGAAACTACATGGTACTGCAGTTTTAATGCCGTTCTACTTCAATATACTGCAGTTCTTTTTTGTAAGGGTAAACCTAGGTATTTGGTAATAAACTAGGGAATTTAAATAAAGATTAAATCAAATGTAATGTTAATATTACATGAAAATAAAAGCTTATTCTTAATAAATACTATTTAAAAATATAACTTGTCCAAAACACCGTTAATACTACAGTTAATGTCTAAAATCACTATAAAATTGTAAAATGTCAGAAAAACCTTAGTACCATTTTTTGTTTGTTTGTTGTTTTGGTAATGGTGCAATGGTAACTCCATTTCTTGCACATTAATACTACAGTCAATGTCCAAAAATTATTGGTGTTATCATGGTACCACATCCAAAAAACAGTTATACCCAGTTAGCTTTTGGTACTTTTTTCTTCTTGTTGTTTCATTTGACCTTTACTAGCAGTACACTACAGTACATCACTGCATATTTACACCCTCATACATTCAAAGACTGAGAAAAGGAGAGGGGGGGGGGGGCAGTGAATATGAATGAAAAGTTGATATCCACAAAGAATAAAGTAAATTGTTTACAAAACTACCACAAAAAAGTACCTCAGCATTGATCTGTGAAGCCCGGCATAAACTAGCAACTGTAAACAATTGCTTACAGATATGTACTTTGATGTTGGAAAGTGAAAAAAATTGATTGATGGTTTAGCGGTTTCGTCCCATTTCCCTTCAGAACCGCCGATGCATTGAAACAGCCCACAGCCATATAATACTAAGAGAAAAACACTTCGCAACCAATAAGACAGGAACAAAACAAAACACTCTTACAAATTGTAATATCTCCTTGATTTGGGGCTTGCGTGTTATCTACATCTGCGAATTGTCTCAAGTCCCAGGCAAACAAGCCAAAACCCAGAAGTCATTTTCCCCCTGGATGAGTCGCCTGATTTATATCAGAACGAGGTTTCTGTGCGCGCCGTGGCTGTGCTGCTGTGCTCCTTATGTACAGCGACAGTTTAACTCTAGCCAGTATTTAGCATCCTTTCCTCACAAATCAAATTTGAATTGTTCAATAAGGAGCCAACATCTTGTGAAAATAGGCAAGACACACCATGAAATTGGACTGTCAGCGGATGAAGCGCAGGTACACATACAAATGTCCCATTACTTTATTGCACACACACAAATACATACCATTGAACATATGCACTGGCACTTACATAGGCCTTTTAAGTGTACAAGCATGACTCATTTTACAACAGAGACAAATTTATTAAACAGTCAGTCTTCGGTGAGTAAACACAGTAGCATAGGAGCAGTAGAATGCGTACACTGTCTAAAGCTAGTGAGATGCCTTGTTGTTTTCTGTCTACGGTACTTGTCTACGCAGCTGCTTTCTAAGGGTGTGGTGTTAGCATGTTGCTAAGCTAGCAGTTTAATATTCTAATAGCCAAAATATAAATGTTTAATTACATTTTGGAAAGTCATTTTTGGTTTTGAATGGCTAAGTATATTTAGAATTAATATTTCTCAGTGTGTCCAACATCTCTGGTGGATTTTTACAACCCACACTTTCAGAAGAAAAGGTTGTTTATAGACCCTTAAAGGGTTCTCTTAGGCACTTCATTTACAGAACCTTTTAGGGGTTTCCATCATGGGATTGTTTTATGGATTTAGTTTATTTTAATACATTTTATTTTAATAAAATTGTATGATTTAAGCTTGTAAACATAAACAAGTGAAAATATATTTTTAGACATTACTCCTCATGTAGAACGTTTTTGGCATAAAGGGTTCTTTAAAATTGAGTCAAGTATCTTAGGGTTTTCTATAGAATCCCAGTGAATCTTTTTTTCTATGAGAGCAGGCTAAAATGTGCCTGTGGTGATATTCCTGGAAAATTATATTAAGTTGCTTTTTGCACGTTTTGCATTTTTTTCAAATTGAGTGGCGCTACAGGTGTTTTCACTGAAACAGATGAATGTGACAACATTTTATTATGCTTGATATTGCAGGTATTGTGGCAGTTCAGAAGTAAAATGTCCGGTGAGTGGTGCTAAAAGGTCAATGCTCTTTCTCTTTTGAAAATTACATACCACCTACTGTACTCTAAACCCTACCATAATCCCACTAATGCAAATGCAAGATAAAAATGGATTTGCTTTAAGTTGACCTGTTATGCCCCTTTTTACAATATGTAATGTAAGTCTCGGGTGTCCCCAGAATGTGTCTGTGAAGTTTCAGCTTAAAATACCCCACAGATCCTGTATTAGCCTATTCCATGTCGTAAATCGCCATTTTTAAGTGGAAGGAAAGACAAATGCAAATGAGCTGCTGCTCCCCACCCCCTTTCCAGAAGATAGTGGAGCCTACAGCTTGTGCCTCAAAGACACTGCTAAAAATGAACAAAACATCTGTTTTGTTTTGATTATCATCTCTAATACATTCACTTGACATTGCAGTACTTCATTATCATGAATGCTTATTATCTGCATGTGTTTTAAAGCCACATCAGTCTAAATTTCTGATGTATGGTTTTCTGAGCACGCCCACGGAAAGGTGGATGTCAGACGATGTGGCTTGAGTATTAAACTAAATTCTTTCATGTCTTATTGCACTTACTGTCAAATACACACACAAGGTTATGTCAAAAACACACAAAGTTCACTGTCAGTTATGTCTGTGAACATGAACAGCAGGGAAAGAAATTGCATATGTATATTTTACCTGTGTATTAAAGGGTTAGTTCATTCAAAAATGAAAATTCTATCTTTAATTACTCACCCTCATGTCGTACCACACCCGTAATTACCTTCGTTCATCTTCGGAAAAGATATTTTTGATAAAATCTGATGGCTCAGAGAGTCCTCTATTGCCAGGAAGACAATTAACACTTATTAACGCTACTAAAAACATTTTTAAAACAGTTCATGTGGGTACAGTCGTTCAACTTTAATATTACAAAGCAACGAGAATACTTTTTGTTTACAAAATAACAACCTTATAACAATATCTAGCCGATTTCAAACGAAGAAACTTTACATATCTTTTGTTTTGAATCAGTGGTTCGGATCACGCATCAGACTGCCAAAGTCACGTGAACTTTTGAAATTTTGAATCACTTATGATGTAACGAAGCCTCGTTTACCACTGATTCGAAACAAAAGATTTGTAAAGCTTTGAAGCTACATGAAGCAGTGTTACTACTACAATTTAGAAGAACAACATAGTGACTGAGCGCGCTCTGTATAGTGTATGTCCATTTAGGGCTACTGTAGAAACATGTTGTCGCAAAATGGCGATTTGACATGGAGGGGCGACCTGCGAGATAGAAATGGCTCATTCGAATGTAATAAAACAATGGTTCATAATGTAAGGTGTTTATGCACCACTGAAAACATAGTTATGTATATTATATTGCATTTCTGTCAATTGTATGCTTTTTTAAGTGCACTTAAATACTACTTAAGTAGAAGTATACTTTTAATTAATGTTTTTATAGTGTATAACGTTTACAATTTTATTTAGCACAAAAAATAAGAATGCACTACAAATGTACTTGCTTCTGCATTCAAGTATACTTTTTTCACCTGGGCTGCCTTCTCTTATAATTTGCCTAAAATTAGGTATAACAATAATTTTGCGTCTGGAACGCACCCATGATGCATTTGTAGGCATATGGTGAATTCTTTGCCTCATTTGATCTATTCTGTTTAGTTTCATTGTTCTACCATCTGTGCATCTAGGCAGTTTTAAAGATTAAGGGGCATTTTTAACATTACATTGAATGTTTTAAATTTTATGACTGTACATGACAATTTGTCACAGCCTCCACCCACTCGCCGAATATGTATGTTACTTTAGCAATACCAAAACTAGAAAAAACAAATAATTACAGGGGCTGTTTGACAGGAGCAACAGCATGCGGTGTGAATCCTAAAGAAATAAATACAAATTAAAAAGCATTTTTACTTTTGCAAATTGCAGATGTAGTCAGTCAGTGAAACCTTATTAACTCCCCTTTTCATGCATATAAATAAAAGAAAACACTTTTAAATAAAGTCGAACTGAATCTTGTGAGCTTTCATCCAGTTTGAAAACGCAGGGCAAACTTCTTCATGTTGTCATGTATAGTCTCGATGAATCTTTCCAGTCCAATTTTTCTTCCTGCGTTCCCAGGGCTAAGCAGGAAACTTGCGTCCATGTAATTTGAATGTTAATGTTCCAAATGCGGATTAAGTTTTCCTGTCTTTTTCCTGTACTGTAAGGTAAAGCAGGACTAACACCTTTTTTAATGTAATCACCGCAAGCCCTTTTTTAGAAGAGATGAATATTTCTGCCTTCCTCTGTTCATTTCCATTTTTAATCTAGTTCCGTGTGATTGATGGGCCGTAGGAAAGACATCAGAAGCCTGGATAAAACTCTCAGCTCTTAGCTGACTTACAGTCATGTAATAACCGGCAGGGCAAAAGAACTCCTTCGTATTTGATCCGCGTTTATGTACAAAAACTAGCTGTAAAACTCCTCTCACTGTAAAATGTGACTTTAGATAGATTCGGTGAGCACAGTTTAATTATTTCCACCGGTTCCCTGTCAACATGCAACCGAGAAAGGCTCCAAAGGAGTGAATGCTGCATGACGCATCGTGTGCCATTATAATTGTTTCTCAAGTTTTTTGTAGTGCCAAAATCGGTTGACAAACAATCAAAGCTACTCAGCTGCAACAGGCTTTTCCAGCTTTCTGGTAACAGACAGAAAGAATCAAAGCGCTCGAGTAGAATAGAACATGAACTTCACAAAAGGATGCCACATCCATGAACCATTATGACAAATGGAGAAGAGGCCAGAGCTCTGTTTGATGACAGATATGTGCTATCACTTTATTTCTTTCACAGAACATATGAGGTGCAAGGCAAAATGTTGATACTAGAAAGTGAATGGGGACAAAACATAAGAATAGGGCTCCAGACAAAAGTAAAAGACAAGAGATATGAAACATTCAGGCGAAATGACAGAATCACTCGATGAAGATTGTTGTTCAGAAGTGCTGCAGTTTGCTGGAAGAGCTTCTTTCTTTTTTTTTTCTTTTTAGACAATTTATATACACTAGAGTTGTCACAGTCCCCAGCCCAGTCACCTTCTCAGCACTACATTTCCCATCATCCCTCATGCTAATCACCTGCACTCCATCATCAAGCCATCACCGTCATCACCGCTCATCAGCACTACGCATAAAGTCTCACTTCTTGTCTTGTTTCGTCTATGGTTACTGCCACGTCTGAGACAAGCTCCACGACCTGAGAAAACTATACCAGTTGCTCCTGATCTGTCCTCTGTTCCCCATTGTTGGAACAATGCTCTTCACCAGCACCGATTCAGTTCACCACCAGCTAAGTCTTCAGTCCACTATCATCTGACTTTCATCCATACCTGTGTTGCATTCCCACTCTGTTCTCCCAATTCCCCACAATGAAGACTGCTTTCACTTACTTCCATTGTCTGTTCTCTTCTGTGTGTGACAAGTGTCTCTCTCTCTCTCTCTCTCTCTCTCTCTCTCTCTCTCTCTCTCTCTCTCTCTCTCTCCTTTTTTTAAATAAGTTTAAAAAATAAATACCATATAGTGTCTCTTTAATGTGTCATGATAGATCGCTGTAGCTCCTTCAAGCGGCTTGTGAACTGATCATCTCTTCATACTAGTTCATTTATAGTATCAAATAAACATGAATGGACATCAGAAGGAATGTCGTTTCAAGCATGGAAAGATGTGAGTACACAATTTTGAAATTCAAGTTCATCAACATTTATCTACTAACTCTGCTGACTGCTTTGTCAGACAAAATGGTGGATTCGGGGTTATGATTGGTCAGACTGCCTGTCAATCAAACTGCCACCGACTGGTCAATTGCGAGTTATAAAGTCCAATTTTGAGTAAAATCAACATTGAAAAGTCATCATTTTTATTCAGTGGTGGAAACTTCCAGAGTTTTCTACGCAGCCATGACATTCAGACAAAAAAAAAAAAAAAAAAATGGATTTACTAAATCGAGGGACCAAATTATATTGTGCACATGATTTACTTAAAAATGAGTGAACAAATTAGTAAAACATGCTGACGCATTAGTAATTCTTAATTAATTGCCGCAATACACATTCACATACACACAACCCCATATAGTAATTGTTTTAAAAAATAACCAAGAATAATAGGATTATTTGATGAACAGACTGAAATGCAAGTAACTGTTGACTGAAAATATTCTACATATTAGTGTTTGTGTATATTCAAAAGTTGAGTATGAAGACGCATAAGGTTTGACACCAGTGATGCCAAACCCCATTGATTGTTGGTGGTCAATGAGCCCAGTTAGAATATGCAAAATTGTGAGTGACTGCACTTATATTTCACTTTGTGCACACAGCTATTGTATGGCTTTAGATGTAAATGGTGTACTTTTATGAAAATTTTTAGTTCTTTTATCTGATTTTTGGAGATTGCTCACATTTGTTTCTGAAGTTTATGTAGAATCAAAACCAACTGACAAACAAGCTGCAACCGGCTTTTTTCACTTTCCGGTAACAGACAGAATGAATCAATGGTGTTGAGTCACTTTGAGTGGAATGGAACATGAACTTCATAAAAAATGAAGCTGAATTCATGCCCCATTATGGCAAATGGAGAAGAGGCCGTGGCCAATAAAATCTTCAAAAGTGCTACTCTGTAGCCCAGAGTCAGGTCACTCCCTCAATCACCCTGCAAAGTGCAATATAGAAGCCATTTCACTGCTTGACAATATAAAGTGTGATCAAGGCTCATGTAATCATGCACTGTATAAAGAAAACTACTCAAAATCAAAGCCAGAGGGGATAAAGAACACTCCATTCTGAGGATCACTCTAAATTCAACCATCTGCTGTAAATTGTATTTAGTTGAAAGATAGCATTTCAGTCATTGGTTCATTATCTTGAAAAAGGGTATTATGCCTCTCCAAGCTTGCATTAAGAAACGTGTGAAAAGCTTTTATATAATTCTCTTAAACAGTCGCATTTGTTATTGAACGAACTTTGTTTTATCACTATTTGAAAGAAATGTCTCTTATGTAGAGCACAAAATGAGATGTTAGGCAGAATGTTCAAGTTTCTCTTTTATGTACAGCAAAATAGCTGGGTTTTTCATTATGAAAATCTTAGGATATTGCAAAAATGGCGAATAGAAATTATGCTCAAAATACGCTTCAAGTCATGTGACTGAATAATTCGCACTATTACCTCCCACAACTGAAGTTACCACAAGTAATTTATTACATTTAATAAAAGAGCAGACTTCCTCAGTGGCTACAACTTCTATTCCAATTTTGCAACAATTTTGTTTTTCACAGTAGAAAGAAAGTCATTCGGCTTTGGAACAGCTTGATGACAGCATGATTTTTGGATATACTGGGTGTACTTCAAATGTAACTGAACTGGATGAAAACAATAATAATTAATAGGGTTTTAGGGGTTTTTTTTCTTCTTTTAACTGAATGTGAACCCAATTCTAAAAGCCATGGCAATTTCAAGTTGCTTGGTAGATTTATCTATGCTTATATAATGGTTGCAAGGTCAATTGTGCTCACAAAATGTTGACTCTGATCGATCGGTTACCGGATTGGACCCCCTTTTGCTTTCAGAACTGCCTTCATTCTTTTTGGATTCAACAAGGTGCTGGAAACATTCCTCAGAGATTGTGGTCCATATTGACACGATGGCATCACGCATTTGCTGCCGATTTGTCGGCTGCGCATCCATGATGCATATCTCCAGCACATCCAAAGGTGCTCTATTGGATTGAGATTTGTTGACTGTGGAAGACATTTTACTATAGTGAAGTCACTGTCATGTTCAAGAAACCAGTTTAGCTTTGTGACATGACTTGTTATCCTGCTGAATGTAGCCATCAGAAGATATGATTATAAAGGTTACAATGTGAACATGAAGGGATAGATATTGTCAGCAACAATACTCAGGTAGGCTTTAAACGATGCTCAATTGGTACTCACGGGCCCAAAGCGTGCCAAGAAAATATTCCCCACACCATTACAACACCAGCAGCAGCCTGAACCGCTCATTCAAGGCAGGATGGATCCGTTTACGTTGTCTAACCCAAATTCTGAGCCTACAATGTGAACATCGCAGTTCACTCTACGATTATCCAATTTTCGTGAATTGTTTCCTGTTCTTATCTGACAGAAGTGTCACCGGTGTGTCTTCTGATGCTGTAGCTCATCTGCTTCAAGGTTGGACATGTTGTGCATTCAGAGATGCTCTTCTGCAGACCTCTGTTGTGAGCGGTTATTTGAGTACGTTGCCTTTCTATCAGCTCGAACCAGTCTAGTCATTCTCCTCTGACCTCTGGCATCAACAAGGCATTTTCACCCTCAGAACTGCCGCTCACTGTACATTTTCTCTTTTTCAGACTATTCTCTGTAAACCCTAGAGATGTTGTTTGTGAAAATCCCAGTAGATGAACAGTTTCTGAAATGCTCAGACCAGCCTGCCAGACACAAACAACCATGCCACATTCAAAGTCACTTAAATAACCTTTTCCCCCCATTCAGTTTGAACTTCAGCAGATCATCTTGACCATGTCTACATGCCTAAATACATTGCATTGCTGCCATGTGATTTGCTAAATGATGTTTTATTAACAAAGTTCGGGAGGAACACATTCAAATGATCTAACTAATCATCACATCACTCCAACCAGCAGTCATTAACCAGCAATCATCATGTCTGCCCAATCAGCATGAGCGGAGACCTATATATATTGACGCAGTCGACTCACCTACGCTTTTGTAAAGTTTCAGCATCCCTCCACCACCCTGTCACACATGCCTGGTTACTTCCTAAACCAGAATACGGGGGGAGTACTCGGGGCTCGGGCCAAATACTGAGCTCGGAGCCCTCTCCTCAGATAGCACGCCAAATGTGCATACTAATTACTCTATCTGATTATTTATAAGTGTGAACTTGCCAATTAGATATTTGCGTCAACGAACAGACCACCTAATACATTCTTGAACATTTTCTTCTCTTGCCAAGTTAACCAGTCTGCATCTACCAATTCTCTTTTGATACTCTAGACATGGATTAAAAGCAAGTGCTTTCTTACTATTTATGTCTTCGTTCTGCTGAAGCTTTTCCACTAGTTCTCTCTTTTGCTCTCTTTCTCTGCTTTTTAACTCTACTACACGCAGAAACTGGGTGGCCCCATGGGTCAAAACTCTAGGAGGAGGCTTTAGTAACTTAGACCCGGACCCACTTAATCCACAGAATGGGGCTGCAATAACCTCCTCTCGCTAAAGCAATATCTGAGAGGCAGGTCAGGCATTTCCTGAGCAACTGCATTGAGTGCTTTTTGACTGCAGGGGAAGCAGCATGAATACCGTTTCTGTGTGAGCCTAATGACAGGCCACAGTGAGGACTGACCCTTGCCTTCCTTCAAATGTGAATGGAACGTACAAATATAACTAAAAAAGCACACTGTGAAAAATGGAGAAAGAGGGTGAATGCAAAACTTTCCAACTAACAAGTTTCAGAAATGTTTGCATTACTTTTTAAAAGTTTTTTTTTTTTTTTTTTAAGGTTAAAAGTCTCGTCTTTAAAAAGTAAAGTGTATTTCTGCACCATTAAAGGTACCAAATGGAAATTAGCAAACGATCATGACTGTATTTCCTTGCCTGAAGGAAAAACCAATGCTTGCATTACAGACAAAAAAGAAAAGCAGTGAAGTAACAAAAATTAAAAACTGAATCCTTTCATAAAGGATTCTTTCATGAGACATTAACAAAGCACACTTGTGATAGTCACTACAAGGAAGTAATTTTGCATTTATGATTACTTGATCCTGGATAGTGCATCATCTTGAATAATGCTTGTTTCAGGACATTGTGCGATTCAGAACTGAAAATCCTGTTTCTGGAGTTTGAATTTAGGTGGCTGATTAAGGGGCTGTTTACTCAACACCGTTTTCAACTAAAAACGGAAAACTTTTTAAGCATTTTGGCCGTTCGTTTACGCGACAACATTGTTTCAGGGGCCTGAAAATGCAATCTTTTTAAAACTTGCAAGTTTTTTTTAAAACTATACTGTTATCATCTTAGTGTAAACTACAAAACGGCGACATCATGCGTATTATGTGTTCAATCTATAGGCTCGACAAAGTGACCAACTACTGACCTGACTGCATATAGAGCGTTTTTAGTCATTTTCACATATCCGTGTTGACGGGAATTGTTTTGACAATGGTGTCGTTTGTGTGCCTAAAACGTAAAGAAAAACCTTTCCGTTTGTAGTACATCGTTGTCATGTAAATGTACCCTAAATTGCGATTCAAATTTGAATGTTTAAAAGTTTGGAGTTGGATTTGTTTTTATGTTTTTGAGACTCTTATGCTCATCAAGGCTGCATTTATTTGATCAAAAATACAGTAAAATATTATTAAAATTTAAAATCACTGTTTTCTATTTGAATATATTTTAAAATGTAACTGATTCGTCTGAAGCGAAGCTGAAGTTTCAGCATTACTCCAATCTTCAGTGTCACATTATCCTTCAGAAATCATTCTAATATGCTGATTTTCTGCTCAAGAAACACTTATAATTATCATTGATGTTGAAAACAATTGTGCTGCATTGAAGATGCAATTCAAAGCGTCCCGTCTGAATAAAAGTAATATTTAAGGGGAAAAATGACTGACTACAAACTTTTAACAGTAGTGTAAGTACAGTACCTAAAATACAATACTGTCATTTTTAACTAGAAAATCAAGATTTAGATAAACTTTGAATGTTTTAAGAGGCCTTGAAGTTGGAGGGATTATAAGGCACCAAGAGAGATGAACTGCAAGGGAGTTTCTTAAATTCAGAATTTTGCTCAACCCATGGTTTGCTTGTTTTAAGCAAACCCCACAAGTTAAAATGAATTTGAAATGAAGGCACCAAGAAGTAATATTAAAAAAAAAAAAAAAAGCTTTATTTGTACAACAATCTTAACAGCTACAGTTATTCAAGTAACATTCAGACTCAAAATAAAATTGAAGTGCCATATGTTTTCATCTACGGTGAACCAAACACAGATTGAGAAAGTAATGCCCTGCTCATTTCAAGTGTTTTATGTTCCGTTCAAACATTCAAGTGAGCAGTGTTATGCTCACTTTTCAGCAAAAATCACCCACAGTGTTTACACTCTTCAGGAATCAACCTACGAATACCGTACTTAGTCTCTGCAGATTAAATTGTGATAGAAGAAGATACGACACACTTGTCGTCCATAAAACTCTGCATTATCTGCCTGCGTTATCAAAAATGCATACTTTTTGTGCATACTTGTGCATGGGAGAGAACAATTAGGAGAAAATGCTACTTTTATTGTAAACATTTGTTTTTCTTGTCCTTTTGTAATCGGCCGAATTGTCAAACGGCACACCAGCGCATTATATTTTCCTTTTATAATGCACTCATTTGCATTTGACTCAATAGTCCTAGATAGAAAACATTCATGCATGTGATTTTGTCCTCTCGATTGTACTAGTGTGCCTTTGCTTTGTTGTGTTTTTAATTAATCCCGTGTGGCTTTGATAACTGTTGTGTAGGGTTGTTTCATATTCGAGTGTGCCCCACCGGACTGCCCTTTATGCCTTTGAATTGTTTGCATTAATGGAGTTTTGAAAGTGATTTTTTATTTATTAGTGTGAGTTTCCGGTTACAATTTTAGATTAAGCTCATTTTTAACAAGCATTATTTCATATGAAAACAGCAAATAAATTAATCTTCTTAGAACAAATATGTCACCTACTGCCTCTAATCGCCTGCTGTCTGGCACATAAGTGCTTCGTGTTAGTGAGGTTTTCTCGGCTTTTTAATTAAACAGGTGCATTACACTTTTTACTATGCATATTAGCAAGAAATACAGGTTTTTAGGAAGGATTTTGTAATAAAACGCAAGTAATTGTTCTAACAATCATATTTCAATAGTCCACTTTAAACATTCTACTAACTATAAGTAACTTTGCAACTACATGCCAACTAAGTATCATTGGTGAATTTGTTGGCTGTTGGGGTTAGTGGAATGTACTTGCCAAGTTACTTGTTGTCTGTTGGGGGAACATTACCGAAATTGATAAATATGTTTTTAATATTGTATCTAAAGTGGTGTTCTCCTCATATAATGCCACAGAGGAACCCTTTCAAAGTGTTTATTTGCTCCTCGAACTAAACTCCATCAGCTGTTTATCCACGTTGACCTGATAAGGCTAAAAAGAAAAAAGAGATGTGAACAGATGTTTTATGTGATAGCTCATTCTGCTCCGGGGGAAATTCAATAATGACAGGTAAAATACACTGATAGAGAATAATAGAACAGAAGTAGGTGAAATTTATGTTAGGCTAGAGGGTAAAAGAGAAACATAAAGTGAAACTGAATGGTGATAACGGTCGGTTATATGTGAAGTGATAACCAAAAAAAAAAAAAAAAACTACTTCACCTGTCTGTTTACAGAATCGCAATAACAGAGCCGTTCCTCTTCGACGTTTTCTGTTGTTTTTGTTGTTGCGAAGAACCAGAGCTCCCTGAAGTTGAAAGTAGTTCATTTTGGGACAATTTACTGGTTTGGGGGGGAAATATAACCATAAGAGAACAAAGGCAAGAAACAGTAAATTATATTAATCTTTAAGAAACAATGTCTGTATGATCAATCAGATTTTTTTGACTTTTGCCTGTTTGTCATTTTCACACAAATTAATCACATTTTCTCTTGCAATTCTTGTAATGCAAGAAAATAAATAAAATTAACAGAAAAAAATAATCATAAATATTTATT
Source organism: Opsariichthys bidens (assembly GCA_037194245.1). NCBI lineage: Eukaryota > Metazoa > Chordata > Actinopteri > Cypriniformes > Xenocyprididae > Opsariichthys > Opsariichthys bidens. Next base: position 7,388,037 of record CM074305.1, on the reverse strand, counting down.
TGTAACTCAAAATAATGAAATATTATTTAAATTGCATGTTTTCTGATTTAAAAAAAAAAATAAGGCTACAGTATTTTTCACAATAATTATAATAAAGATACTGAGAAGATGATGATTGATTGTTATTGTCATGAAATTGTCACAATAAAAATGAAAATACAAATTGTCCTAAAAAATACAATTAGCAATACATGTTTTCTGCTACATTTGAAAATATCATGACACCCTACCCTATACCTAACTGATATATCTGATTGTGTTCATCTGAAAGAAGATAGTTGTATAAACCTGGGATGGCTTGAGGGTGAGTAAATCATGGGGTGATTTTCCTTTTTGGGTGAACTATCCCTTTAACAAAAATAAGCGTAAAATAAAACCATATTTGCTCAAGCAACCATGCCATTTTTTAAACACTTTTACCATGACTAATGTTTCATGGGACTCATACCATGATGCGCTTCACATCCGGAGTGCTGTACCAGGTGAGCTACAGAGCAAGTTCACTACCACAAAAAGGCCATTCATATGGAACTTACTATGTGATAAAAGTCCAAATGTATTTGTTTACATATCACGCACTATGGGAAGTGTTTTGAGGTCATAAAATAGTATTGTGCAAGAAACTTTGTGAAAATAAGTCTTTATTAACTGCCACTAGTAGTTATTTTAGCAGGAAACTGCAGTGAATTTTATTTACAGTTTCATTTATGGAGGTTTGCAAAAATGTTGGTAAAAGTGTGTTTTTCCATTGAGCTTATAGGTTGAATATGTTTTGCAATATGTGATATTCCCACAAAGTTTTACTTAGAACACACATCTACTTTTGAATGACAGGTAATAAACAATATATTTTTGTTGACATGGACGATTGATTCTTCCAGTAATAAAATAATACCAAATCCAGATTGTTCTGGCAAAATGAATCCTTTTTTTATTATGTTTGTTCTGAGTATGTTCACATTTGTTTTTCTTGTTTGTTAACCTCAAAAGATCCAGTCCCCCTCTTTTTGTACAGGTAATTTTCACGATCTCAGTGTTTCTTTCAGTGTGTAATTTGTCATGTGGGTTATCAGTTTGAAAGCGTCACGTTTAAGTCATGAACAAACATGTTAGTCACACAACCTGAGCAGAAAAATTAACTGAGATCTCCAGCCCTTATTTAAATGAATTAATTTCATACATGCGCATGAAATGGGCCATGAAAATAAAACTTCTTAATGTGCAAATGTGTTTTAAAGATCAATGCAGAAATTGCCTCAACTGGCACAGATGCAGCATCATTATGGCTCACAGATGACAACAAAGGACCCTTTTGTGAAGATAAAGTTCCGCTAAGTTTGCACCACTAATGTAAGTCATTTCAAGAGCTTTACTTACATTTCTCAGTTAGTTTTACCCGAGGTTAAGCTTACATTTTTCATAGCTCAGGACAGTCACTAGTGAAGGACTATCCACAATCCCGACAACTGACCCTTCGTAAAGACTTTAGTTACAGTTGCAATGCCCCAAAAGCCATGCCCTCTAATGTTCTCATGCAGTGAAAAATACATCGTGGAGCAAAGAGGACACTGACAACATATGAAACAGTTCCATATTTTATTCATTATTATATTGTATTTTTTTTAAGAAGTTTAAACAATGAATACCGTATAGTGTCTCTTTATTGTGTCATCACAGATCGCTGTAGCTCCTTCAAGGAGCTCGAGAACCGATCATCTCTTCATACTAGTTCATTTATAGCATCAAATAAACATGAATGAACATCAGAAGGAATGTCGTTTCAAGCGTGGAAAGACGTGAGTACAAAATTTTTGAAGTTCAAGTTCACCTAAGTTAATCTACTAACTCCCCTGACTGCTTTGCCAGACAGAATGGCGGATTCGGGGTTATGATTGGTCAGATCGCCTGTCAATCGAACTGTTTGCGAAGGGTCAATTGTCAGAATTTTAGAATGACTGAAAAAACATGTGCCCAGAACTGAGTGCCCATGAGAAAAGATGCCAGCAATCATCAGTTTTCATTCTTCCCGCTATTAACTTTGTAGTTCATTCATTCAGTTATTGGAAGCCAAATGTTTTTAATTTAAAAAAACACACAGAAGACTCTTTAGTCTAAAATATGCTGGCTGACTACAGAGAACATTGGCCACGTTTACATTTACAATTTTTGTCATTTTGATTAAAATCAGTCTTTACTTTAATCAGTTTAATCTTTACATGAGAAGTCATCTTGTCACGTTTAGTTCAGTCTTGTCTTGTTTAGTTTAGTCTTGTTTATCCGTCATTATCTGCACCTGTATCACTTATCTGTCTAGCCACCATCAGCTGTGTTTCATTGTCATCTGTGTATTTAGTTCCTGCCTGTTCCACCAGTCTTTTGTCTTTCGATGTTTGTGCTACGCACACTGTTATGTGTTATCCTTGGAATAAACCCATCCGTTATTTGTTACCTTCGACTCCTGTCATCATCCCCGAGAACCCTGCGTTACACATCTAATCTGATATCGTACTTACATGTGCCGCTGTTGTGCCGAATTTCGACTCCCTGCCAAATTAGTACCGCCCTTTGAAGTTTTTTGAATCCTAACCCCTCCCCCACACCTAATCGTAAACCTACCAATGAGGAAAAGACGGGCACAGGGAGCTGACCTTTTTGATGGCTGTGCATCTCAATACTACCCCTCCCTCCTCAGATGTGGATGAATAGAAGTAACGTTAGACTGAGTTCTACCAAAAAGACTCGGGAGGCAAGGAAACATTTGAATAATATTTATTTAACATTTTGTAGGCAAATAATATAGAATAGATGGAATGATAAAGTTCTTTGGCGTACGCCACGTCCATAGTACAATCCGGAGGGTAGCAGACGTTTGCAGATACTCCCTTAAGATGAAGGCAGGGGTGGAGCCTACCCATGATGTATGGACAGGGACCGACCTGGTGGTGGTGGGGAGGATGGGGGTGAATGCCGGCGTCGGTATCTGCGAACATAATAATGGGTGGGAACAGAACTTGTATACTCAGGTGATGTGTAATGATTGGTTAGATAATGAGTAATGACGTGACATTAGACTTGTCCAGATAGAACTTCCACTAAAGCTCCTATTTCCTTCAGTGTATTTAATAAAAGTTTTGTTTTAGTTTTACACCAGGTTGATTTTGCTGCCGTCATTTTGCCTTCTGACGACCCCTGGCCTCTCGACCTGATGACGTAGACACAGAGTGATCGGTTTAACGTGTTTATGTGGCAGAATTCTTATTTTGTTCGGAATTTTATTGAAAGATTTATCCCACCCCTCTCAAGCCGATTACAATTTCATTCGGTTTGGGCATTTTTATTCCGATTTTAGGTGTTTATATGGAGCATTTTCATTCAGGATTGGACTGATTACAATGCTCCATGTAAAGGCACCTACTGAAACAGGCCACAGTTACTTATTCTAGTAAAGTTGGAAATTTCTGCAAAATCAGAAGTGACCATGTTGAGCTGTATTAGTTCTCAGCCCTCTCTCAAGGAAATGTAAGTAGCATGGTATTGTCAGATTACTTATTTAAGATGTCTCTCTCTCTCTCTCTCTCTCTGTCTCTCTCTCTCTCTCTCTCTCTCTCTCTCTCTCTCTGTCTGTCTCTCTCTCTCTCTCTCTCTCTCTCATTCTCTCTCTCATTTGAGAGGAGGTGTAATTGAGTTGCTGTCAGGGTGAGCCAGCATCACTCTGAAACACTAAAACATCTAAACAGAAAGAGGAGGAGTCTTGGCTAGTGGGAGGAGAAAATGGTTAAGAAAAAGAGTAGCTGTATCTGCATATGCATATATAGTGGAGGAAAAACAGTATGTGAAAAGAACAGGCAAAATATCTTGATAGCTTAGTACTACCGGCAAGTTTCTGAAGTGCGCATACAACAAACACTTTCCTTTCCTTATTACTTCCTGGCAACAGTAATTTGTTACACTACTCATTATATTACGGTAATTGAGTATTTTCTCCTTCTGACCTTGCATGTGCATCTCTTTGTGAATATTAGGGTATATTTGAATCATTTAGTTCATATTTCTTAAGACAGAATCATCATTTTTATTCATTTTCCACTGAATTATGCGACCTGGTGTGCATTTTCGATTCCAGTGCTGTCTCCCTGTGTTTTCACTTCCGCGGTCACTGTTATGACGAGGAGGAAGATCATTCGCTGCTCACGTCACGCATATTACGCATTTATAACCCGCCCTGTGTCTTCCGATGACAAAGATCTGCTACAGTTGCGTGTTCTCTTCCGCAAATACTAACCCAGAGAAATGTTTCTGCACGTTCTACATACAATTACAACAGCATGTGATTTGTATGTGATTTTCATGTAATTTGGACTATTTTTTTTTTTATAGTAATAAAGGATGTTTACATGAGACATGCTAAGCAGGTACATATTTCTGCCTCATTATGTAACCAAAAGCCACATTAAATCCTAATGGGAAGTTACAAACACTTGATGGTGGTTTACATTGAGTTTTGAGTAAAAGCATATTAATATTATATCTATATTAATCTAATGTATGTTGTTAAAATAATATCACTTAAGGTTGTAAGAAAATGTTCTGTTCTCTAGAAAGGGTATCATTTATTTCACGATCAAAAGGACATGGATGGGCATTGGTGTTGCTTTTCCATATTTCAAGCTAGCTTGCTACAAGGGTGAAGTCAGGTGACGTCAATCCAGAAATGATTGGATTGTTAGATTTCAAATCAGTAGGGTTGTTAAGCTTTTTTATAGATAGTACCTGTAATGTTATTATTGAAATCTTATTAGTAATTAGTTACACTATGGCAAAAAGTAATTGTATTAAAGTAACTCATTACTGCCCAACAATGATGAAGTGATGCGACTGACGCTGGTGGGTCAAATGACATGTAGTATTGTAGGATTATTCTAAACACATTTATACCACACTTTATTAATGCTTGCAAAGGAATTACTTATTCAAAAGAAGCACCTAGTCAGAGAGTATTCAATTTCAGACGCAGCCAGAGATTGTAGGAAGGAAGTTTGAGTCAGTCTGACAGGCAACTGGGAGAGTCGGCAGAGTCAGAGGGATGGAAGGAGTCAGAAAAGAGGGTCAGCGTTGAGGATGAGTTATAAGGAGGAGGAGTCAGGTTGACAGTGGGAGGAGTCCGAAGAAGATGTTACTGGATGTAAAGGTCATACCAAGGATTCAAAGAGAAAAGAGTTAAAGGAGAGAAGAGGCCCTCTGTGGTGAACTACCAGTTATCAACAGACCATGAAACATATGGTCAGATGGTAAAGGTCACTTTTTAACTTGTATTTGTGACTGAATCTCACTGCATCTCCGTATGTCAAGCCGTAACTGAACAACAGCTTCTCTTTGCACTCCAGACATCAGCTGCAGCCTGAAAAATGTCCGTGGCTGACGTTTTTTTGACTCTCCACAGACCATCTAATGAACCCGGCTAAAGGCAGCAGCATCTGTTGTCTTTTCCTCTTGCACATTTTCATGGTAGCTCCTACATGATCAGAGAAATGGACTGTTAGCCAGGTATTTTGAGGTTTTTTGCACTTCTTCTCGAGCCCTTTTCAGCCCCGGCCCTTAGAATTCGCATGATGGCTGCTGCATTTCTGTGGGACCTATTAGCGCCGACATCTCTGCTGCACAAACAGGCTCAGGAAATGAGGCATGTCAAAGTCAGTTTCTTTCAACTTTCTTGCTTTCCCTTGTCCTCTAATGCCAAACAACCCCTTCTTTTGTTCACTCCATCAATTTTTTTGGCATCAACTATTTTTTTTCCTTGCATCTTCTTCATTCACCTATTTTGCAAGTGCGATTGATCTTCATAAGTTTTTGTGTGTGTGTGTGTGTGTGAGAGAGAGAGAGAGACAAACACATGGGTCAATCTATGAAACAGGCGCCTTTTCTAGTTTAATAAGGGTTTTTTTTTTTAATATAAACAATGTAAAGCTCTTTCTGATTCCGTGTACGTGTTAATAAATTGCACAGTGTAATCTTAAGCTAAACTGCTATATTTAAATATATGTCAAGGAAGGTCTGACGCGTTTATAAGGTCATGCAACAAAGTGCTTCTTAAAAAGACAATTTTGCTGATATTTATAAAACCATAGGCAATTCTTTGCAGCACAAAACCTGTTGACTTTGTAAAATTGACTCCTAATGAAAAACATGAATCATAAGATAAAAAGATGAGACTTTAACTTGAAAATTTCAGTTTTTGGAAGAATGGCAGTGTCATATTAATTTCTTTGGGTGTTAATAATGATACATCATGTCAACAAAACATAATGCTCAATACTTTATACTGCTATTTATTCTTGCTAAGTGCTTCTTGTGTGTTATTTCTGTACTTTTGGTACTAATTTTTGTACTTGAAATTTTATTGTACAGGAGTGGAAAGACAATAAATGCATTCAAATTCAAATAAAATATTTTTATCAATTATCAAAATAATAGTTGCATCCCTAATTTTGAATACCATTCAAAAGTTTGGGATCAGTAAGGTTATTTTTTTTTTTAAGAAGTTAATACTTTTATTCAGCAAGTACATATTAAATTGATTAAAAGTTACAGCAAAGACATTTATAATGTTACAAAATATTTGTATTTTAAATAAATACTGTTCTTTTGAACTTTCTATTAATCAAAGAATCCTGAAAACAAGGTTTCCACAAAAATATTTTATAGTAATATATATTCATATATATTACTATATATTAATAAACAGCATATCAGAATGATTTCTGAAGGATTATGTGACTCCGAAATCTGGGGTAATGAAGCTGAAAATTCAGCTTTGATTACAGGAATAAATTACATTTTAAAACATATTGCAATAGAAAACAGTTATTTTAAATTATAATAATATTTCACAATTTTACTGTATTTTTGGTCAAATAAATGCAGCCTTGGAGAGCATAAGAGACTTTTTGCCATAAAAAAGTTGTGGAAAAATGGAATAGAAAAAAAATAAATAATAAAGTTATCATATTTTTTGTTAATGTGTATAGGGAAATGTCTATCAACACAGTGAAAGTTTGCATTATTATGGTTATTTTCACATATGTATTTGAGGCACACAAAGAGAACCTGTTTTTGTAGAATGACCCACATGGTTTCCTTCATCAGGAGTTTGTAGTCTGTTGCCTGACTGCTCCTGCTGATATGGTTTCTCCCTCTCCGAAGTGACAGTCCCTCCTCCGCTTCATTCCTCCCTCCATCACCCTCATCTGTCTGGTCGGCTTTTCACATCCAGGTTTAATGCAGTGTGGTTAATGTCATCATTTCTTCTATGAGTTTAAGCGGTGCTGCTTATGCTGAGTTGCTCAGGAATAAAAGTTTGATATAAAAATGGGCATCTGAGTTAATCAGATCTGGTTCACTCAGAGTCAGAGAAGAACGGTCTCTCAGGCATATAAAGATCTTGAAATGAGCAGACATAATTGTAAAACTGAGGCGTGAATCATTAAACAGTTAGGCCACAATATTATGTGCTCAATGTTTTCGTTTGACCACAATTAGATTTGGGTCTGTTTCTCACACAAAGCTCTGCTGTGGATTTTGAAGTAGGTAATTTGGGCTACTTTTGTGTGGGTTTTTTTTTTTTTTTTTTTTTTATGTCAGTTTTACAGATCTATTCACTGATAAAATTTAAGATGAACTGCATGAACATTCTTTAAAATGTCACCTTTTGTGTTCACAGAAAAAAAAAACAACACAAGGGTTTGGATTGACGTGAGTGAGTAAATTACTTATATTTTCATTTTCAGATCCACTGTTCCTTTAAACACACATACACGAACATAACTAGCTCAGAGGGCACATCAAATCCAACACAAATGATTTTCTGTAAACAAGAAAATACATAGAAATTGGATTTCTAGTACGAGCGCAGCAGAGAAACATTTTTATGGAAGCAGGTCAGTCTGATAAGAGACTCGTACGTATATGATTGATTTGAAAAGGAAATAATTTCTCCACTGCTATTGGGGAAGCAGATATTAAAACTAAGAGAAGGACACAGACAGAAGTTTGGAGAGATGGAGGTCACAGGACAATCTGTGCCCATCAGAAACCTTCAACAATGAAAGCACAACAGACAGACAGCAGTTAAATCACATCATACAATGCTGCTATTTATTAAACCGCTTATTGCAGCTTAAAAGATAAAGATTTATCATTAATGACTGTTTATGGTTACCAAGCAACGTAGCAACTCAGCATCATAACATATTTCTGCAATGCGATATATTTCTAAAAGAAACAGGTTATTAAAATATTGGAGAGGCTTGATTTTTATCCATCAGGAATAGGCTGGATGTTCAAAAGTGGGTGTTACACACTAAGATTGAACCAAACTAGATGACTTTTGTTTTAGAAAAAAAATATGCACTGAAATGATTAAAATCACATGCTGTAAAGAAGAAGGTATTGCGACGAGTCTTCCCGCCTGTCTCTCGATGGTTCAGCCGGTCTGCCAGCACCAATGTGGGAGGAAAAGGCTAGTTAGCGTGGCTTAAATGGGGAAATGAGCACCCCTTCTGGTGTTCTTATTGATATTTATTAACTCAAACATAATATAACTGTATAAAACAAATAAGGCGACTACATGTGTTTTAAAGTATACCTACCAATTTAATATACTCCTATGACTTTCATCTTCACGACGCTGCTGGAGCAAAAAGGCCAGAAAATGAACGTTTTCTCAGATTTTACGGAAACGTATTAACTGAACTTAGCTTTACATCTTGCAGAATAAATCATATAAAGCGAAAAAATTAAAAGTTAACTTAACATAGTGGGCTTTAATTTTCATGAGTCTGTCAGAACCATTGCCTGAGGAGGTGTATAGTTGTTTTTCGTGGTCATTTAGTACTGTATTTAGATTTACAGTAGGCTAATATTTTCCCAGAATGCATAGAAAACCTACAGTAACATACTGTACACAGCTTATACAGTTTGAAACTGTTCAGAATGCAATAATAATGTTGTAAAAAGTCTACAGTAATATACTGTACTCAGAATTACAGTGAAAACAACAGAAATGATTTACAGTGCATTATCATTTCTAATACTGTTTTTTTTTTTTTAGCTAAACGATTAGCTCAGGTGCTCATTTACTAAATATCAGATCCTTCACTGTATCACCCCATTCATTGAGTCTGACTTGCTCCTTCTTATTTTCAGACACTTTGGAATTAATTACAAAACATGCACAATTTTATAAAAGTATTTCCATGAAAAAAAAATCCAAAAAGATAATCCGAAATCCTCTTTCCTCTCTGATTGAAACATTTTAGCGCATGCCCTCAGAGTGCTCGGTTTCGATGCTGGGCTTTGTTGCTCATATCAGCTGTCAGAAAAGACAAAAGGCAAATAAGCCCCTGTTTGCACTTTTCTATACAGCACAAATGGGGAACGACAGTTCGCACCGTAGTACAACTCACAGCGTCCACCTGACCGACACGCAGGAAAACTGCTGCCTACACCAAAGCTCTGTGAAGAGCCTTATGTCTGGCGAGACAGGAGGGGGCAACGTTAAAGGATAGGGGAGGGAGAAAAAAGGAGGAGAGGCTGAGTGGAACGAGTGCTTGGCAGGAGAAGATAAAACCACGACTCAGTGGGTGCTTGAATGATCCGCGGCGGCATGTCAAAAGGTTTTCTGCTGACTCTCAGCGTTCTGCTAACACACGCGGCGAGAGGCTGTCGACAAACCCCACACAAAACCTTCACTAGCGCGAGGCCATTGAACGGCGCATCCAAACACCCATAGGCAGCGGCTCACGGAGATGAGAAATAGGAGCTAATTTGAAGCTCATTATGACGTACGCTTCCCGCCATTGAGATTCCACCCTTGGCTGACTGAGCTGCGCTATGAAGACGCGCTGAATGCTTGTAATTTTCTCTGATGTCCTCTCTGGTACAAAACTTTCTTTTCACCTCTGAGGGAAATAGGAGAAGTTTAGGGTTGTTATCATTTAATTATGCCTAGCATAGGCACAGGGCACACGTGTCAATTAAAATAGAAAATTTAAATCAGCTACCTGTAGTGCTGAAAGGAGACCAAATGTTCTTTCAGAGCTCTGAACTGACCGAGACATCAAACAGGTCTGAGAAGGATAGAAATGACCCACATATGTGGCTAGAACCGGCTGTTTTGTTTGCTATTCAAAGTTTGTGGAAAATGCAATGTGCTCCAAACTTTTAGAGAGCTTTTCATTGCTCCATTGGATTTTGGAAAAACTAAATTAAACAACCTATTTGCTGAGAAATATAGTGACATATTGATTATTTTGTGTTCATTAGGTTGTTTGAGAAGTAGGAAAATTGGGGGAGAATACTGGAAAGATCCGAAATCAACACGCATAAGAAAAGTGTGTTTTTTTTTTTTTTTTTTGTCGGCTCCTCTTTTTAAGGTTTTAACATTGATTACTTTATAAAACTCTGTACTGAACTCACTTCTAGCAGCAAAGAGATTTCACCAAAATCGTATGAATTTGCTACATCAATATGACTGAAAGCTGAAGAGCTCTGCTGTAACGTATGGACAGTAGTGAGTTGTCTATCAATGTTAAAAGACTACTGAACAATCCCTACTAATATATCCAGCACTTGATTTGCATCTGAATGGAACGTCAATAAGAAACATAAAAATTTAACTTTGTTCTAACAAGCTCGACACTTTCCAAAACAGTGAATCACCAACCATTTGATTTATGAACGATACAAATAGTTTGGCAAGTATTTCTGCTGAAACTCTGGGTGATAAAAGTGAAATGAAGGTGATTACAGTTCTCCACAAACAAAAGGGCAATATCGCACATTCCCTTGCCAAGATTAGCCATTATCTGTGATGCAGTGTGTTTAAGCACAGTATATATATCGCCTGGGCTGCTGAATCGCCTTTAGGTGTTTTAATATTACATGCTCACCTTTAGGTTTTAATAATTAACAAGTGCAGTGTGATTTTTGATGAGTTGAACGATTTTCAGTCACTGAGTAGAATTCACTTGCAGCCGGAGTGGCATTGTTTCATTAAGATGAAAATCCGACCTTGAGAATATGTATAGAGCTTTTCTTCATGGTGCGATTCAGCGTAAATCATGGCTTATTGTTGCACTTCACAATTTCATAATAATAATAACTTCTACTGTAAAAGCAAACAGGTGTAACATGAATTTTGAGAGATGTTTGCGCAGAGACTTTTGTTTCACTATGTTATTGAAGACATTGCATAGACTTGCATTGATTTTATATCAGGTCAATGATATTTTCTACGGCCTAATGCAACCCCTACCCCTAAACACAACCCTCATAGATATGTGCAAAATACTAGATTTAAATAAAAAACATGTTTTGGCCAATTTATAAGCCTTTTTAGCAAGTGAGTCATAATCACCAAGCACGTTTCCATTACACTTTAAATTGCGCAAATTGAAATTGCGTATTGAAAATACGCAAAATGGTAACACGTCGATTTCGCAAAAACTCCTATACATCACAAAAACGTTTTTACACTCGCATGAGGTGCTTTTTCAGGCAATTTGAAAAGGAATATTTCACAAAACTGCAATGGAAAGTTTTTTCGAGGAAAAAAAGACGTTTTAGTCGCATAACGTTGGTTAATGGAAATGCCATTATTCCGCAAAAGTTTTGCGCAAATCTGTAAAGGAGACATGGCTAGCTCACCTGAGTTGGACTTGCTTGTTTGTTTCATAATAGCCACAAAAAAAAGAAAAAAGTTCTATTTTTGGAAAATGTTAAGGCTCTTTCACACAAAAAGTGAAATGAATCAGCCTGAATGAAATACATATTTACACCTGTAGAGGGCGCAACTCAAACCTTTCAGCTGTGCTGCCATTCAGTATTAAAGAACAACAGGTTCAACACTCTTATTTCTAAATATAATCTAAAGTAATTATTTTGACTGAAGGTTAGCAGCAAAGCCATTGGTTAATAAAGTGAGATTAAATACATAAAAAGTGTGTAATTTAATATAGTTAATTATTACAAGTTTGCGTAAAGTTCTGAGATTGCATTTCACTCTGAATACTGTGAACACTACATACATGTTCACATTTAGACTAGAACTACAATAACCATCATGTTTACACAGTTCTCCTGCCCCCATGTTGAGAGGAACAAAGTGCTGTCAGCCAATAAAAGTGAAAAAGTAACTTGGATGTTTTGTTGTAAATTGAATAAGTAATGCAATACTTTACTAGTTACTTGAAAAGGTAATCTGATTACGTAACTCAAGTTACTTGTAATGTGTTACCCGCATTAACACTGGTCGTAATATTTCACTATCTAAGCAAGGACATGCACTTCATACTCTACACTTCTAGGCCCTCATTTATAAAACGTGAATAGATTTGATCTTAGAGTGTGCGTAAGCTAAAATCCTCGCCAACATTTATATTTCTATATAAAAAAAAAAGGTCTTTGACATGGAAAAGTGCTTAGCACCAAGTCATGGTCTAAGCAGACTTATGCACTTTTCCTTGTGGCAGAGAGTCAGAGTACTGCAGGTATTTGAAAATCTTAGCAATTCTTGCCATTCTCAAGTAAAGCATTTGGACATCGACTGGTGCTTTTTTCTATGTTAATGACATTTAATAGGTGGCATTAACAAGGAGAAAAAAGCTGAAACCATTCATATGCACACAATTTCTAGATCATTTGCAATTTACAAATTTCTCAGCTGGAAGAAAGGCATTTACAGATTTTTTTTGTTGTCGTTTTGTTTTTTATCCAGCCTGCCAGAAATTTATTCTAAGTTGTGCTTTCATTGCAAGTAGTGCTCGAGCTTAACCTGTTTAATGGGTGGAGAGATAGTTATGGGTAGGGTTATAGGGTGTGGTTGGGGGATGCAGCTCCGCCCATCATGCCCACAGGAGGTCAAGAGAGGGCGGAGCTGGAGGTTGTGGCTCTGCAGTGAGTAGCCTCTCCTTTCATTGTACTGGTTGACATTGTGAGCACATTGAAGTGTTGTTATGGTATTAACTAAAAATAAAAACTCATCCATCCATCCATCCATCCATCCATCCAGATAAGCCCACCCCTAAATATAATAGCATCTGTAGCTAGCCTCTTTACATGTTGATCTTAACATATTACTATACATTTTGTCATCGGACTGCCGAAAGCAAAATTAGAATATTTATTTAATTTTTTAAAATTAGAACTTAATTAAATATGGAACAAAGTGAGGCCATGTGACGTTAATTATTTCATGCTAACAAGCCAAACCTACACATATATTTTTTATTAATAGTATAGTATATAGTGTCACTGAAGCATATAAATGTCAGGGACGTGTTTACTTTTGCCCTTTGTGAGAGATGGCACACAGAGATGGAGGTGTTCTGTTGTTTCTGTTTTCTCTCCATTGGGAATTCCACACATCATCCCAAAACCCACTAAATGTGTGTAACTTCTCCTCCGTGAAACTGGAGATCATCCTGTGTCACCTTGCATGGTGACGTTCCCCAACGGAATCATCAAAGATGGGGGAAAGAGGACCAAACATTTGTCCCACAAGGGTTTGAAGGTTGTTTCCCTTCCTTCATCTTTCTTCATCAGAGGTGAAACATGACTCCTGTCCTTATTGGCTAGATCGATGAGGTGACTTTTGGTGGGGCATCAGTGTTACCGCAAAGCTATTACACCGTTGCTGTCAGGTTGCATCACCTCATGGCAGGACGTCAGCAGGATGTTGCTTATGTCAATTCAAGCGAGAATGTTGCAGGTGACTGATGCTTTAGATGCAGCTCAAAATATGTTCTACGACTTAACCTGACTTTGGTTTGAAAATAATCACATTTTCATCTACTTCATAGTATTTACACTTCATAATATCAAAAATATGGATATTTGTTGAATATTATTTTTGTTTTCAATAACTAGAACAGGAACAGGATGATGAAAACACAGGACAACAGTTACATTCAACGCATGGAGATGGTCTGTAGCAATGTAAACACAATCTAGTCCAGATAATGGCTGAATATGAGAGTCCATGTTATATATCCTCCTTGATTGGCAGGTGATTGGTGACAGGTGTTGCTGATCATTACTCTGGCGAGCTGGAGTGAAGAGAGGGAGAGCCTGGTGAAGCCATGACACACGCATATAAATATATACACATACATAAAAAGGTGCATCTCAGTAAAATAGAATGTCGTGCAAAAGTTCATTTATTTCAGTAAATCAACTCAAATTGTGAAACTTGTGTATTAAATAAATGATATGCACACAGCCTGAAGTAGTTTTAAATCTTTGGTTCTTTTAATTGTGATGATTTTGGCTTCAGTCTGTGTGCATTTAATTTATTTAATACACAAGTTTCACAATTTGAGTTGAATTTCCAAGGCATTCTAACTTATTCATATGCACCTGTGTGTGTGTGTGTGTGTGTGTGTGTGTGTGTGTGTGTGTGTGTGTGTGTGTGTGCGTTGGTGCGGCCGGATTATGAGGACAAAAAACCTGGATACGTACCGACTCTATTGGGACATACCGTAACTATGAGGACAGTGCTGATGTCCTCATAAGTCGAGCAGTGCAGAAAGGCTTATAATGTCGTTCTTAACCACCTCCCGCTTTTTCTCAATATGTCCTTATAAACACGTTCAACCCGTTTTTTAATGTGTATCAGTGTATGCTCAGAGTGTATAATCTCCTCCTATCGTAAATTTGGCGCTACTGCGGTATCATACACATTTCATACACATAGACCCGCCCCCGCGCGCGATTCATTGGTGGAAAACTGGAATTCTCGTCAGCGATTGGCTGCTTTTGACATCGGTGGAAATCAGCTGGCCCCGCCTCTGACCCGCTATCCCCTTCAGTCGAGGTGTGTCGGAGAGAGTCATAATTAAGACTAATTAGCGGGTTTCCAGCGAAGTTGACGAGCTTTAACGGGAGATTGTCATCTGATCATGTCGAAGGTAAGTGTGTTTTGTTTATAAAACGATCTAGCTCAGTGTGTCATGAGTCAGACAGGCTTTAACTAACTTTAGTTACCTTTAAACATGGCAGCTAATCGGGCTAACATCAGTTAAGGCACGAGCCCATTAGCAGATAAAATGGCGTCCCCGAACAACTTGCACATGGTATTAAAGTTTTTTTTTTGGTACAAACAAAATTATTTTGTGCTTCATAGACATATACGCTAATGACGTATTTGTTGGTGAAACATACTATGTTAATGGGTGCTTGAGACTTCATTTACATTTTAATATGGCACAATTTTTTTTATTCGTTTGGATTTGATATCATGTATATTTTATATTATTATTATGTATATTATTGAATATGTAACGTTATATGTAACGTTATATTTGCTTTATTTGATAAAGTATATCAAGTACATGTACAGCTGCGTTTGATCTGAGGCGCTGCATTTAAGAGTTAAACGGGATTGTTATTATATCACATTACAATAGTTTGAAATCTGAGACTGTTTCTTATCAAAAGTAGTGATTGTGATGGGAGGTGAGCTACAATGTTATTTCCATTCACCATCTGATAACAGCAAAGACTAATCCATTCTGGAGATTACTTGATATTTTCTCATAAAAAATGAGAATCGAGAAATCAATATTTTTTACCCAGGCCTAATGAATTTGATA
Source organism: Opsariichthys bidens (assembly GCA_037194245.1). Classification (NCBI taxonomy): domain Eukaryota; kingdom Metazoa; phylum Chordata; class Actinopteri; order Cypriniformes; family Xenocyprididae; genus Opsariichthys; species Opsariichthys bidens. Next base: position 7,372,390 of record CM074305.1, on the reverse strand, counting down.
CAGAAATATTAGAAATGTATAACAGAAACATACCTAAAGCTAAATGTATTATTGAATATTATTTATGTGTAAAAATATGTTTGTATTGATAGACAACTATATGTCTGACAATAATGTACTGCATATAAAGACCTCATATAATGAAAACATACTCATCATGTTGCCTGAAATGTTTTAGTGAACATGGTAAGAAAGAAGAGAATAAAACCTGAGGAGGATGCAAAAGAACACATATTGTTGGACAAAGACAAAGCCTTCATTGAAGGACGACAAATCAATGCGTTTAAAGGTAAGTTGAGCATCTCAAGACTCTTTGACTGTGTTCAGACTGCATATATATATATTTACCTCAGATCAGATCTTCTCAGGCAGACTCTCCACACTATTAATTGCAGATTAAGAATATCAAGAATATTTCAGTATACAAATAAGTTATCCTTCAGATCCTCTGATCTTATTTACTTTCCTTGCATTCCCTCGCATCCGACAGGAATAAAGTTAAAAAAGCAAGGAAAGGAAGCGGGCATTCACATATAAGACAATGAGAAGTCTTATATCTTATATTGAAATGATGTATCGATTACAGAGAATAGCGTAACCAGATTCAACTAGTATATCACAGTATATACCGTGATTTTTCACTTACTGCACCTCATTTTACATTACATAGTTTTAGAACCATTAAAAGGATAAATTGGTTAGTTGTGTAACAAATAGGTGCACTTGGGTTCATGTCCTATAATTATTATTATTTGCCCTTTTAGGAAGAGGTGTGTTTGCACTTGAGCACATTGAATCATCCACCTTTGTTGTTGAATACCGTGGGATTCTCTCTCAAAGTAAACATGTTGAAGATGTTCAAGGCAACTACTTGTTTGACTTCACATGGAATGGAACACGTTATTGGTAAGCTGGCTGTTTTTTCAACAATAAGTAATTATTATTTCTATTATTATTATTATTATTATTATACAGCTTTGTTAGGGTTCTTCTGACAATAGCAACAATTTGTCATAATCAATTACATGGTTATTGTTCAACAGGGAGATTCCTTTTATAGAGTATTATTTTTGCCCTTAAGTGGATCATCTCACCTGTTAAATTCTTAGGAAGGGAAGTTAACTGTCAGGTTAACCTAACCCCAAAATATATATTGTTCAGTTAGAACCTTCTGTTTCAGTTGTGTTGTTTTAAGTTTCTCACTGCATTATTTTTCTCACAGCATAGATGCAACAAAAGAGGACGGTTCACTTGGACGACTGGTGAATGATGATCACAGAAATCCAAATTGCAAAGTCAAGACAATAATTGTTGACGGAAGACCACATCTTTGCCTATTTAGTGTAAGAGATATCTTTCCAGATGAGGAGGTCACATACAACTATGGGGATTCCTCGTGGCCTTGGCGTTTAAGGGTGAGTCTCCTGAAGACTTTTTTTTTTTTATTATTACTGAAAGTCAACTGTGTTGAACTGTGTTCTGCATTTCATGTATTTTAGTTTTTTTACCTGATGATTATTAAAAAATTTCTGCATGTCTGCTTTGTGCACGACTTGGCCATGAAAGTGACAGTAGATACTAGGGATGCACAATATGAAAAATTTAACCGTTTAAGTCCTTCTCATTGCGATACCGATAACCAGTAAGTTCATATTTTTATATTATAATTGTCATATAATGTGCAGTTTGTGCACCAAGGAGAATAGAAAATCTAAGATGCACTGATGAAACTGATACTTTAGTAGCCCTGGCCTAACTACAATAGAAAGCATCGGTTTCACTTTATTTTGATGGTCCCTTTAATACATTCTGTTGACTACAAGTAACATTGCACCTACATGTGTACTAACTCTCATTAGACTGTTAGTTGAGTATTAGTAGACTGGTAGGTTTAGGGTTAGAATAAGTTGACATGCACTTGCAAAGTTAACTTATAGTCAGTAGAATATCTGTTGGGAGACCATCGCAATAAAGTGTTAGCAGATATTAAGCAGAAAGTCTACTAATACTCTAATGAGAGTTAGTCGACTAGTAGTTGCAAAGTTACTTATAGTCAACAATGTTCAATAGGGACCATCAAAATAAAGTGTTACCCAAACATCAGCAAAGGATAAATTGATTTTTTGCCCTTTGCATTAGCTTTACTACTAGATATTTTTATGGAGATGACATATAACAGCTATGTTCAGCTGTTGGGCTGAGCTGTTGATGTTTAGTTACAGAAAGGCCGAAGCTGATCAGTTGGGTCTTGTCACATGACCTGCGGTTCACTTGCGGCATTCTGAAAAGTTGAGAATTTTTCATCTCGCTGCGCCTGGAAAATACACCGCATTTGCGTCGCGACTGCGTCGCTTCCATTATGAGCACGCCTGCCATGCGCCTACATTTGGAATAACGGATTTGAAAGTGCAAAAGACGCGATATGTGAACGGCCCCTAATACAGCTTCGCCGCAATGACAACCTTTCACGTGAAATATAAGATTTGTTGTGTTAACTCAATGCCTTTTTTTCTCCTCTCTGAATCCTTGCTAAACATGCTTTGCAAATAACAATGGCATTGTCCTCCGCTGCCCCGAGAAAAACTTCTAGACCGGTGACGCATTCACAGATAATGATGTGATGAGCGCAACACCGTTTTAAAGTTGCAGTCAATTGCAATTGGAAAGTGGATGAATCTCGGATGAATGAGACTGATTGATTTAACAGCCAGCGTACTTTTTTGGATCTAGTTATTGGATTTCATTTATTTATCGGAGCAATAAAATGACGTCATTTTCACCCATACCGGCCGATAAATTTTTGTTCCAATAAATATTGTGCATCCCTAGTTGATACTTAGACTTTGGTTAATACTAGAATCAATTGTGGAGGCCATCTGGCAAAAATCCTTGCCTCAGTTTTGTATCTTTATTCCTCACAATTACAGGAATTGCGTGACGAGACATCAGTGACTGTGACTGAATGCAGTGTGAATCCTTCCTCATCAGTGAAAGAGAAAGTAAGTGAGCGTATGTTTCTTAATTGTTTACTCTCTTTGACACTGACAATGTTAAGTGTAGGATGGTTGTGCATCATACTAGGCTGTGTTACGTGGACTGTTGTCTTAAAGATGTTGTAACTTCTCAACTTTGAGTAAAATGTGCCTGGCTCTGTTCATTTATTTTCATCACGTGTGTGTTGGGGGATGGGCATGACGCTGACCTGAAATATAAGGACAGTTCTCCCTTATGAGGACTGTCGTGTTAGGGTTAGGGTTTGATCAAAAGATGTTGCTTTGGGTATGTGTCAGCTTTTTATTATTATTATTGTGGATTAGGTTTAGACCCAATATGCACACTTTCCAACAGCATACAATTGCTCTGATTTCAGATGACCTGCAAAGACAAATCAAAGACCGTTGCAAAGAAAGGAGATTCAGCTTTGACTGGAAATGAAGTGGTACGTTGACCATTATAATGTAACTGGTATATGATTTGTTTGACTTTATAGACAAGATCTGCATGTACACATGTTTTTTATGTCTGCTTTGTGCACGACTTAGCCATGAAAGTGATAGTAGATACTTAGACTTTGGTTAATACTAGAATCAATTGTGGAGGCCATCTGGCAAAAATCCTTGCCTCAGTTTTGTATCTTTATTCCTCACAATTACAGGAATTGCGTGACGAGACATCAGTGACTGTGACTGAATGCAGTGTGAATCCTTCCTCATCAGTGAAAGAGAAAGTAAGTGAGCGTATGTTTCTTAATTGTTTACTCTCTTTGACACTGACAATGTTAAGTGTAGGATGGTTGTGCATCATACTAGGCTGTGTTACGTGGACTGTTGTCTTAAAGATGTTGTAACTTCTCAACTTTGAGTAAAATGTGCCTGGCTCTGTTCATTTATTTTCATCACGTGTGTGTTGGTGGATGGGCATGACGCTGACCTGAAATATAAGGACAGTTCTCCCTTATGAGGACCGTCGTGTTAGGGTTAGGGTTTGATCAAAAGATGTTGTGACGTCTCAACTTTGAGTAAAATGTGCCTGGCTCTGTTCATTTATTTTCATCACGTGTGTGTTGGGGGATGGGCATGACGCTGACCTGAAATATAAGGACAGTTCTCCTTTATGAGGACCGTCATGTTAGGGTTAGAGTTTGATCAAAAGATGTTGCTTTGGGTATGTGTCAGCTTTATATTATTATTATTGTGGATTAGGTTTAGACCCAATATGCACACTTTCCAACAGCATACAATTGCTCTGATTTCAGATGACCTGCAAAGACAAATCAAAGACCGTTGCAAAGAAAGGAGATTCAGCTTTGACTGGAAATGAAGTGGTACGTTGACCATTATAATGTAACTGGTATATGATTTGTTTAACTTTGTAGACAAGATCTGCATGTACAGGTGCATCTCAATAAATTAGAATGTTGTGGAAAAGTTCATTTCAGTAATTTAACTCAAATTCTGAAACTTGTGTATTAAATAAATTCAGTGCACATAGACTGAAGTAGTTTAAGTCTTTGGTTCTTTTAATTGTGATGATTTTGGCTCACATTTAACAAAAACCCACCAATTTACTATCTCAACAAATTAGAATACTTCATAAGACCAATAAAAAAAAAACATTTTTAGTGAATTGTTGGCCTTCTGGAAAGTATGTTCATTTACTGAACATGTGCTCAATACTTGGTAGGGGCTCCATTTGCTTTAATTACTGCCTCAATTCGGTGTGGCATGGAGGGGATCAGTTTGTGGCACTGCTGAGGGGGTATGGAAGCCCAGGTTTCTTTGACAGTGGCCTTGAGCTCATCTGCGTTTTTTGGTCTCTTGTTTCTCATTTTCCTCTTGACAGTACCTCATAGATTCTCTATGGGGTTCTGGTCTGGTGAGTTTGCTGGCCAATCGAGCACACCAACACCATGGTCATTTAACCAACTTTTGGTGCTTTTGGCAGTGTGGACAGGTGCCAAATCCTGCTGGACAATGAAATCGGCATCTTCAAAAAGCTGGTCAGCAGAAGGAAGCATGAAGTGCTCCAAAATATTTTGGTAAACGGGTGCAGTGACTTTGGTTTTCAAAAAACACAATTGACTAACACCAGCAGATGACATTGCACCCCAAATCATCACAGACTGTGGAAACTTAACACTGTACTTCCAGCAACTTGGGCTATGAGCTTCTCCACCCTTCCTCCAGACTCTAAGACCTTGGTTTCCAAATGAAATACAAAACTTCCTCTCATCTGAAAAGAGGACTTTAGACCACTGGGCAACAGTCCAATTCTTCTTCTCCTTAGCCCAGGTAAGATACCTCTGACGTTGTCTGTGGTTCAGGAGTGGCTTAACAAGAGGAATACAACAACTGTAGCCAAATTCCTTGACACGTCTGCGTGTGGTGGCTCTTGATGCCTTGACTCCAGCCTCAGTCCATTCCTTGTGAAGTTCACCCAAATTCTTGAATCCTTTTTGCTTGACAATCCTCATAAGGCTGCGGTTCTCTCAGTTGGTTGTGCATCTTTTTCTTCCACACTTTTTCCGTCCACTCAACTTTCTGTTAACATGCTTGGATACAGCACTCTGTGAACAGCCAGCTTTTTTGGCAATGAATGTTTGTGGCTTACCCTCCTTGTGAACGGTGTCAATGATTGTCTTCTGGACAACTGTCAGATCAGCAGTCTTCCCCATGATTGTGTAGCCTAGTGCAGTGTTTCCCAATCCAGCTCCTGGAGGCACACCAACACTACACATTTTGCAAATCTTCCTAATCAAACACACCTGAATCAACTCAGCTTATCAGCAGAAACTCAAAGATAGAAAATAAAGGGGTCAGATGAGGGAGACATCCAACATGTGGACTGTTGGTGTGCCTCCAGGAACAGGGTTGGGAAACACTGGTCTAGTGAACCAAACTGAGAGACCATTATGAAGGCTCAGGAAACCTTTGCAGGTGTTTTGATTGATTAGCTGATTAGTATGTCACCATATTCTAATTGATTGAGATGGTGAATTGGTGGGTTTTTGTGTTTTCACAATTAAAAGAACCAAAGATTTAAACTACTTCAGTCTGTGTGCATTGAATTTATTTAATACACAAGTTTCACAATTTGAGTTGAATTACTGAAATAAATGAACTACATGTTTTTTTATGTCTGCTTTGTGTACGATTTAGCCATGAAAGTGATAGTAGATACTTAGACTTTGGTTAATACTAGAATCAATTGTGGAGGCCATCTGGCAAAAATCCTTGCCTCAGTTTTGTATCTTTATTCCTCACAATTACAGGAATTGTGTAACGAGACATCAGTGACTGTGACTGAATGCAGTGTGAATCCTTCCTCATCAGTGAACGAGAAAGTAAGTGAGCGTATGTGTCTTAATTGTTTACTCTCTTTGACACTGACAATGTTAAGTGTAGGATGGATGTGCATCATACTAGGCTGTGTTACGTGGACTGTTGTCTTAAAGATGTTGTAACTTCTCAACTTTGAGTAAAATGTGGCTGGCTCTGTTCATTTATTTTCATCACGTGTGTGTTGGGGGATGGGCATGACGCTGACCTGAAATATAAGGACAGTTCTCCCTTATGAGGACTGTCGTGTTAGGGTTAGGGTTTGATCAAAAGATGTTGCTTTGGGTATGTGTCAGCTTTATATTATTATTATTGTGGATTAGGTTTAGACCCAATATGCACACTTTCCAACAGCATACAATTGCTCTGATTTCAGATGACCTGCAAAGACAAATCAAAGACCGTTGCAAAGAAAGGAGATTCAGCTTTGACTGGAAATGAAGTGGTACGTTGACCATTATAATGTAACTGGTATATGATTTGTTTGACTTTATAGACAAGATCTGCATGTACACATGTTTTTTATGTCTGCTTTGTACACGACTTAGCCATGAAAGTGATAGTAGATACTTAGACTTTGGTTAATACTAGAATCAATTGTGGAGGCCATCTGGCAAAAATCCTTGCCTCAGTTTTGTATCTTTATTCCTCACAATTACAGGAATTGCGTGACGAGACATCAGTGACTGTGACTGAATGCAGTGTGAATCCTTCCTCATCAGTGAAAGAGAAAGTAAGTGAGCGTATGTTTCTTAATTGTTTACTCTCTTTGACACTGACAATGTTAAGTGTAGGATGGTTGTGCATCATACTAGGCTGTGTTACGTGGACTGTTGTCTTAAAGATGTTGTAACTTCTCAACTTTGAGTAAAATGTGCCTGGCTCTGTTCATTTATTTTCATCACGTGTGTGTTGGGGGATGGGCATGACGCTGACCTGAAATATAAGGACAGTTCTCCCTTATGAGGACCGTCGTGTTAGGGTTAGGGTTTGATCAAAAGATGTTGCTTTGTGTTTGTGTCAGCTATTGTGGATAAGGTTTAGACACAAAATGCACACTCTTCAATCAGTACATGCTTTCATTGCAGTAATAACTGCAGTGACTTTCAGTCAAAGAGAAGTAAACAATTAAGCTCCGTTCACGCCACACTTTGTGCTGTGTTCAACATATGAAGTTGATTTACTAAAACTTTTTTGTTATAGTGCCACCATGAAGTTCACAGTGCTGTTATCTCCAGTTTGGATTCTTGTGAAGATTGCAGTGGACCTGTGTCAAGTCGAAAATGGCTTGGCCTTACATGCAAATGTTAGTACCTGCATTCCTCATATAATTTTATATATACAGTGGGACAAAAAAGTATTTAGTCAGCCACCAATTGTGCAAGTTCTCCCACTTAAAAAGATGAAAGAGGCCTGTAATTTTCATCATAGGTACGCTTCAACTATGAGAGACAGAATGAGAAAAAACAATCCAGAAAATCACATTGTCTGATTTTTAAAGAATTTATTTGCAAATTATGGTGGAAAATAAGTATTTGGTCAATAGCAAAAGTTCATCTCAATACTTTGTTATATACCCTTTGTTGGCAATGAAGAGGTCAAACGTTTTCTGTAAGTCTGCACAAGGTTTTAAATATACAAATACTTATTTTCCACCATAATTTGCAAATAAAGTCTTTAAAAATCAGACAATGTGATTTTCTGGATTGTTTTTTCTCATTCTGTCTCTCATAGTTGAAGTGTACCTATGATGAAAATTACAGGCCTCTCTCATCTTTTTAAGTGGAAGAACTTGCACAATTGGTGGCTGACTAAATACTTTTTTGCCCCACTGTGTATATATATATATATATGTATGTATGTATGTATGTATGTATAATTTTTTTTTTTTTTTTTTTTTGCGCGCGGTTTATTCAAACTTTTATTTCCAGGGCATGTCTATTGTTTTCGGCATTTGTCTTTTTTGAATAAAAAAAAAAGTGCAGTAATCTGATAACTAAAAGAAGCGTGCTTATTTTTACTTTTTTTTTTTTTTTCATATCCTTCATTTTTTTCAAGATCATGGCACAAAATCTGCTTCCACTGGTACGTTGATTTCTTTTACATCACCTTGTAAACATTTTCAAGTTTGTTACATCAAAACTGTGATGGACAATAAGCAGGGAACATTACTTCATGTTTTTTGTTATTTTGTTTTTAGTAAAGTAGTTATTGTCTTTATTTTTTTAGCCAGATGTTGAATTTTCCAGCTTTGAAGAATCTAGCTCTGATGAAGAGTATTTTCCCTGCGGTGATAAAAACTCTGACGAATCCTCCTCTGATCACTTCATCCCGGACTCTAGACAAAATAGTGATTGTGATAGTGATGATAGTCTATCTGTCAATACATGGGATCGACCATATTTTAAGTCCACACCAGCTGTTTCAAAGTCTTCTGCAAGTGCGAAGAGTGTGCCACCGCAACCCATTGACTGTTCATCCTCTGAGCAAGTAATGGTTCGTGACATATCCAGTTCTGCTCAAGACCTCATATGTGTTGATCATGGTACTGTCACAGACAACATTGAGATGCATCAGAGTTTAAAGAAAACGCCACCAGTGTCCTCTTATGAACAGTCAGACACTGACGAGATGCAAAACCCCAAAAACACCTTCTCCACCAACAAAAACTACTGCTATGTCTGCAAGAAACCTCAGTCTAAAATTGCCCGTCACTTTAAAAAGCATCAAGACAGTGAGACAGAAATTGCTGCCGCATTCTTGCTCCCTAAACACTCCAGAGACAGAAAAAGGTTACTTGAAAAATTACGAAACCGAGGCAACTATGAGCATAATCAAGAGGTTATGGAAAATAAAAGTGGACCACTGAAAGTTAGAAGGCGGCCAGGAAAATCAGAGATTGAACTGAGTGCCAAAAAATATTTGCACTGTGTATACTGTAATGTTTGTTCGCAAGGAGCTGTGGCGCCATTCAAGGAGATGCCCTTCAAAGATGTTTTCAGAGTCTGAAGCAACTGGTAAGGCCCAAGTCTTAGCTTTAGCTGATATTTCAGAGTCAACATTCTCCCAGGCAATATCTTCGGAGGTGTGGAAGATTTTGGGAAAAATGAAGAAGGATGAAATTTCATCTGTAGTTCGAAATGATTTCCTCATACTCCAGTTGAGTCAGTGTCTTTACAACAAGCATGGAAGTGATCCAACAAAATCTGAATACATCAGACAGAAGGTGCGGGAAATGGGCAGACTCTTGCTAAGCTTGAGAAAAAAATGCTCCATATTGAGTTTCGAAGATGCTGTGAAACCGAACAATTTTTACAAAGTCATTGAGGCTGTGAAAGATGTTGCTGGTTACGATGAAAAGAAACACTCGTATAAGATACCAAGCCTCGCACTGAAGTTAGGACATTCACTCAACAAGATCGGTGACATCATTCTCTGCAGGGCCATCGCAGATGCTTTTGAAAGCCTAAAAAATCATGAGTCTTCACAAACATATGCTGAACTCGCCAATCTCTCTCCATTTGAGCAAAAAATGTCCAAGCATTTCAGCAGAGTGGAAATAATGGGCAAGAAAGGGAGAAAGGTTGCTATTTTGTTAAACCCTGATCTTGTCCGAGCAATCAAACTTCTCGTGGACAAGAGAGATTCCTGCGAAGTAGACGTGGACAACACAGCTTCTTCAGAGGACAGGACTGCATCCGGCTTTTTGCAAGTCAGTGTGGTGCACAGCATCCAGAACATCTCAGGTCTACACATTCTGAATCTTAAGGATAATGAGCTTGATCAACTAGCTAGGACAATTCTAAATTACATGTAGAGAATAATGTAAGTTAAGTTTAGTAATTATATATATGTGTATTAATGCATGTGTGTTTGTGGGGTGTTTATCAAACATGCTTTTCTGTAGATGAAATTGATCTGGAATTAGATGAGGAAGAAATTTTTTTTTTATTTTCTAAATGTAGGAAACAAAAAAGTGATGGAGTTGATACAGGATGAGACAGAAAGTTCAAACGGTATGTTCTAATGTGTATTTATATATTTGAGAAAAAAATATGTTCAATCAAATGAAATATTTCTTTCTGAATTTACTTTTTGTATTGTCTATTTGATGCTTTAGACAATAATGACTTCAAGGTGTCCAAATTTGATGTACGATAAATTTGTGATTAATCAGATTAATTAATTGCCACATCATGTAATTAATTAGATTAAAATTTTGAATAGCTTCCCAGCTCATATATATATATATATATATATATATATTTATATTCTGAGCCCACTCTAAATTCGATCTCTATTTATTTTTATATAATCAACACTCAAATAACAAATTTAATGCAATCATGTAAGCTGCACATTAGGCAGTTATGGCATTAACTTCTAAATCTAAATTATAAAATTGTTTTATAGCAATTCGCTGTTGAAATTTCATACAGTGTCATTTTCACAACAGATTTATTTGAACATACATTAAATAATCTACACATCACTAACAGGTTAAGTAAAATATAATGAATATATAGGCTAATACAGTGCATATATTAAGCAAAAGTTTATTTCTCTGGCGAACTAACAAGCTGCGGACACTGGATGACTTTTCTGAGGTAAATGCTACATGACATATTGTTCAAAAGCTGTTTTATTGACGTCTTTCCGCCTTTGAAACACAGATTGAGCGTTTTACACGAGATATGACCGTTTTAGTAACTTTTTCAACATACTTTCAGATGTTCATTCATGTTTATTCTGTAACTAGTATTAAATGGGAAGAGATAATCGCGTTCACTCTCGCTCCACACTGGCGGTTAAACTGAGGCAGTTATACAGAGATTTGTCACGTCACATCAAAGCATGTCAAAATGGAATTTTCATCAATTCTGTGATTTTGTAGACAGAATTTAAAGGATGACATTTTGTTTCATATCGACCTTAATGTTGCAATGTAATGCATTTGGTACACACGTGCCCCATACCGAAAGCCCTGTACTGAAACAGTTTGGTACGAATACGTGTACCATTACACCCTTAAAATATATAAATATATATCGATATATATATAGATATATATATCTATATCGATATAGATATATACTTCAGATTTAAGGTGGTCATAAACTCTTTGCAGTGTTCAGAAGAGGAATAGTGTGTTGCTCTTTTTTTCTCTTAGGGAAAACAAAATTGGGCCTGGATGAGGCTGACAGCTCCACAGGTATGTGTGCGTACATTTCTATCCATTTATTTTAGAAAAAGGATACATGATGTTTTTGTGTCATATTTATGCAGAAATATGAAAAATTCTTAAGGGTTCACAAACATTCAAGTACATTGTATGTACAGTACCAGTCAAGAGTTTGGACATGTAAATATTTTTAATGTTTTTGGTATATGTGATGTGTGTGTGTGTGTGTGTACACAGCTGAATGCCCCAGACCAGCAAACTTCCAAAAATTTCACAACCTCCTATAAACAGTATATTAATTTATTTTTTGCGTCCACAGTTTTTCAGCATAAATGTGGTCCTTTTCGTGTTACTCAGGACCAGAGAGAGAGTTTTCCCCTCTGGGCCATCTGCTGATATTTCAGACGGTCCGAAACAGTTTGGATTGTAGGGGTGGAACACATTTTTATTGTTGCTTTTTTTTGTTCTCAGGAAAAAGAAAAATGAATCCGGATGAAACAGAAAACTCTAGAGGTATTTAAACATTTGGGTATATAAAAGTATGTATGTATATATATATATATATATATATATATATATATATATATATATATATATATATATATATATATATATATATATATATATATATATATAGGTATACATAGTGTATATGTGTATGTATATGCATATTTTTGTTTGTTTGTTTGTTTATTTGTTTGTTTTGCAGAGATCAAATCGAGGAAAACTGTGAAAAGGCCATGGAGCCCAAATGAAGTGAATGCTGTCATGAAACATTTCAAAGTTCATGTTTCAAAGGGACATCTCGCAACAAAGTCAGAGTGTGAGCAGTGCAAGACTGCAGAGGACCCTGTTCTGAGAGAGAGATCGCTCCAAAATATAAGGGACTTCGTGAGGAACCGAGGTTTGACGTTGAAAAAGAAATGTTCTTAGAGAACTCCTAGAGAGATCATTGTTGCCTTCTGTTAATGTTTGTTGCTTTTGTTCTGTAAAATGTTGTTTGGCCAGTGAATTTATAAGCAGAAGAGTCGGGCCTATATTTTTGTTAAAGACATCCTTTTATTTACTTATGTTAAAACTTTTATCTATAAAAGTTTTTATAGATATTTACAAATAAATGCGTTTCTATTGGAAGGCAATACAATTTGGTTTTATTTCCACTGGTACTGTGTTGCTGAGTGAATTTTGAGGCACATTCCTTGATATGCTTCAGTCCAAAAAAGGACCTTATTTTTTATATCTGTTAAGCCAAACTAATTGATTTTTATTGCCTATTCACTTTCATTTTGGGTTTTAATGGTTTAGTTTTATTGCTTAATCTTATTGACATTTTAACTAGTCTTGTCTGAAGTGTGCAACTTGCTGATCTTTGATCACTAAATTTTCTTCAACCAGGTTAATTTAACTTGTATTTTGCACCAAATGCATGCAAGTTGTCTGACATGGCAGCAGCACATTCTAGCACTGTTTCCAGGTGTGCAAAAATATGCACAATCATTTGTGAATTCACTCTTCAATATAGAAGAGCTGATTTGGTTAAGTGTGGTTAACTCTAAATCTGGTACTCCTGCTATGTATGAAGTAAATAGTGATGTCCAGTTAAACCCAGATTGTCCTCATAATTAGGGGTTAGTCAGGGTTGTGTGTGTGTGTGAGAGATGTCCAGTTAAACTCAGATTGTCCTCATAATAAGGTGTTAGTCAGGGTTGTGTGTGTGTGTGAGAGAGATGTCCAGTTAAACCCAGATTGTCCTCATAATTCAGGGTTAGTCAGGGTTGTGTGTGTGTGTGAGAGATGTCCAGTTAAACCCAGATTGTCCTCATAATAAGGTGTTAGTCAGGGTTGTGTGTGTGTGTGTGAGAGAGATGTCCAGTTAAACCCAGATTGTCCTCATAATTCAGGGTTAGTCAGGGTTGTGTGTGTGTGTGTGTGAGAGATGTCCAGTTAAACCCAGATTGTCCTCATAATAAGGTGTTAGTCAGGGTCCAGTTAAACCCAGATTGTCCTCATAATAAGGTGTTAGTCAGGGTTGTGTGTGTGTGAGAGAGATGTCCAGTTAAACCCAGATTGTCCTCATAATAAGGTGTTAGTCAGGGTTGTGTGTGTGTTTGTGTGTGTGTGTGAGAGATGTCCAGTTAAACCCAGATTGTCCTCATAATTCAGTGTTGGTCTAGGTTGTGTGTGGGTGTGTGAGTGATGTCCAGTTAAACCCAGGTTGTCCTCATAAAAAGGTGTTAGTCAGGGTTGTGTGTGTGTGTGTGAGAGATGTCCAGTTAAACCCAGATTGTCCTCATAATTCAGTGTTAGTCTAGGTTGTGTGTGTGTGTGTGAAGACGTCCAGTTAAACTCAAATGATCAACAATGCTCGTTTAAATACTAATACCAAGTCTTGAACAATCATACTCTCTTTTCACAATAACAAGGAAACACCATCAAATGCCAATATTTTGCTCTATACAAAACGATTTTTATACAAATCTACTTAAAATCTAATAAATAAATTAAGACTGACATTCAAGGTTCAATTATGAAAAATACTTATGTAATTTGCTATAAAACCATAATCTCAAACTGTTCAGTAATGTATTTAATCCACATTTAAAAAAGAAAATGTGTATTCACACTGGACTGCATTAGTGATGATTAAACCACTATCCTTTTGTTTTTTTTGTTTTTTTAAATATCTTAATTTTTATAGCTAAAATATTTCCATATTTCACTTCCACTCTTCTACCTTTGCTCTTCACTCACTTCACACCTGCTAAAGCTTACATTACAAACTCAGGTTTGTTTTCTGAAATATCTCATAAGATTAAGCCAGGTCGAACAATTGCTGATAATTTCTTGTTTTTGTTTTCTTGTTTTGTTTTTTATTGAAACAGGTGATGTGGTACTCTCATGGGTAGAGTTAAACAACTATCATGTTCATGTTTGATGATGTGTGATAGTACTGTAGGTGATTGTCCTAATAAACCAGGGTAGTCCTCATAAGTCATGATTAAATCAGGACACGCCCACTCCCGCCCTGTCCTTACAGTGCTGTAGATTGTCAGGTGTTCAGATTACCAGACTGTTTCACTAGAATTGAATTCTGAGCAGTCAGATTTTTACCCCATGCCATAAGGAGCAATTTAATATTTCTTATTCAATTCTATGACAAAGGGAAAGGTGGGTCCCCATAAACCATGATGGTACTTTTTCTGGAAAAAAGTCCTTATAAACCAGCCGTACCAGTATGTGTGTGTGTGTGTGTATATATATATATATATATATATACACACACACACACACAGTGTTGTGGGAAACGTATAACATGTAAATTACACGAGTTAGGTAATCTAGATTACTTTTTTCAAGTAATGCATTACTTTGACTTATCAAAATTAATAAAATATTGGAGTTACTTTTTCAAATAAGAAATAAGTAACGCAAGTTGCTTGTGTTAATGTGTTAAATAACACAAATATACTTCATGTATTTGCTTTAATACTGTCCGTTGACGATCCATTTCAACCATACTAATGAGCAAAAATGACTTTACTTGAACATCACATTTGAGTTTCAATTTTGCGTTTTTTTTTTGCTGAAGTAAGAGTGTTGAACTTTCTTCTCCTGATGGCAGCACAGCTGAAAGGTGTGTTTGAGCTGCGCCCTCTACTGTACAGGCATGAATTTGCAATAATTTCTTCCTGATGCTTATTTCACTTTTAGGGGCTGTTCACACGACACCGTTTTCAAGTAAAAATGGAAAACTTTTATGCTTTTGGTGGTTCATTTGCACAACAATGGTGTTTTGTTGGCCTTCGAAAACGATACCATTGTCATCTCCATGTAAACTGCAAAATTGCGAATCTGTGAAAATGGTGGCGGCATGCACATGTGTATGACGCTTAGTCCATCCACCTTATTTTTCAACACGTAGGTAATGTGTTTTCTGCGAATGTGCGAGACTTCCGATTTATTAGCCCCCATATGGAAATAACGAGAAGAACATCAAAGTGCAGTAAATTGTACAAATAAGGTGGATAGGCATGCGCACAAGTGCTCTGTAAAAGAATGCGAATGCGCAGGCGCGTAATCTTATTTGTCTGGCATGTGTAATACAGCGTTTTTAGCCATTTTCGTTGATCCGTGTGGAACGGAGACAGTTTTGATAAAGTTGTCATCTGTACAAAGAAAAAACTAGTTTTGTCCCTGTAATCAAGAATCTGTGTGGTATAAAATACTGATGGTCGAGTGTCGTTTTCCTCTTTTAATGAGCAGAATATTCTGACCACAGTATGATCAAGACATTAACAAAGCTGCACTGAATAATATCTATCTGACAAAGAGAATAAAGTCAAAAGGTGAAGATAATTGTTAAAATCAGGAAGTAAGAGTTAGATTGTGTGGTCATTTTACCCAGAATTCCATGTAGCAGCAGTGCTGAATGATGTTGGCATGCTGAATCGCACCAGCTAAGCCTTTGCAGGTGGCCCTGTCACCGCGGAAACAAACCTTAAATTGCTGCCATTCATTATGCCGACCGCCCAACTGCATGCCTCCTCGCACGCCTGCCGTTGATACAGACCGGCCGATCCATCCCTGTCACGGCGAACCGCGTCAATGACAAAATCTTAATTAGGCCATTAATTAATTGAAGCGTTTGAACAGAGCTCACACCTCTGGTCCCTCACACATTAAGATCCTTCTAGGTGCAATACCTCACATCAGATCGTTGGGCAAACAGACAGAAGCACACATGCCAGAAAACAGCCGCCCTCATTTATTTAAAGGCAAAGGACCCCGAAGGTCAGTTGGTTTTGTTCAGGTGTGGCAGGAAATGAAGACAGATGCAGAACACTGGCAGTGGAGGGGAGATAGACCGCTGTGAAGGGAGATGCTCTAGGAAATAGGGTACGACGAGCTCCAGACAGGTGCTGGGTGTGGGTGAAATCAGCATTCTGGGGAGGATCCAGAAGCGTTAATCCAGACCGTCGTCATTTCAGAGGTGACAAGCCCGTGTCTGAAAAATAATATGCCCAATAAATGAACACAGGCAATGTCAACATTGAAATACTAACACACTGTTTACTGAGTACTATACACTGTGTACAATCTACTGTACAGTACCATTCATACCGTTTGTGAATCAGAAAGATTTTTTTCTTGTTGTTGTTCCTAGTAGCCTTTTATTCTCACCAGTTTATTCTCAGACATGGCTGCATTTATTTGATCATAATACAGTAAAACTGTAATATTCTGAAATAATACTACAATTTGAAATTACTGCTTTCTATTTTAATATATTAAAAATGTGATTTGTTCCTGTGATGCAAAGCATCATTACTCTACTTCAGTGTCCTTCAAATCTTTCTAACATGCTGATTTGCTGCTCAAGAAACAGTATTTCTTATTATCATCAATGCTGAAAACAGTTGTGCTGCTTCATAATTTTTATGAAAGAATTTATTTGGCAGAAATCTTTCCACATTTTTTGATCAATTTAAAACTCTAAATCAATTTTTAAACACTTTTATTACGCATTTAAAAGCTTAATAAAAGTACTAATTAAAATATTAATTGTGTTGTATGACTTAATTACGTTCCATGTGAGTGGCATCCAGCTATAATGTTAACATAAATATTACATTTAAAATGCTACATATTTTTTCAAGTTAAATTTCATGCAAAACCTGAATTAAACTGAAAAATGCACTGAATTAACTGAATAAAAGGATTTTTTTTTTTTTTAAGATTAAAATTGGCAGCTGCAAATATGTTCTCTTTATATATGTATGGATGAATAGATGGATGGTTGGTTGGTTGGTTGGTTGGTTGGTTGGTTGGTTGAAAAAGATGGATAGATGGATGGATGGATGGATGGTTGAAAAAGATGGATGGATGGATGGATGATGAAAAAATGGATGAATAGATAGATGGTTGAAAAACTGGATGAATGGATGGATGGATGGATGGATGGATGGTTGGTTGGTTGGTTGAAAAAAATGGATGGATGGATGGATGGATGGTTGAAAAAAACAGATGGATGGATGGTCGGTCGGTTGTTTGGTTGGAAAAAAATTAGTGGATGGATGGATGGTTGGTTGAAAAAGATGCATGGATGGATAGTTGGATGGAAAAAATGGATGGATGGTTGGTTGGTTGAAAAAGATGAATGGATGGATGGATGGGTGGTTGGATGGATGGAAAAATGAATGGATGGATGGTTGGTTGGTTGGAAAAAATGGATGGATGTATGGATTGATGGTTGGTTGGTTAAAAAAAATGGATGGATGTATGGATTGATGGTTGGTTGGTTAAAAAAATGGATGGATGGATGGTTGGATGGATAGATGGATGGATGGATGGATGGATGAAAAATGGATGGATAAAAAAGATGGATGGATGGTTGAAAAAATGGATGGAAAAAAAGATGGATGGATGAGTGAATAGTCAAATAGACAGGCAGACAAATAGAGTTCCAGAGACAGGTCTCTTTGTTGAGCCTGTCACTATCCATTGTGCTGTGGTGATTAGTTCTCATTAGTTATGTTTAATATTAATGGGGTCCAGCAACAATAAATTCCCTCTGTGTACCTGCTGGCTTCAGGGAACAAGAGAAAACAACAGTGAAGCAGAGCTGGCTGTCGCGATGCTAATGTTAATGCCTTTGTAAATGATGACTCTGGCCCAGCCAGCACTGCAGATGGTGCAAACACAACCGAGGGTCTGGCATTATTCACAATTCTGCCTGTTTATTTGTGTGAGAGCATTATCAGCTTTCTGTCAAGTTAGTTTGATACCAATCTGACACGGTTTCTTATTTATACTATCTTAAATGTTGTTAAAACTAGCTCATAAGTCAGAAAGGTATAGACAAAATGTAAAAAAAATACAAACCAAGTTTGGATCTGTATTTTGTTGGTGTTAAATAAAATGCTGTCCTGTAGCTACATATCGTAAGTGTAATTAGAAAATACTTATAGAGAAAAAGACCCAAAACAGGCTGAAAATTCAGCCTCTATCACATAAAAAAAAAACATTTAATTAATAAAAAACATATGATTTATTTTATTCATATATAAAACACACACATATGTGACTTATATATGATATAAACATATATCATAATGTGTTTTAAATTGTAATAATATTTCACAATTTTTTTAATTTGTGATCAAATAATACTGTATTATTAGTGTCATTCCAAAACAGTTTGAATAGAATATTTCTGACTAAATTAGTTCAAATTGACCTCAGCTAGCTAATGTTCAACTATCTACCTGAACGATAACACATCTGGTTTAATGGCATGTGAAGATAACTCTATCGCCCTCTTGAGTACTGAGGGGTTGTTTTATCACAGCAGTACAACAAGAATATGCACTTGCAAAGTGCTAGCCAGGCATTCACATATGCATCTGCATATTTGCATAAAGTATGTTTCTGGCCAAAAGCAAAAGAGAGAGGAGCTATTCATGAATTTGGGGCAGACAAAAAGCAGGGCTGCCTCATCAACACTGGTGTTCATCTCCACCCTTCACGCTTCCACGGCTCAAAAGATAATAATACTCAAGCAGGGTCGTAACAAAATCATTCGGTTTGGGATTAGGCCAAGTCTGACTCCGTTTAGATTTAGCATTTTGGAGAGACAAAGCTCTAAAGGAAGAGCGCTTGAAGAGTAGCTCAGACAGCTCTTTTCATGAACTGTGTCCATTCAACTGCATCCACCCTGAAAGGGTAGAGCAATAAAACCATCACTGCTCTTTATTAACAGATCCTTTCTACGGTTCTCTGCTCAGTTCTGTAAGAGACTGTCCTAGCGATCTGTCCTTACTTGACGGAATAGTTCACCGAAAAATCATCATGACACCCAATGACATGACTTTCTTTCTGAAACAAAATATGTTTGGCCCTCCAGGACCAAAGTTGGCCCATCCCTAGCTTACAAAGATAGTAATGCCAGTATTTTTTGACATTTATTTATTTATGTTTTGGTGCCCATGAGGACAACAGCTAATGAATCATACAGAATGATGATGTTTTCTGTGATGGGTAGGTTTAGGATAGAGTTTGGATTAGGGGGCAGAATATACAGTTTGTGCAGTACAAAAATCATTATATGTATTATATGAGGAAAGTACCCATAAAACATGAAAAACCAGCATTTTAATGTATTTCATAATTATTTACTCATGTGATGGAAAATCTGAATTCTCAGCATCATTACTCCAGTCTTCAGTGTCACATGATCCTTCAGAAATCATTCTAATGCTAATTTGGTGCTCAAGACATATTTATTATTATTATTATTATTATTATCAATGTTGAAAACTACGGAAGCTTGTTTTCACCATGGACTAATAATAATTAAAAAAAATTAAAAGGTAATTGCAACCTTTTATTTCACAATTCTGACTTTTTTCCCACAATTGCAAGTTTACATCTCCCAATTCAGAATTGGGAGATATAAAGTTGCAATTGCGGCAATGGCTGGCTTTAGGTATCAAAAATGCTCTTCAGAAACCTACGAGTCACCCACAGACACTTCGTCCATATTTTTTTTACAGTCTATGTATAAAACTCACAGATTTTTGTATAATTACAAGTTTATATCTCACACTTCTGATGATTTTTCTGGCAATTCTGACTACTTTTCTCAGAATTCCGATTACCTTTCTCAGATATAAACTTGCAATTGCGAGTTACAAAGTCCAAATCTGAGGGGAAAAGACTGGCTTTCTCAAAATTGCGAGAATATCTCACAATTCTGACTTCATAACTTGCAATTCTGAAAAAACATAGTAAGAATTCCGAGATAAAAAGTTGAAATTACCTTTTTTATTTTTCATTCCATGAGCGTGCTACATTTTGTTTTTAATGTTTTTAATGTCACTTTTGTTCAATTTAATCCATCCTAGCTGAATTTTCTTAAAAAAAAAAAAAAAAAAACTTTTAAAAGGTAGTTTGTGTATATTTATATCCTGTATTTGTCTCATATAGTCATAGAATAACCCATTTCACTCAGAAATGTGTCACATTAAAAAAGCGTGAAAACTCTATTCATTACACAAAGCTATCACATAGCTTCACAAGACTTGGAATATAGCACAGGAGTCACATGGTCCACTTTTATGTTGCTTTTTTCCGTAATGTGTGGAGGATGCTAATTATCTCAGTTATCATTCAAAGAAAGAGAAAATATATGAAGGTGTTAATTAAATGACAGAATTCCAACGTTCTAGTAAACCAACTAACCCTTTAACACAACACCTTTGAAGAGAGAGCAGTTGTGCAACAGCACATGAACACCATGTGCTGCCTTGTTAATGGTCTGTTCTCTCCTCTGTGCTCATCTGATTGGAAATTCTCTTTTATTGCTCTTCTGACACTTGGTGCGAGATGGATCACATGTGACCTGCTTGCCACATTCCCAGCGGCTTTGAGGGAATCTGCTGCTACGTTTTCCACCAACTTTAGCTATGCTAAACATTGTAGAGAAAAACTGTTCTTGATCATCCGCTGTGCGATTATAAGAACATTACAGAAGCGCAGTGGTAGCCTAAGTCTACGTTAAAGAGAATTGAGTATCTTCACTGGAATCCCTGTGCGTTCGTGGCATGTATCTCAGATCTAGTGGCAGATAAATAACTCGATGTTGCATTGGACTGACATTCTAAAAGAGCGCCATGAATTAGCAAAGAAATCACACTGGCACACATTTGCAAAATGTACATTAATAAGAAATGCTGTTTACTCCGCACAATGTCCTCTGAAGATCGTTGAGAAAATCCTGAAGATATTAGAGTCAGTGGAAGGCCTGTGAGTCATTCGTTAAGCTACACACATGCTAAAAGTGCAGCCTGTAATTTATAGATTACGTTATTATTGTTATCTTCTGTCCACATGGAAAAGGGGTCGCGGTAATGGGCAGAGCGAGAATTACCGGCCGGGAATTGCTGTAGCACTGCAGCTAACAGAAATGAACCTGAATAATCTAAGACTGTAGAGAATATTCCCAAAGATAGATTTCATTAAATTACAGTCCTGACATCTCTATTTCAGATACTAATCTTAACTGCTGCCTATGATTCCTTCATTTCCTCTGAGGAAGTTGAGAAGAAGACATGCATAAAAACGTCTGTAAGCTTTTCACTCTTGACAGTTCTTCTCTTTTCTTCTGTGGTGCTCTGGCAGATATCACGGCATGTACAGAGCATTGTTTAAATCATTAGCACATGGGTCTGGAAGCAGACGGCTTTGGGAATACTTACAACATCTTAAAAATAACTCTGACAACCAAAGGAACAGGAAGTCAAAAGCATGTGATTTTTTTTATGTTTATGTTCGTGTTTTGTTTTTACCCCATGGCAGGCCATTGTATTTTTGCATATCAGACAGACAGACAGACAGACAGACAGAGATAGATGTCAATTATGTGTTCCCTAAGAAAAATATGTACAGTCGTGGCCAAAAGTTTTGAGAATTCCATAAATATTAGTTTTCACAAAGTTTGCTGCTAAACTGCTTTTAGATCTTTGCTTCAGTTGTTTCTGTGATGTACTGAAATATAATTACAAGCACTTCATACGTTTCAAAGGCTTTTATCGACAATTACATGACATTTATGCAAAGAGTCAGTATTTGCAGTGTTGGCCGTTCTTTTTCAGGACCTCTGCAATTCGACTGGGCATGCTCTCAATCAACTTCTGGACCAAATCCTGACTGATAGCAACCCATTCTTTCATAATCACTTCTTGGAGTTTGTCAGAATAAGTGGGTTTTTGTTTGTCCACCCGCCTCTTGGGGATTGACCACAAGTTCTCAATGGGATTAAGATCTGGGGATTTTCCAGGCCATGGACCCAAAATTTCAACGTTCTGGTCCCCGAGCCACTTAGTTATCACTTTTGCCTTATGGCACGCTGCTCCATCGTGCTGGAAAATGCATTGTTCTTCACCAAACTGTTGTTGAATTGTTGGAAGAAGTTGCTGTTGGAGGGTGTTTTGGTACCATTCTTTATTCATGGCTGTGTTTTTGGGGAGAATTGTGAGTGAGCCCACTCCCTTGGATGAGAAGCAACCCCACACATGAATGGTCTCAGGATGCTTTACTGTTGGCATGACACAGGACTGATGGTAGCGCTCACCTTTTCTTCTCCTGACAAGCCTTTTTCCAGACGCCCCAAACAATCGGAAAGGGGCTTCATCGGAGAATATGACTTTGCCCCAAGATCAATCTGTCCCTGATGTGGCTGCCCTTCTTGACACCAGGCCATCTTCCAAAAGTCTTCGCCTCACTGTGCGTGCAGATGCGCTCACACCTGCCTGCTGCCATTCCTGAGCAAGCTCTACACTGGTGGCACTCCGATCCTGCAGCTGAATCCTCTTTAGGAGACGATCCTGGCACTTGCTGGACTTTCTTGGACGCCCTGAAGCCTTCTTTACAAGAATTGAACCTCTTTCCTTGAAGTTGCTGGTGATCCTATAAATTGTTGATTTAGGTGCAATCTTAGTAGCCACAATATCCTTGCCTGTGAAGCCATTTTTATGCAACGCAATGATGGCTGCACGTGTTTCTTTGCAGGTCACCATGGTTAACAATGGAAGAACAATGATTTCAAGCATCACCATCCTTTTAACATGTCAAGTCTGCCATTCTAACCCAATCAGCCTGACATAATGATCTCCAGCCTTGTGCCCGTCGACATTCTCACCTGAGTTAACAAGACGATTACTGAAATGATCTCAGCAGGTCCTTTAATGATAGCAATGAAATGCAGGGGAAAGGTTTTTTTGGGATTAAGTTAATTTTCATGGCAAAGAAGGACTATGCAATTCATTTGATCACTCTTCATAACATTCTGGAGTATATGAAAATTGCTATTATAAAAACTTAAGCAGCAACTTTTCCAATTTCCAATATTTATGTAATTCTCAACTTTTGGCCACAACTGTATATTTCAAGTACATTTTATTATACTTAAAGAGATAGTTCACCGAAAAATGAAAATTATTCCATAAAATATATAATTTAAATAACATGCTTCTGGCGTGACAGCCATGCGCATTCGACGGATGTCCAAAAAGCGTTAACTTCCGCAACGCTGTACACAACTGCAGACGTTCTACACTATGCCATGACTGTCATAATTATGCTTGTTTGTTGCCCTGTTTCTTTGTTTCCCAGTCCCGTCCTTGGTCACGTTTGTTCTGTCTTCTGTCACATGTTTCTTGTTTTGTATTCTAGTCCCGTCATCTGCCACGTGTTCCTTTGTTTTGCTTTTGTCAGCCCTGTCAATTGTCACATGGTCTTTGTTTTGGTTCAGTCACGTGTTCTCTGTTTTGATTTCCATCTCATCATTAGTTCATTTTCTCCAGCTGTGTTTCATTTGTAATCATGTCCGTCACCTATATCCCGCTCGTTATCCTCTTGTGTTCCTCTGTATATCTTCCCTCTGTTTCAGTCCAGTCCTTGTCAAGTGTTAACGTTACATGTGTGATTTTCCCTGCTACCTGTCTGAGATTATTATCATTAAAACGTCTTCATATACTATCTTCGAGTTCCGTGTTTCCTCCCGCATCCATTTTTTGGGGGGGTTACCATTTACAACCATTATAAACCTAAGGATATTTTTAAATATATCTCCAATTGTGTTCTTCTGAAAGAAGATAGTCATATACACCTAAGATGGCTTGAGGGTGAGTACATCATGGAACAATTTTTATTTTGGGGTGAACTGTCCCTTTAAGTATAGTTCAAGTAGGACTATATTTTTAACTATGCTTCATGTAGTAAGTATACTGTTAACAATTATAAGTGTACTGTTTATATACTACTTGGGACTAAATTGGCCCACTTTTTAGTTTATAAAAGTATACTTTTAAGTATACTTTAGGTGTAACAGTAAACTTCGAGTACACGACTAGTTTACAAAGTTTTTCATTTGTACTGCAAAGATTACAAGTGAACTTCTAGGTACACTGATAGTTTAATAGTCAAATATTTGTAGCACATTCTTTAGTTTATGAAAATACACTTTAAAGAATACTCTGTTAACTAGTTCAGCAGCTTTAAAACTGCAAGTATACTTGTATGTTTTCTTTAAGTGAACGTAATATAGTATTTATAGATTAGCATTTATATTACTTTTGCACTTTAAGAATAATATTTTGTTCCTATATATGTATTCATTTTTTTATATTTCAATTATACATTTTACTCATTTTATTCTAGCTTAAAGCATTCCATTTTTATCAACACTTCAATGTGTGTAAGATTCACTTTAAAAAAAGCAACATTTTAAACAAAAAGCTGAGAAAATTTATGAGATCCATGCAGCAACTACGTCCGGATGAAATTCAGAATGATGATCAAAACACAGATGGAGTAGATTGTTTCCATCAACACCCCCAAAGCTTCACAGTTTTTAACCCTTCCTGGGTCGACATTCGATGATATTAGGCAGTTCTGAACTTACATGCTGCTTAATGTTTGCGTAAGAAATCTTCTATCACTTGTCTCTGTTTCTTCTTCACCTGTGTTTTGATCCAGAGATTCTGTACTATTTCAGAAGATGTGTAGCAGCGCCGACTACGGTATAACAGTGAAAACATAGAAAAAGGAAAGCTGGGGAAAAAAAGTAGATTTGAAGTCAGTTATACTACCAGTGGACTAGCCTACACAAAAATTCAGATACACAGAATTAGAAGTATCTGTTTTCTTTATAAATCTATATTTTCAAACAATGTGAGTTTATAATGTATGTACTTAGACTTTTCTGTCAGTATAAGTCAAGTATACTTGAGTGCAATTTTAAGTATATTTCTGAGAAGTACATTAAAAAATAAAGTATACTGTCAGTCTACTTTTTGTTTAAAAGAAGTATACTAATAGTACACTTGAATAAACATTTTTTCGTAAGGGTTGCTAAAATAACTTTGTCAACCTTAGTGTTGACTGATGCATATACAGAAATCACTGCTCTCCAATGTATTTTTTCACTCTTTATAGTTGATATACTGTATGGGGAGCTATTAGAAGTGTCCAAAGGTAACAGATCAGAATGAATGTGTTTGGTTTGCTGCCAAAATGCAGCGGCCCATACTTGATCTCTCCCCTGCTGTTTTTAAGAGAGTTATTGCATTTATTTTTCTGGAGGCAGAAAGATCTTCTTCTTGTGCTTCCCGCTATGATTTTTGCTACCATCTGTGTTTTGAGTATTTCCACTTTAAAAAGAAATGCTCAAGTGAAAGGGTTTGTGATAGAGAGATATTTTGAAGAAATTTATTTAGAACCTCAGTTTGATTCAGATGGGAATAAACATGCACTGCAAGTTATACAGTAGCAGAGAGAGAAAACATTTTTTTTTTTTCAGTTTGTTTACATGTCCCAGTTTTCCTCTTTCTACTGGTATGTGTTTTTATTAATTAACTTAAATGTAGGCTGTAATGGCTTTCATGGTTGATTTAACATGCACTTCTGTGAAAGTCACAAGACAGTATGATTTAAAAAAAAAAATCAAAAAAAGAGAAAGAAACCCATTCTCTCCCAAGTTCGTACAGGCATACAAAAGTACATTTTTGTCTTTTTCAGTTTTTTTATTTATTTATTTTTATCATTTTGCCTGTGTTAATGCCTACTGCCTAAATTTTGGCACAATTGTGAATTTTTATTGGAATTTTTCTACTTTGGCCCCATTTCTTTTAATAAATCTATTTTAAACTAGGTTACCAAAATGGTTTCTCTCAGGGCCTTAAGAACAAAAATGTCCCCATTGAAATTTCAATTGTTAATACAAGGTCCAGGCCCTGGTCATTTCAAGGCTTGATTACTGCAATGCTGGCTGGACTGCCGTCAAGTACAATCAAACCTCTTCAAATGATCCAGAACGCTGCTGCACGTCTTCTCTTCAACAAGCCTAAGAGAGCCCATGTATATGTATATATATATATATAGGCTCATACGGGAAACCAACAAATACACTTTTTGGCATGTTGCACCCTATGAATACTCTTTTGGGCCACCGGGAAAGTGTTGGATTGTAAGCTGAAGGAGAAACTCAACAGGGAGGCAGGAAAATTCTTGCCTGCAACATTGAAGCCAGGCCTATTAAGGCGACCTGTATCAGCACCCTTTGTTAAAACGCTAATGGGATTCAGTAGAGATGCAGATTGGAAAGTGGCTGCTCTGACCGAAAGAATGAAAACATAAAAGCAAAGGCTAAATAAGTGCATATATTTGCATCAAAGCTGCCCAATGTGGACCGTGATTGATCCTGCACATATGGCCATGTTCATAGAGAGGTGATTAATCTCACTACCGCAGTTCAAAACCTATTTAACGGGAATTTGTTTGCCTAGGCAGCCAAATGTGTCCGCAGTAATTGCGTGTCACTTTTCTTTGCCACCACCAATATTTCATTTCCTGTGTTTCTGCGAGGAGGTTCCTCCCGAAATTTAACTTCCCACCCCATCGCACACAAAAGCGCTTACAAATGGACACTGTAAAAAGCACCAGATGTATGGGTTATGAAGTTAGTGAAAATAAAATGTAAAAAAAAAAAAAAAAGAAAGATTTTTCTCTAAAATGGCTTGTAATGGGTTTGGCAAACATTGCTTTGTTTATTTAAACCCTGCGCTGCCATATCAAGTCCAGATGTATATTTGACAGCTCTTGGGAGAAAAACAGAGAAAAAGCACTCACACCACCCTTAACGCACAGAGGCTGACTTTCATAGGGGAAATTAAAACTGTCAAAAATGTACACAATTAAAATTTGTTAAATTAATGGGCTGAAAAATGCAAAAGGGGTGCAGCAGGTATCCAGATGATCAGGTCAACAGGAGGCGCTATTAAAATGATTATGATGGATGGTGACAGATCGGCAGCCGATTAATTGGGACGTTGGGAGAAGCGTGATTAAACGTTTTGTAGCCATCCAGAATCCCAGACATCTTTTTCAATATAGTACCAGCAAAAACAACTTGTGAGTGCGGAAGGAATAGAGACTGCGGATGCTGGTCGTAATTCCATTTTACCAGAGTGTTCTCGCTGAAAGCTGAATGCTTTGTACATTATGTTGTTGACTATTTGTTCAAGAGGAAGGCCAGATGAGTTTATTTATAAAGAACGTTTCACAATGGAAAGTTCTGCAAACAGACATTATAAAAGAAAAAGATTAAGACATATAAAAGATCAGATTAAAAATCATTTAAAAGCAAAAAAGGACAACTGATATAAAACAACACAGTAAACAGATACACTGCCATTCGAAAGATGCTTTTGAAAGAAGTCTCTTCTGCTCACCAAGGCTGCATTTATTTGATCAAAAATTCAATAAACAAATGTAATATTCTGATATATTATTACAATTTAAAAGAACTGTTTTCTATTTTGATATATTTTAAAATATAATTTATTCCTGTAATCAAAGCTGAATTTTCAGCATCATTACTCCAGTCTTCAGTGTCACCTTCAGAAATCGTTCTAATATGCTGATTTGCTGCCCAAGAAAGATGTCATTTCTGATGCATTATATAAATGTGACCCTGCACATTGTATGGGTCAAAATTATCGATTTTTCTTTTATGCCAAAAATCATCAGGATATTAAGTAAAGATCATGTTCCTTGTAAATTTCCTACCGTACATTTAAAAATCAACATACATCAATTGGAAAGCTTATTCATTCAGCTATCAGATGATGGTTTTGTGGTCACAAATGTGCATCTGTATATATGAATGTTTTTGAATATGGATACAACTGGGGCAATATCACAGGCTGTTATTGCTAGCTTACTTAGTCATAATGATATCAGCAACGTATTAAAGAGATAGTTCACCCAAAAATGTTGTCATCATCTACTCACCCTCATGTTGTTCCAAACTTGTATGAGTTTCTTTCTTCTGTTGAACACAAAAGAAGATACATAACATTTAAAGAATCTTGTTAACCAGACATTGACACATTCACTATTATAGTATTTATTTATTTTTTTCCTACTATGGAAGTCCCACTTCTATACTACCACTATTCTACTTTACCCTCATTTTTTAAAACATATTCTTTTGTGTTCAACAGAAAAAAGAAACGCATACAGATTTGGAACAACTTGAGGGTACATAATGACAAAATGGTCATTTTAAGTGTTTTTTAAGTCCTATAGGCATCTTCTTGTCTAAGGTCATTAACCAAATGAGTAAAAGTGCATTTAATTGTGACTAGAAGTCAGTCTCAACTGGTATCAAGATGCTTTTGCAAGCGTTCTGGTCCCACCAAAATAGCTTGTTTGGATACTAAGCACCTAATTTTGCTTTAAATTTTGAAATGATAGATGCTGATTTACTTATAGTTTTGATAGGACCTCTGAAACTAAGATCTGATTTCAAAATAGTACCAAGATACCAAAGTTATGGTGCATATCTTGTGTGTAAACAACGTCTAAATGTCTCTTTGGGCAAAACGTCCTAAACTGTCAACTTCAAACCGTGTTGGACAGTGTCAACCAAGTCTGTGCTTGAATTACCTTGGGAATTACTGGCTGGGACATGCCTTGTGACTCTAATGGATATCAAGATGACAAATGATCCACCTGATGCCTTTAACAATACTTCAAAAAATTACAGGCCACGTGTTCTCGCCTTAAGATCCGGTCATAAACCCTCAATTTTCTTCTGTATGACTTGAGATAATTGGCTTGAAACAGGTTTCTCTGGAGAAAATTGATCAACAAAAAGGGTTACAAGGACACTAGTGACGACAGAGAACTGTTAAAGGAAATGTCATTTTCACATCCTCAAACGTCCCTGTGGACACTGATGACCCAATCAGACAAATGCTGATAACATGTTGTGATTTAAATGGTCAGAGGATGATTGATATGTTGAAAATGGACTAAGACAATTGAGCAAAGGGACAAGGAGGTTTGGAGCGAGAGAAACCAAATCATGAACCTCAAAAGGCTGAATAGCTGAAAATAGCCTGGAGGACAAAAGTTTTGATCTAGGTCATGTTTTTCTTGTTCTTTTCAGTTATAAGACTTTTCTTTTTTATTCTATGATGTATATGCATTTATACATATATATATATATATATGAAAAAAATGAAGAACAAATATGTTTAAACTGAAAGAGATTTTTTTTCTCCATTTTTTTCACAACCATAAGGTTCGAAGTTCAATGTTAATACAAATATTTTCTAAATAAACCGTAAAAATAAATGGAAATCTTTTATTTTACAGTATACATTTTATTTTTTTCCATAGATCAGAAAGATGAGAAAAATGTGGAGAATAGAATTGAATCGAAATATGCTTACGTCATTCAATTCCATATTTTAGCAGACACTTTTATCCAAAGCGACTTACAAGGGGAGCGATTAGGAGTTAGGTGCCTTGCTCAAGGGCACTTTAGTCATGGTATCGAAGGTGGAGAAAGTGCTGTTCATTCACAATCCCCACTTTCAATTCCTGCTGGCGTGGGAATCGAACCTGCAACCTTCAGATTACAAGCCCAACTCCCTCACCAACCCCATATTGTACAGAATACATATAAATGCTCATTTTATTGTTCATTTTTATTAAGTTTTGTAAGAGAGTAGTTCACCCTAAAATGATTTCATGTAATTATTAACACTCTCATAGTGTTTCCAAAGTCTTTTGTTCATATTCGAAACAAATGAATATATTTTCGATGAAATCTGAGAGCTTTCCCTCCATTGACCGCTATGCAACTACCACTTTGACGCTTCAAAAAGTTCATAAAGAGATAACTATTGCATATCAACTGATCAGTTCAGTTCAAATAATCTGAAGAGACACGATGACTTTATTAACATTCATCACCACAGTTGTGGTAAATGGAAACTCAAGCATGTTTGCGTGATGTGGGAGAATCAATGAGGTTTGTTCTTGTGCGTCAAAGCACGTACGGCATCTTTCTTATTTTGTTGCGATCTAAGGAATAGGATCGTAACAAAGCCTAAATGAAATCTGTCATATAAAGCAATTGTGTCTCTTCCGAAATTTGAACTAAACCGCCCACTCAAGTCATATGGATTAGTTTTGCAAACTATTAACTTCTTGAAGTGTCAAAGTGAGATGACCAAGCCTTTCATTTTGACAACCACTGGGATGGATTCAAGACAGATCCCTTAAACCCACTCATTTCCATTAAGACTTTTGCATATTCAAGCTCAGCTTTGATTTCAGGCATTTGTTCTAGCATGTCTGAATTCCAAATAATAAAATCTCCCCCTGGTATTATAGACAGGTGTTTTAGGTAGGATATTTACACAAATATAATTATATTAACATGACATCTCTGGTGTCATTTATAGTATTTGTATTGCTTTGCGCAATCCATGTTGTTTCAAAGACAGGTGTTTAAAAAATAGGAGACAACAAGAGAAATCGGTACAAACAGGTGTTTGGTTCACTTCTACTTTCAGTTTCACTGTTCTGTAAACTCTAATTCGGCATTAGTTTAATCGTAGAGTTTAATCAGTGACCACTGAGCTTGAGTGGGTTTCCCAAGAGTTTTTCTCGAGCCCTTCACTAGTGACTATTCTCGGCTGTGAAGTGAAAGTAACACAATAACATGATATTACTTTATACAACAGTTAAATTAACAAAAAGTTTTTGTTTACAAAAGTTTAAGTTTCTGTTTTTGCTGTCAAGGAAAATAGCTCCAAACAGAGCTACAGCAGAACCGATGCAATACCGAGCAAAACAGTAATAGTGTTTTGTTCCTGAACGATTCAGTTTCTTTGAACAAATCATTTGAATAATTGATTCAATAACTCACTTGTGAAGACAGTCATTTGTTTCATTTCTATATTTATGGACATTTTTTTTTAACAAATTGTTTAGATGAATGATTCAATGACCCACTTATTTCGTTCCTGAATGTTTTGGAACGAATCAGTTGAATGAATGATTTAGTGACTCACTTATTAAAGGTACACTATGTAACATGCGGTCCTCTAGTGGTTAAAACATATAACTGCATGCATTTTACGGAAGAACATTGTTTTGGTTGTGCTTCAGCTCAGCGTGACTGTGTCGATGAACATGACTCTTCACAATAGATGCTTCACAATGAACTCTCTAAGAATACTACACATTTATCTATTCAGTAAAATACCGTACTTGGTTGAGTAATAAAAATGCTATCTCCACATCGCTTTTAAAACATTTCAAATCTCTTAGTTATCGCTATCTATGAAAAGCCAAGCCAGTGTTGATTCTGGTTTTATTACGAGCTATGTCACATTCTCTTTTTGCCAGCAAACGCTCCTCTTTTTGGAGTTTGTTTAAAATGGGTAATTCCCCGGAGGTTGGAAATTTCATGTTAACCTTTTTCACTCATTGTGACAACTAACCCATGCCACTCTCACACCAGACACGCGTCAAAGAAGCCGGAGCAACTTTTCTCTATTTGCAGATATGATGAAAGTCAAGAAACGCATGAGTGAGTGACATACGCAATTTCCAGAGAAAACCATCCTGTCTGGTCTAAAATATAAACATTTTTAATAGGCTTACCACAGAGAATCAGGGTAAGACAAAAACACAATTTGGAAGAAGGATTGATGATGTTTTCTATTGACTCATTAAGGCCCGAGCACCAATGAAATATTTCAGATTAATGGCCATCAATGAAGAAAAATGGATTTTGGCTCCAGAATGCTGTAGTTATATAGAGAATAACTTTCTAAAGCTAACCAGACAAATCTTGACCACCTGGTTATTGTATTTTGAAGCCACTGGAAATAAGTTATGCGGTTGGTCAAACACGCTTACCCTTCGGACTAATGACCCAAAATGCAGGAAGATTCCAAAAAACTGGTTAAGGGGCAAAATATGCTGATCCACAAGGCCTTGAGATTGAAGCACTGATGTCCATTAGCCTGGAGGAAAAGTGCTAAGCAGACAGAAGCACATAACACAGAGTGACCCGTCTGTGTAAACCTGAACTCAGCAGCTCTGGCTCACCTTTGATAAGATGTCATCACTGCGGTACACTGCATAAATACCACGCTGTCAGGAAGGATGAGATCTGACCTGCCATGGCTGGGCATGGTAAGAGCTGATGGTGCTGCCACAGCACACAAACACACTACACACTCTTTTCAACACACAAACACAGATCAAATACATAGAGGGCATATCTGAATGTGAGCTTTGCCACCTTTACCTCAGAAGGCTTCCTATGGCTTCAGAAGTTAGATAAACTCCTCTGTGCCAAAGGATTACTGTATACATTTAAATTTTAAGCAGGACTTTGAGACATATCCTGGGAAACTCTTTTAAAATAAACTCTTTTGAGTTTGTCAACATATTTTTACACCACAAAACTTACCGGTCCACCCAGACCATTATTGAAACTGATCTGCAAAAATGCAGCAATAGCAAGCATATCATAACAGAGATCATTTACTTTTAAATATCTTAGGTACAGTTGCAAAAACACTTGGGATCAGAGGGAAGGTAAAGAACAATGAAACCAAAATATTACAGCTATGGTGCAATAAATCTTGTGGAACATTATAAGAAATGCATTCATACATGCGGAACCCCACACTTGACATGCGGACAAATATATATATATATTTATTTGCAGTCAATGAGCTTGATGCTAACACATTTAAATGGCTGGTTGGTTGCATTCACTAAAGCAGTTTGCGGCAAGCTTCAAAGTTCCTCTAAAACCCTCCACCTTCCCCAGCTCCACCTGTTTAGATCGGCTTTGTGTTATTGATATATTCTATTTGTGCACAAAACAAAACAAAAATAATGACTTTATTCAACAATTTGGTCAGTCTCCTTTACTTTTTTCTAGACAGAGCAGGCTTCAATGTACATCAGAAGGCCGACTGGCCGACGCTGTTCACATCAGTAGCATGACGTATATAAATCGAATATTGTCAAAAGGCTGGATTTTATCGCTCAGCACTAAAAATTTGCCTTTTAAAACCATTTTACTTCTTTACTAAAGCAGAATATTCATTAAGGGAAAAGTCTTGAACTTTTATTCATTAGGAACTTATTGGATGGTGAAAAGTGTCCATTTCGTAATGGAGCCAGATGGCTGGAGGGGAGAGGAACTAAAAATGAAAAAGGATTGGTCATACAGTAGAACAAGTTATTTTGATGAAAGACAAACTTTTTTTTTTTTTTTTTTGAATAACACAAATTGATGGAACACACACAAGTTTTGGTAGCATTCTCTATGGTCTATTCGATTAATGTATAAGCTAGAAATACCAATAATTAGCAGTGGTACTTTTGGGATTCATAATCTCTAGCTCCACAGACTGTAAAAGTTTTAAGGAACATTATGCTATAATATTACCGAAGGTAGCAGTACATCACCAGTAAACAGCTTGCGAACATCTAATGTCCTAGCGCGGTGATTAGCGAAAGTAAGAATATTTTTTCATTCCCAGGGTGTAGCTAAAAGTGAAGCATCGAAGAGCGGCCTGCCGTTTGTTATTTAATCTCCTGGAGGAATTGAGGATCAGTGTTTGATTAAGACAGTCGTTTACGAACAAACAGAGCTGACAGCACGATGAGCCCTAGACAAATTGGCTTTGGCGCTAAATTCATTTATCTTACGGGAAGAGAGACCCTTTTTCTCACAACCTGCATCGGGGGGTTTTCCATTAGGATCGGAGCGGAAAGACCGGACGGGGAGTGATAGAGAGGTAGGGAAAAAGACGGTGTGCTGCGCAGGTTATATTAGCATAAATCAGCCGGCCCATATGTGCTGTAGAGCAGCTGCTCTGAGCCGTATCCCATGATGCAACCCTATGCCCATGCACTTGTTGCAAAGGAAGAGGGACTAGCTTTGCCTTTTAATCCTCAGCACTGCCAAATTAAATCTGCGGGCTAGAAAGACGAGAGGACGGAGCCGCGATCATTTTCATTTACTATTTAATTGATCTTTCTTGCCCGTGGTGGTCTCTCTGGCTCACCCCTTTTTTCAGTCCGCGCGCATCAGTCTCAGATCTCGCTTTAACCTGGCAGAACTGTCCGACTCCAAATTGAATCTGGACGCGGGGAGATGGGGAGGGCTTCTCATTTGAGACTATCTTTAGAAAGAGGGCGTTAGGAGAGACTCCCGCTGGGCAGGAGAATGTGAGAGATAATCATCACAGACCTTGTGCTGACACACACATACACATGTGCACTAAAACATGCACACACTCTCTCACACATCCCAAATCCCTTGTCCTCAGGGCGCCAGGAGTTCTACATCTTTAAAACAGTCAATTTTCTCCAAAAAGTGTGCCACCTGCTCTTGGCAGCTGAATGGCTGGCACAGGGGAGATAAGTGAGAGGCAGCACCTGAGGGATTTGGAAAATCTGCTGCAACTCATCAGATTTTCCTGCTTTGCACTTCTCAAAAGTTCTGGTAATCACAGATTATAGTCTAGCCTTAAACGTGTGTCTATATGTGCGTCCGTATGCGCGTGTGTGCGGTGAGGTTTTGTGTTCGCTTGTGCATGATTACATGAGCGCGTGCGTTTGAATTAACCTTTATCACACCCACGCTTGCTCAGGATCTCAAATTGTATATTAAATCGTGCCAAACAATAATATAGAGGCCTGTGCACTTGGATCAGCTTAGTAGCATTGCTGTAAGGAAGAGGTTTGTCACCAAGGCAACAACGTATAACATCCTGCAATGCATGAGCAGTTCGGCCTGTTTCTCGGGGGTACATCTGGACTAAAATAAACTACTTTTTGTTTCCAACCCTTCTCATTTAGTTTCACACCATTGTGCGAATGACATGACTTTCAGAGGGGGTAACATTTTTTTAAGGAAGTCATTTGCGAAGCGCATATGTTGAGGTTCATCTGTGTTTTGCCGCCCCTAGCAGTTAAGCAAATGTCGGCTATCAGAAAGACTTCTTAGACAAAACTCTGAAGATTATGTCACTTTTGTAAGAGGAAATTAGCTCAACAATTGACCCTAGAGTCTCAGAATGCATTTTTCACAATCATTCATTTAAGGTTCAAAGTTAAACATTTGATTTCCGACATTCTGATTTTTTCTTTTTTACAATTGATGTATGTTAACATAGTATTGCTATAGTTCCTATAGCTCAACTGGTGGAGGAAGATTCTAGCGGTTTGATTCCCATTTGGCAAAATGTAAACTTAAAATGAACAGTAAGCATTTGCTAAATCCAAATGTGAATCTGGCTAACATAGATAAGCATGTTACAATTGTGACTTGTAATATTAAAGCATAAAACATAAAAAAGAGTTCAAAATAATAAACAAATCATAATTCTGACACTTCTAAAAATATTCTGCCTAAAAATATCAACAACAAAAAAATGCATTGTGATGGAGCCAATTATAGCAGGACAGAAAGAAATCCTTCTTATTGAGCCCTGAAAACAGAGTAAGAAAGGTTGCGATCCAGATTCAAACTTTTGTCATCCCAGTGAGCATTACTTGTAACAACATGTCTAAAGCCACTAAAAAGTTTTGGGATATCTTATTTTGCGATGTGGAAGTAAGCTATTTTTCATAAATGTGTGAGATTTCCAATTCATTAGCTCCTAAATAACTAAGAATAACAAAGTGCAGTAAACAGTCAAGCTATTTCTGCTACAAACTAGTGTGTTTATGATTAAATGAAGCACCATAACAGACTGTTTTTGCACAGATAAAATAACAGGAAGCGGATGACATCGGAAATCTCGCATATTCAAGTTAAAAATGGGCGTCCCCGCTCTTACATATGTCTGACGCCATATGTAAATCTACTATGAAAAATATTCTAAACAAAATACTGTATGCTTTGTTCCTTATAACTAAATGATGTTTGAAAATGCTGTTAAGGCATTGCTAAAGTAATGTACTGAATCAAAACGGTTCAGTACGTTTACTCTTTTAGACTCCCTCCAGCTTTGCATCCTGACTTTCTGTGTTTTGAGGCATAATTAGCCCCCACCCAAACCGCAGTCAACATGACAGTGAGCAGTCTGCAATCAAGGAGAAATTTCATAATCTCCCCAAACCTCTGCTTTTTGTCAACACTATATTTCATTACATGCATCACTTCACTTTAATAAAGCAAGATTATCTTCTCAAGGCTACACAAACAGTTTCACACCATCAGGACTGAAGATATGCGCGCAACCAAAACCTCTCACATGCACAGTGAAATTCTCACCAATGTGAATGCATTCGTAACTTGGGCAGAGGCTGGAAAATAAAGATTAGTTTCAATTCTTGAGCCGGATGTGTGCAGATAATTATCAGTGATGTTTGCTAAGGCAAGCATCGCTACTATTGCTCATGCATATGCTTAGGTGATTGGAACAAATCCCTAACTCCGAGTATTAAACTCAAGAACTTGTCCCACGCCACTTGTGCTCTAGAGATCTAAGAATGATGGCTCAATTATGTGTCTTGTTAAGAGGAGGTGTACTATTACTGTTATTCTAAGCAAACTGGTGAACCATAAAATGGGTGAAAAAAAAAAATGCAGAGACAAACACCAATGGCAAGGCCAAAACCATGCATAACTTATTAGAATATAACAGAAACTTGGGTGTGAGCTCTTTTGCGCTTTTGTAGCGCTTTTGTAATCGTATAGAAACCAGGGGTGTGCAGCGAAGCAATTATCTGTACATGTATCTTTTGCATTGACAAAATTATCTGTTTCCGTATGCGTATTGGGCTTTGGAGGTGGTGGGGCTTAAACCAAAAGTAAATGAAAAGCCCCTTTTTAGATCTAACTTTTTAGGGACTTAAAGGGTTAACTTAAAGGGTTAGTTCTCCAAAAAAGGAATTTTCTGTCATTAATTACTCACCTTCATGTCGTTCCACACCCTTAAAACATTCGTTCATCTTTGGAACACAAATTATTTATTTTCTTTATGAAATCCGAGAGGTTTCTGATGCCCAATAGAAGCATGGAATTACCACATTCAAGGTCCAGAAAGGTACTAAAGACTAAAATATCCCTTGTGACTACAGTGGTTGAACCTTTATGCTATGAAGTGGCGAGAATACTTTTTGTGCGCAAAACAAAATAACGACTTATTCAACAATTTCTTCTCTTCCTTGTCATTCTCCTACACCGTTTATGATGTAGACAGTAATAGTTTTGAATGAAGTTAGTTTTGTTTTTGCACACAAAAGTATTCTCATTACTACTGTAGTCACGTGGACTATTTTAATGATGTCTTTACTTCCTTTCTGGATCTTGAATGTGGTAATTGCATTGCTTTCTATGGGGGATCAGAAACCTCTTGGATTTCATTAATAATATCTTAATTTGTCACCCTGGACCACAAAACCAGCCATAAAAGTGAAAGTGAAAGTGAAAGTGAAAGTCGTGATGTATTGTCAAGTATGGTGACCCATACTCGAAATTGGTGCTCTGCATTTAACCCATCCAAGTGTACACACACAGCAGTGAGTAGTGAACACACACACACACACACACACACAGTGAACACACACCCGGAGCAGTGAGCAGCTATTGCGACAGCGCCCGGGGAGCAATTAGGGGTTATGTGCCTTGCACTTTAGTCGTGGTATCGAAGGTGGAGAGAGTGCTGTTTATTCACAATCCCCACCTTCAATTCCTGCCGGCGTGGGAGTTGCATGGGTATATTTGTAGCAATAGCCAAAAATACATTGCTATTAAGGATATTAAGCTATTATAGGATATTAAGTCAAGATCATGTCCCATGAAGAGACTTTGTAAATTTCCTACCGTAAATATTTCAAAAACTTATTTTTGTGGGTGGATAAGCGTTGTTAAAGACTTTAAAAGTGATTTTCTGAATTTTTTTTTTTTTTTTGCACCCTCAGATTCAAGATTTTCACATTTCAACCCAATATTTTCCTATCCTAACAAACCATTCATCAATGGAAAGCTCATTTATTCAGCTTTCAGATGATGTATAAATCTCAATTTCAAAAAATTTGACCCTCATGACTGGTTTTGTGGTCTAGGGTCACTTTTGTGTTCCGAAGATGAATGAATGTCTTCCATGTCCACCCAACAACATAAGGGTGAGTAATTAATGACAGAAATGTCCTTTTTGGGTGAACTAACCCTTTAAAGGATTCTGTCAGGTGCTTTATATATACAGTGGAAGCTTTTAAGCGTTCCCATCAGAGCTGTCATTAGAAGGGTAAAAGGTGGTGACAATTCTAGGGGGCCCTGCGTTTTAAACCTCAATTTATACTTTCAGTCTAATGAATATTTGTCATGATGTCTTATTAACAAAGTTCGGGAGGAGTGTGAACTCATGCTTCGCCTCCGTACAGATCCCAAACAGAAACACCTAACCATACGTGGTGGCAGTGAGTTTTGCACAGACAAGCACCCTTCACATCTGCTTAAGAAAATATAAAAGAAAAATCTTCTTTTACTGTACGCGGTATGAGATACAATGATTCTGAAGACTTGTTAAGGGATCTCTGGAGTAAGTGGAACAAAGGCTTTTCCTATCCACTCAAACGTTCCTTAATCAGTGCCTCTGGGAAATCCACTAATATGTTCATTAATTAATTTTATAAAAGAATAATTAAAACTAATATTGATGTTTCTGGTGCCATATACTGTCTTGGAACATAGAAAGGGAAAACTTGAGTTTTGCCCCCTGAGTCACAGTGTCACACAATGGTTAACGTTACACATTCATTCCAGAGTATGGAATATGCTGTATTATGTTCATTAGTCTTGATCTTCTCTCTAGAGACATTACTTCATCATTAATGCGAGAAAGGTTGCATCCGTTTGTTTCAAGGCGTTATCTTTGATATTTTGATAAGGTTTGTGCTTGCACACCACATTCTACAGATCTCTGGGTGGATGCTTTTACAAAGTGCTTTATTAATGCATATCCCTTCATTACAGTCTGATTAAAAGACATTTAATGTGTCTGAAGACGCACCAGCCTCATTAATGGACCAGGACAGTGTTTTACAGTGAATAATAAATCTCATATTGCTGGTAGATTATAGATAGTATAAAAATATATATTGAGTATTGAGATAATAGCATATTATAGTTTATGGCATATGAGAGACTGAGGCTTTTGTCATGCTCCAGTGAATATTTTTCAAGGTGTTTCTTGATCAAAGTCAACATCTATGTCAAACCCTGAAGTTTGTCTTCAAAAGAGCTATAAAATTGACATCATTATCCAATATATATATATATATATATATATATATATATATATATATATATATATATATATATAATTATTTTATTGTATTTTTTGTATGTTATAATATTGTTTACCTTAGGACTATACCGTATATTCCACAATGAAGTGCATATCCGGCAGTTCAAATGTGTTTAAGGTCTCTTATACCAAATTTATCCAAAACAAAACTACAATAATCCTTATCAATGTTAAAAGGTAACAGCAGTATTTCAAATAAATCATTATTGGTTCTATGATTAACTGGTTTCAAGTAATAAACAGCTTTCAACAAAGTATTTGCAACTGTGCTTGAAATTCTAAGATCTATTTGAAAAACAGTATCTTTAGATAACTTAAACATGCTTTGTATGTCATTTCCAGTAAATGAGGCCAATGTATTTTGTGAAATGAGACACTTGCTTGCATGCATATCATTAAAATGATAATGATCATTATTATCGTTGTTAATTAAATGATTTCTTCCTGCTCCCCTGTATTCTCCGCTCATCTCAGCTTGTATCATAATCACTTCCATCACTAATGAACCAAAACAACAACAATAACTTAATTCATTCAGTTTTGAACATCAGTTCAGTTGTTTACAGCTGCTGTACAAGAACGAAGAAGAACTGGAAAGAACTGGAATGGAAGGCAAAAATTAATGGCAGAAAAATTTAAGTATAGGGAATGCCGGGGCTAGTTGTCAGGTGTTACTTCAATGAATGTTTCTCAGGGTATTTATTTTTTGAAGTTGATTCGTGTATGATATTTTTGGTACAATGTTATCTCATGTTGTCACATTGGAACTTTCCATTAAACAGCCTTTTGCTTTTCATCAAGATTCAGGAGAACATGAAACAGCAAAAATGTTAAATGGTGGCACGTAAAAATATCATGCCATTGTTTTGGCCAGTACATATTATGTATAAATCTAGAATATGTGACAACTTGCCTGAGAAATGAGTTAAAACTTTCAGTTACAAAATGCTTCTGCCTCCATTAGTTTGCATTTGTCTGAATGTACGTAAGTGTGGTTTATTGTGTGCACTTGTATTAAGAGCTCTGACAAAACTGCTCCACCACAGTTTCCTGTAAGAGCCGCAAAAAATAAAAAAATAAAATAAAAATAAAACTTGAAAAGTAAAAGAAAATGCTGGTTTGGAAATAGAGCACCTCAACCCTGCAAACTAAACAGAGGTGTCTGGACTTTCATCTCCCACTCTAAACTTGACTAAACAAGGAAGAAATCCTCAGGAAATACAATAAAAAGGATGTTTTTATAGACATAACTTAGTTAGGAGACCAACAAAAAGCTTTGGGATGGAAAAAGCTAAAACAATAAAGAAAAGTAGCCAGCTAACTAATTTAACCTCTTACCTTGAAAAGAAACAGGACCAAAAATAATCAACATAACCTTACCCTCCTGACTAACCATAAAACAGGAGAAAAAGGGAAAAATAAACAGGCATTACACCTCCCTACATGGGTTTCCATACAGAAAAATAGCAGTCTTTTAGTAAACATAAGTCAAGGTTTTCACACAGGAAATGATCTGCAACACAAGAACAACTTATCATTTTAGCTGGGAGACGAGAACCCGAGGAGCGAACGTCAGGAACACCATCACCAATCTGCTTCTGACAACTAACTGGCTGCACCTGTGTGCTATTAAAAAAGACAGTCAGGAGAAGGAAACAAAAACGTGCAGAGCACTAAACAACATCACATACATAAAAAATAAAATAAAAAACATTACGCAACAACTTGTTATCCAAAACTACTGATGATGATTTAATTTATAAAACATTTGGCTTTTTCGACTTCATGCAGTAGACTGATCCGCGGCTTACTTGAAGCAGTGCATACCGATTCGAAATTTTGGCCGACTTGAGACAGTGCCGGCACCACATCACTGTGACATATAGCATCAAAAGAGCATTTCGAAAGCAGTCGGCGGAGTCAGACGGCTCTAATGACAATAACTGGTGTGTGGTGGGTGTTCTGGCACAATATGGGTGCCGTCCAGGTGGATGCTGCACATTGATGGTGGTTGAAGAGATTCCCCCCTCTATATGTAAAGCGCTTTGAGTACCCAGAAAAGTACTATATAAATGTAAGGAATTATGATTATTATTATTATGTTATAATAATGTTATTATTATTATATAAACACAAGAGGGCACTTCACCATGGACTAACCCTCTCACCCATTCATCCACTAGGCAGACTAAATTTCCCAGAATCCCCAAACCCATCACTGATCACTTCACCTGCTGCAGCGCATTACCCAACCACTGATTACATCAACCAGCTAATACACATTATCCAGACTATTTAAGCACCACAGATACACACACACACTCTGCAAGGTCTTGATATTCTGTTATGTTGTCATTTCTAAGCGTTATTCCCTGTTTTGTTTTTCTGGTTTTGATTCTGCCTGTTTTCCTGGTTTCTGATTGTTCCCTGCCTGCCTATTGGATTTATTGCCTTGGATTATTGGACTGTTGATTGCTTGCTGCCTACCTCATTCTACTTTGCCTGTTTTAACATTTACGACTCTGCCTACCCTCTGACACTCCTGTTTGCTGTTGATTTGACCATTGCCTGTTTGACCACGTTGCTTAATAAAGCCTGTATTAGGATCTATTATGTATACATATTATTGTGTATAGTAATAGTAATACTACATATTATTATGACGACAGCTGTTTCACGATTGGCTGGATTCACCACATGACAATGATCACGTGTTTTGTGTTTATTCTGACAACTTCAGTTCCACTAAGGCTCACAAATCTGTTTTTATAACAGTTAAAGCTCTTTTCATGAAGTCACAATGTTATATTGTGTCAAAAAAAAACATGTAACCTATTTCTTATACCAAAAGACACTGTATTAAGCAGAATGAATGAACTGAATGAAAGCATCTTGTGAAACGAAAACATACAATGGCTGCGTATTTGACAAATTTTGCATTTAATAGAGTGGTGGAGCTATGACGCATTTTTTGTAAGCCAAAACCTGGAAACAATTTAGCATTTTAGTACTTCCGGTTCTGTCGTCAAAAGCCATTAGGTTTTTTTAATGAGTTTTTGGCTGAAATAAGGTCCGTGGTTAACAAAAGCTCAAGATACTTTCACGTTGTATTCTAGGACATAAAATACATCAGCATTTGCCTACCCATGAGTTTTTTTAAACTGTTACATGACTTGAAAATTATTGTTGTTAACATGTGGCTAAATCTGATTAAACGCCATCACGCCAAACAGGCAAGCTCAGTCCACTTTTACAGCCTCATTATTCTTGTAACTGCACTCAAACAAACTATTCTAATTCAAACTTTCATGGAAAATGTCTTTAGATAAAGACTGAAAGAGTTTTCGGAAGCTTGGTGGTGGTGACGTTGAAGTCAAGCGACCGTGGTGTAGTTCGCTTGCACTTTTTACTTCTGGCGACTGAATTTAGGCTTCGAAATTCATAAAAGTTGTGTTCATCTGTGAAAATTACCTTGGTCAACATTTGTTGATCACAGAACTTATTTTTTGCTACAATCCAAAAGCATATGGTGAAATCATATGGGGGTTTTGTCGAGGGAACCAGCGTGATGCTAACTGCTGATTGGCCTACAAAGTAACATCATAGTTCCACCACTCTATTCACTTCATCTTTCATAAAAACACCACACGAGCTTCACTTCAGGAAGCAGAAAGTGTCTGACTTCTCATCTCCATTTTCAGATTGCAAGCAGCAACTCTCGCCGATCAGTTACATCCAGCCGAAGTTGAACACACCTGTTATCTAAAATCCCGATTTTAAACTAGGTGCAAGCTCTCATGTCATTTAATATTTGACTGAAAACGTTATACAGGTACCGCTGTGGCAACATACGCTAACAAGCCCCGGGATCCACTGTATGTGAAAATTGAGAACATTCTCATTTTTGGTGCTTTTCACCCTACTTGATTATACTGGCAAAAGATTAGCTTATTTTTTTTATTTTTTTTTAGCTGGTTCCATATTGTATTATTTCTTTTCAGTGATCGTGAATGTAAAACCAATAATAGTTTCAATGTACCAATGTTACTGGAATGACACTGAAAAGCTGATCTTCCTACACACAGACGTGTGACCTCTAAACCTTAGCGCAATTGTGCCATCTCCACCTTTTTAACCATACAATTATTCAAGACATTCAATAGAATCTGAAGAATACAACGGCCTTCAATGTGAATGACAGCAGAGCTGAAGGGAAAAAGACAGAGATGT
Source organism: Opsariichthys bidens (assembly GCA_037194245.1). Lineage (NCBI taxonomy): Eukaryota > Metazoa > Chordata > Actinopteri > Cypriniformes > Xenocyprididae > Opsariichthys > Opsariichthys bidens. The sequence continues at coordinate 7,328,426 of CM074305.1, read as the reverse complement.
GTGGAGGGGAAAATAGATAAAAATTAAAGTTTTGTAAATGTGAAACTCGACCCTGAAAAGTTGCAGCCATGTGAAAACTAGCGCGAAAATCAGATACCGTGTTATTCCACCTGGGCCAATTAGTGTAAGACACTTGGTTTCAGTATCGTAATGTCAACAGAAATCAAATCAGACACTACGAAAGAGGAGGGGAAAGGGTCGGTCTGACTTCATACATCGAGCAATAGGGAGTGCGTCCTGATTAGAGGAGAAAGTGGGATCAAAGAGATTTTATTAGATGAATGCCAGATTAAACAAATCTTCTGATGAAAAAAAGAGGGGCTCTTCATTTCCTGCACTTAAGTGTGCATTAAATTTTAATGGACAAACATTGCTTGATCTCTTTAACAAGTGATGAGCCTTTGATTTGAACGCTTAGAGACTTTAACCGGTCGCAGTGCTGAACTCTGTGCACATAACTCGGTTGGTAACAGTGATGCCTTCCCTCCATCTGCAAATTTTACATTTGAATTTGTAAAAATGTTAATCAATCTCCCTACTAGCATGCATCCATGTCCAGCATATTAATAGACAAGCCCATTTATGTTTACAGAGGTGTTCTGTTTTACACAAAATTTTATAGAAATTTTGTAAAAAACATTAAAATATAATTTCTAGGGATCAACGTCTCCTTTCTGCCATTATAAAGCCCTTGGGTTTACTTCGTTTTTTTTTTTTTTTTTCATGCACACACTAGTGTATGTGCACGGTCGAGAGCACAGCCTTGAATGAAAGTATTCTTCATTTCAATCCTACATAAGGTGTTCAACGCATGCACAGTTTTGAAAAATTTCTCCATGAGTTACAACTCATGTAAACACCTTTGTATACATTCATGCTAGAGTTGTACAAATAAGAGTACTTTCTAACCTCTTTGCACAATGTCGTTTATATAGTCCTCCATTTTCCATGTAGCTTGCATGCATTCCAATCTGGTCTGTTTGTGCAGTTTTTATACCTTGTGATTCTACGGCCCCAGGGCATGGATGCCACCTTGTGGAGAAAGTAATTAAATAATGTGCATGTGCAATCTTTACATGGTTACAAATATCCAGCAGTGTGTGCATAGTACACGCATCCTCTTCTGATGACAAAATTCCCATTATGCGCACTGTACGCTGACCCCCATGTATGCCTAAAAAGAGTAGTTTTGCATTCTGTTGGTTACATCTCCAATCCAGAAGGTGGCGGCAAATGTGAATGGGTCAATAAATCAATTTAACTGACTTGTTCAAAAACACAGCCTCATTCTCTATGAGTAGGTCAAATGATTCATTCAACACTTTAATAAACAAAACTTGAACGTCTTTGGCTGTGTCCAAAGTGGACAATATCGAGTGCACTCATTCATAACAGCTAGAGAATACCCACAATGCACTATGAGAGTCGCGTGCCGAATGTATTCCCGCCTCTCGCCTGAAGATGGAGCCCACAGCATTCATCCATTTTCCAAACCTCGCTGGTCCAATGTGGCTACAGCGTAATATCATACAGGTATAAATGAATTTTTAAGTGATTTTTAAATTGTTTAATTGAGGTTTATACATAGTTTCCAAGTTCAGAGTTCACGTACTGCCAGTATGCTAAGTTTCAAATGATTATTAAACAGCAAGCACAAACTAACTATGTAGCCCTTTTGGCACACTCAGTGTCTGAATTCACCCGTTTTCATTCACTCCTTCAAGTGGACTATAACAGTGGGGGATTGTAGGGAATAGTGAATGAGGGTATAGGGGGCGATTTCGAATACAGCATGCATGAGTGAGTCATTGATTTCATGGAGCGAAAACAGATAACCCATCTAGCAGTGTTGCCAAGTCTGCGGTTTTCCCGCAGAATTGAGCTACTCAAACACTGTTGCTGCAGGTTGCTTTTTATATCCGCGGGTTGCAGCGACCCCAAATAACATGATATTTAGTTCCTGGAATGCAAAGTTTACAAGCACAACCCTGCCAAAAAGTGGATTTTACCTCCGGAATGTGATTTTTACCTGGGGAATTTAAACCTATTTTAAAAAAATTCCGTCCAAATCATATAATCCGGTTTTTATTAGTAAAAGTTTCAGTTACATATAATTTCTTCAAATATAACTGCAGTGACTGTTGTAAATAGTACAATAAATTGATTTCACGTAGCTTTTATTAGCAATGATCAGCTTCTGGGCCATTAGTTAAGAAGTCAACATAATCCTTGATAACATGGTTGCAGAAGTCCAGCTTCATATAACCGAGCTGAGCGGATCAGTTTCGATCAGATCTGCATCAATATGATTTGTGAATAAATCCAAATGAGTGTTTACTGTTATAATTTCCATTAGTTTGACCCATTCACGTTGTCAGACTCATTGCATTGATAGGGTACTGAACCCAACACAGCATGAAGGAGGCATTGTCTCATCTCATGTGACGTTTTGTCTGTATTTACCCCCCCCCCCCCCACGCTCGCGTAATTTAAAATTTTTTGGTAGGTAAAATGGTAGATGAAATTATTTGCAATACTTTCCAACCATAATAAAAAATGATCAATTTATCAATTTTATGAGCACATTTGACTGAAAATACAATGTTTACTGTTTCATTGCACATTCTGTAAAGCTCATCTGGGTGACTAACAGTAACTAAATGGGGTGGAGCTTAGTGAAGGCTCAATTATAATGAAAATGAGATATTACAAACATTATAATGTAGAAAATGTGAGTCTATTCATTCAGAGAGAAATTATAAAGATGATGCTTTGAATAGAGTCTTTTTCCTGCATGTGTTATCTAAGGCCTCCAGTAAAAAGACTGATATTGGGAACAAGGGCGAAATATAATGCATGAGATTTTTATTTATTTATATTTTACCTTTTATACTGCAGTCCATTACACAGCTTGCTGAATTTGACCCACAATGCTAATGCTGGTTGTTCAGAGAGAGATAAAAAGAAAGAGAACAAGCCATAGAGATAATGCTGGTGTATCAGATGAATATTTCTGAGCTTCAAGCTATTGTATCCTCTCTGGCATTCATGTCCTGCGCTCTGTACACATGACTATCCTTCTCCTTTGATTCATTGTCCACTGAATGCCATGTTCCACATTATTAACCAGATAGTTACGTTCCTGGATGCTGATTGGTCAATACATTTAGCTGTTGTTCTAAAATACCTGATACAGCCACCGTTCTGATGTTCATCTGACCGCACAGCTCTCGTAGAGACCAACTATTAACCTCAGTCTGAACATAAACATGAACATGAACTTAATGATTTTGACTTGTACCACCTGACTGCTGAAGATTCATATCGGCATAGATGGTGTTCCCATAAAAATGCATAAATCTATAAACATGTAAACAGCTTCCTGTAGAATGTTAACCTCATGTCAAGACAATCTATGAATTTGCTTAATAAAGTCTCAAATGTATTGGTTAGTATTTGTTTAATAAAAGCAATAAGGCACTTAAGACTGCTAAATTGTGAATATATTTTGCTACATGCATGCATATTGTGCCAACAACTATTTGCAGTATAGCACCTGATCCATGCAAACCAAACCAAACCAAACCCGAAAATCCAAATACAGTCTGGCAGTTTCAATTAGTGATGAAAAAACTTTGAAACTAATACCCCATGTTGCAAACTACTCCTAATTGATAGTTCAACTACAGCCACAGTGAGACAACTTGTTTAGTAAACTATACAAATTAGTAACAAATATAAATAGCATATAGCAAACTATAATGAAACTCTTTAATTTAATCATCTTATATACATGTTCTTATTGTGCATGATTCATCCAAGCTTATTATTCCAAAGAAGCGCTGCCTTTGAAATTGCTTTTCTATTTGGCTAATGTCACCAAGCCTTACTTTCCACTTGGCTCCATTCTGCTGGTTCCGCACAAGTCTCACAACCCAGTCAAATCCCACTAAATAAGATAAATAAAACGCCCCACCATTCTTTTCTTTTTTTTCACGTATTAAATTAGTTTTTCAGTTCATGAACCAATGAATGAATGAATCAATCAATCAATCAATCAATCAATCAAACAAACAAACTTGAAAGAGAAATTTGAGCCCACTCAGTTCAGCTCTGTGTGGATTTAAGTTTTTTGGTACTTTATTCCCACTACTTTTCAGAAAAAAACCGTCTCACTGCTAGAAATCCGCTGATCTACTGTAACAATACAAAAAATGCACTTTACGTTAATCACTCCCCAGCACAGGTGAAATATCAAGGCTTTTACAGCATGTTTTTGTCCTCTTTTACCCATCTAATTGCCCCATCACTCAGTGCGTTGTATAGTTACATTCTCTGAGCCGAAAGACTCCTTTAGTTACATTCTCTGAGCCGAAAGCCTTTATTTACAGATTTTTCTCTGACAGTTATGGCCACACAGAGAGCTACGAGGTCAAAAAGCACAGTGGTTGGCCTTAAATTTCTGGCCAGCAGGGCAAAGCAGTGGAGCCGGTGCAAAGAGGAGGGCCTGGCGCATAGAGATAAAGCCACAAGCGATAAGAGCTGGTCAGAGCGCTACAGGGACATTAATGCTGCATCACATACATAGATCAGCTGTTACTGCTTCTGCTGACAGAACCAATCCTTCCAGACTCATGGTTTGGGCCTCAATCAGCATATGTGCGCTTGAAGAGAGAGACTGTTAAGGGAAAACTGATAAGACTGAACCAACCAGACTAATTCTTGAGTACTTGGACAAATGCTATTTGACTGAATTTCAGTAGCAAAACCACTCAAATCAGTGAGTCCATCAATTGGTGTAAGGAACTGCATGAGAAAGCCTGACGACAAACCCAGAGCATCTTACTTTCCGATGAGGAATCGACAGATGTGTTGGTGAGACAGAATTGACTGTATGCAGCACAATGCTGACCTTGAGGTTAGCTAGGTCAAGATGTTTATCATTTCCCTGAGCAGTTTAAATTACTCATACAATACTCTCCATTATGTTGAAGAATTGAGCCTGGCAGTTTTTAAAAAACTGTTATTGTGCATCCGGGCGCTATTGCAGTTTCTTTGTTTAGTACTTACTGCACAATATAGCTATCGCACCCTTATTTAATATTGTCAAACTATACATTTTTAGAAAGGTCTAATTCAAGCTTCAAAGTTTTACAATAGAAAGCTTTTCGCCCGCCTTAATTTGTTTCACGAGTACACATCAAAACATGCAATAATCAATACCTTTAATTATGTGATCACAAAGCACACTCCTGTCCAGTCCAAACTCAACCTCCTGCATAGTAACAGCTTGCACAACCTTCGTGTATAAGGGAAGAAGGAGGCGAGAACCAGCAAACATTCAACGTAACCCTTTTCCAGGGTTAGTTTGCTTAAGAGGTATTCAGATGCATGTTATTTTATTAATATAGTTGTATCAATGTAACTAAATTTGTTGTATAGTTACAGTTATATGTACAATTTTATATTATACATTCATACATACATGTACAATAAATATATATGTATATATATATATATATATATATATATTAGCACTATTATAATGTTTAAATGTTTATTCAATTCTAATATATGTATTTATTTTATTGTAATCTCACACATGGATCTGCTTTTTCCTTTTTATAATAACAGGACGTTTTCTATACTATCATTTCTATAATAAAATACATATGTGATATCTTATTAAATATTTAACAGCAATCAAACAATATAATTCTAATTCTCAGTGAATAAAGATTACTTATTCAATAAAAAGATTGAAAAAATTCTTACACAACCACCAAACAGGTGGCAAGGTGCACTAAGTAGGTTAAATAAATCGCCATTAAACAAAAGAAGAAGAAAGAAGTGAAATGGCACGCTTTTTCTTAGAGTCTGCTCCCATGGTGAATCATCGATTCGTCGCTCGGCTGAGAATGTCTTGTGAGTTAACCGAGAACATACTCTGGGTTGGCTGAACTTTCTGATGCGTTTTTGAAACCAGCATACCTGGAGTAAGCAAGCTTTGGGTTAATCAACCGAGAGTTCAGGGTATATGTGACGGTAAGTTAACCTTGATTTCTGGAATACCCCCCAGGTCTGGTCCTCTATCGTCCTTCACTGCCGTCGCTCCCCTTGCTTCTGGAGCTCCTTCATGAGAGATACAAGACCGGTGCAGCGCGCAGCTGATGCCCATACGCGCCACCGGCCTCGCGCCATTTCCTCACAGCTCTCGCCATGCCCTGCTCGTCACACAGCTGTAAATTTAAATGAATAACGTTTACATGTCAGGGAATATATCTGTCAGCACAACAATGGCACTTCGCTTTTACTTGCTCTTGTAAACATTTGCTTCAAGGAAATTCATCAAAGCATGAAACAAGCAAGATGCGATTAGCAATCCGTACTTCCAATAGTGTAAAAATGTATAGTTATAAAGTGAATTAAATACATGATATGACAATTAAATTAATCATACAAGTTAAATATAATCAGTATTTACATACAAAATTCCACAAATGTAGATCGAAGCATGTAAAACGTTGGTCCATGTAAGCATGCACTAGATTGATGTATTGGCTGTTGTTTTTTTAGCGCCTCTAGCCATGAGCGTTTTTAAGACACCAGGTAAAGTTAAAAGCTTTTTGGCTTTAAGAAATATTTAGAGACACCTGCATTTGGTTTTATTCTATTGCGCTCCGAACTAGAGGAGCATGTCCCCTGTGAACGGCTTCTTAATCATTCTATGATATATGTTGGCTGCTAGGCCTGTGTTGGCAGCACATTTGCAAAAACACAAAGGTCATGCCCCCTGCTGAACATCCCAGCTTTACTGGTCACCGACTTAAGGTTTGTTTTGCATGCTGGGAGCAGTATGGGATGCTGGTGCTGGTTTGCCGGCCCCCAGCATGGGAAATGGGAGTGCTGGTGGACCAGCTACACCAGCTCAGTTTTGTTTGAGAACAGCATGAATTCATGTTGGTTTATGCTTGATTGTTCAGCAGGGACTTCCAGCTTGAATTACTCCGAAAGTAAAAATTTAGGGTGGCATGGTTAATTGCATAATTTATTTTTTGTAGTGTGTTATTTTCTAAATATAAAATTGCCCTAACTTGACACATTTAAACTTGAAACTAAATGTGTAAAGCAGACTTACCATGAATTAGGCTTATTAAACTAGTCTTTCATTCAGGTGTGGCTATGAACTTCCACAGCAGCTCTTTTTTTTCTATAAAAGTCTCTTTCGGTTTCATCAGCACCTTAAGGCTAAGAATTGGAAATTTAAGAAATATCCATTCGTCTTATTTGGGAATGCATAATAAATTCACAAGTGCAAGAAATAAAAAAAAATATGCAATATTCATGTTCAATGATTTCAAACTAATTTACTGTGGACCAGATAAGCGTGTTGTTCCATATTATAATGCTAGATTTCTCTTGCCCAAAGGTCAAACCATAAATTACACTAAAATTAGCCCAGCAGTCTTCCATTATCTTTCCCGGCATGAAACTTTTCTCCCCTGTAGAACTCAGGGTGACCTTCCTTTCTGATTGTTCCCTGATGCCTTTTTTAATATTCTTCTTTCGCCGTTCAGTTTCCATTTCCGTCCTAATATTTCCTTACACAGTCGTATGCTTCCAGATGTATTTATACTCTTTACCATCTGTTGAGCATTTGGTGGCCGTCGACTGTTCTTGGCCGGCATGCATCCTCAGAGACGGTTAGGCGACTGACCAGCTTTGTTTTGATATGGTAGCGTTTAGATGAATAAATTCGCCATATTGCCAATCTGGACGGCTCTCACTGTTTCTGATATTAAAAATGATTACAAGTATAAAACAGGCCAAGATAAGGAATTGCAGAAAGACTTCTGGTCATTCATCACTGATAAAGTGTAGTTTTTCACCTGCGATGGACTTTAAAGCGAATCCGAAAGGTTAACCAACTGAACACAGACAGGAAATAATTTCGAGTTGCAGATAGCTTCAACATTAATTTCTAATAAAGGTCGAGAGACTCTAGGAGAGACTGATTAAATGGTGGCGTAAGCATATAGAACTGTTTGCCAAGTTAAAACGGTAGCTGATTTTTAATTTTTTTTTCTCCCCTTGTATCTGGCAACCTTGACAAACTCTGCCCTTTTATTCTGTCATATTTTTCCTATATATAATTGTATTTTATTTAAAACCAACAGGCAAATGCTAAAATATTAATGATACAGCAAACCCTGAGAAAAGGCCGAAGTAATACTGTTGTAATGGAAATTAGGAGAGTGGGTTTATTGAACTTGCTTCTGGCCTCTACCAGAGACGAATGACTAACGAGAACAAACTTGCAAACTTGTGTCTTTCAATTAGATATGATTTTATTGTTTGTATTTTCCATATTAGAGGAGGCTGGGGCTAATATTCACATGAGCTACAGTATGTCTAACTAAGGCTTGGGGCACTGTAGACAGTTTTCAAATCGTAACCAATTTTAAAACTGTGGGAGACAACAGACATAAGCGCAGTTTCAATCCTCCGAAAGCACACACTGGAAGATTCGAATGTAGTAACATTTTCACAGTGAGACGAGATCTCACAGAGACTCGCGAGATCAAATGTGAGGGGAGAAGAAAAACAAAAGGAGATCGATTGATCAATGTCATCAGCTGGTTCTCCTGGTGTGAGATTTGTTTTACAGAAAGAAAAAAAAGAATATGGGTGATCTTCTTTCTCAATCCTCAACTTCCATGGCATGTTTGTGGCTGCCAAGTTTCAGCTATAGAAGAAGGTTACTGTAATGAAAGGGCGAGTCAGCGAATGAGATCCAAATGCAGGCTTTAATGAAGCACTGAATGGTGTAACAGGCAGGGTCAAACGGTAGCAAACAGGGATGTCGGAGATAAGGCAGAATCATAAACAGTACACAGGCGGGAAGGTCGTAGGTAGGCGGCAGGCAAGCAATAGTCCAGTAATCCAGAGCAGTAAATCCAATAAGGTTGGCAGCGAACAATCAAACAACAGAACAGACAGGCAGAAAACAAGACATGGAAACAAGACAAGGGAAACCACTCAGAGATGACAGGGGTTAGCTAAGCTTAGCTAATCAAGACTTCGCGGTTGGTGTGGTGTGAGAATGGTGCTTATAAGTGGTAGGTGATGTGTTTCAGGTGTGTGTGTAATCAGTGCAGATACGAGGGGTTCATGGGAAATGTAGTGCGATACCGAAATGGGTGACTGTGTGTGTAGTGCATTGTGGAAGGTGAAGTCCAAGGTGAGAGTGTGTGTGTGTGTGTGTGTGTGTGTGTGTGAGTGAGTGTGTGTGTCTGGAGTGGAGTGGGGACAGAAACATCCAGTTGGTGAAGGTTGCTCCCTGCCATTGGCTATCGATTGGGAGCAGTAAAATAATCGTAATGACGCCACACAATTGAGTATTTTTGGACAAACGTCGGTTGCGAGAAGCCTCAAATCGGGCCACACCCCCCAGATCATTGGGGGTTGCAATTTGGGCCCAAAATCTGGTTTAAGTGTGCGGCCAGCCTTAGATCCTCAAAAAATATGTTTTTCTCTATCTTTGTTTTTATATTGGCTTCAAATTCCTTAAAACTTAACTTATGGTACTTTCATATACGAGTTAACTATATAATTAAGGTACATTTTTACTGTAAGTTTAAATTAGGTTCTCAAGACAATGATATTTTTCATAAATGTCAAGTTGGAGCAAATTGTGGCAGTTGCAGTGGGTTTTTTTTTCTTTTTTTCGGTAGCACTATTTCGATGGTCCACATTCTGCAAACTATGACTAACTTTGCAACTGCATGTCAACTAACTTTCTTTAGAGTATTAGACTGATGTCGGCTTAATGTCTACTAACACTTTATTGTGATGCTCCCCCAACTGACATTCTGCTCACTAAGTAACTTTGCAAGTACTTCAACTTATTCTACTTGTGATTTAATGAGAGTTAGTTGACATGCAGTTGCAAAGCTACTTACATTTTGTAGAATGTCTAAAGTGGACCATCTAAATAAAGCTCAACATTTTTTTCCTAGTTGATCTGATGCTTAAGAATACTTCAGATTGTACAACTTAAGGCATTCAGACTCTTTTAATCATATTTATTTATAAATTTGACTTGAACAAAAGCTAGTTGATAAGACAATACCAAATGAAGCACATTTAGGTTACCAGGCAGAACATTTTTACTGTGTTTAAATGCAGCTACAGAACTAATATGTGTATCATTCTTCTAAGCTAAAATGGACTGTTTTGTTGGCATGCGTAAACCCACAAATGCCACATTTACACATTTTTTAGGTAAGTCCTAATATAAATATGAATATAAAGTACTGCAGATAAAGGATGCATAACGCATTTAAAAAACAATCATACAAACTCAAGGTTTATGATCTATTTCACACTTTTTGTGTGAATAATTGCAAATTATCTAGGCCTACTGAAAAATCTTCTCATGACTTTAAATTAAATTAGTTTGAATCGCCCACAGAATTATTACTTCATCCCAAATCTGCCTTCAAATCTGTTCCACGCTCCATCTTAACACAGCGGCATTGGTTTATGATATGAGCAGGCCATTAAAGTGATGTGTACTGAATTTCATTAAGTTAAGCTCTCTATCAAGAGGCATATTCTTATGTGTAGCGCCCATCTGTCTGCAGGTCCAGACATGTTGAATGCTGTACTTAAACCAGCCTACCTGAGAGCCCTGTTCAGTGACTGAACCAATAACAGCCCTTCAGTCCAGACCAGGCAGTTAAAAGACAGATCCCAGACCCCTGCCGCGGGGAGAGTACGGCAAGATTTCCAGAGCTAGAACACTACCTAAATGGATACACGTGCAAACACATTTACTTACCTTTCCACTTACTATATTTTAGATGAATCTAATTAGTGGTTTGCATCAGTTTTACTATTTTGATTACTATTGCTCATGCTTTCCAGCTCATGAAGTGGTTGTAATAACCTCTGAAGTATTAAATTTTTGGATGAACATGAATGATACTTCACATTCTGATCTGTTGAGGAAGCATCTTAATCTCTTAAATGAGTTTTTACTTGGCAAATGATGCGAATTGACTTAATACAGGAAGCAACTTCCTAGCAACCAACCAGAACACCTTAGCAACCACTCAAGCCTCGGTCATTCCACATCAGATTTGTGCTTATTCGATTGGAGCTAAAGAATGAACAGCAAAAAACATGAAATGCGATTTTATTTAAATCCATTTTGAGCTTCATTCATATGAAGTTTGAAATCCTATTCAAATCGGATTTCTGGAAATCTGTATGTGACGAGCAGGGCGGGCGAGAGCCGTGAGGGAACGGCGCGAGGCCGGTGACGCGAGACATGATGAGCGACAGCTGCGCGCTGCACCGGTCTCGTATCTCTCACGGAGGAGCTCCGGAAGCATAAAAGAGGAGCGACAACAGTGAAGGACGAGAGAGGACCAGGCCTGGACTTTATGTTGTGTTTTTGTTATGTTTGTGTGGGCGGCAGTCGCCGTGAGGAACTGCCGCCATTTTACTTTCGTTTTATTGTTTGTTTATTTTATTATTAAAGTATGTTGAATGTTCGCCAGTTCCGCCTCCTTCTTCCCGGATTTCGGCACCAGTGTAGCACAGTTCTTAAGAACGGGAAGAAGGGGGTGGGAACCGGCGAACGTTCAAAATAATTTTAATCAAATAAATAAACAAACAATAAAACCCAGAGTGCTCCCCCCATATTCTGGTTTAGGAAGTAACCAGGCAAGTGTGAGGAGACGGGGTGGTGGAAGGATGCTGAAAACTGTCCAAAAAACATAGGTGAGTGAATGTGTTCCTCCCGTACTTTGTTAATAAAGCATCATTTGTTATAGGACACATGATGAAAGTCGACATAGAAACAAGTTTGTGTTGTTGCAAGTGATGATCGAGCAGAAATGTACAATTTACGTTTTTCCCGCTGCCTCACATGACATAGTTGTCCAGCATGGTGGCTACATATTGTCATGGTGTTTACAAGACAAATCTTTATTGCAAACGTATCGCAAAAATTGTTGTTTTTGGCGTATGCCTTCCAAAGCCATGTCATTGCCATTAAAACCAATGCAGATATTCCAGAACACAAAAGAGAGCCACGGGGCGACAAATCAGATCTGAACAGTTGAGATACTCAGTATGGGAAGTCAATCATTTTGATCAGATTCAAATCGGATACACAAATAATCGGACTTGGACTGACAGTGTGAACGTCAAGCCTGGCTCTAATACAGCTTCTGGAGATCTGGGCTGCTTCCGAAAGCTTGAAAATACATCGCAGGATGCATTCCATGGTAGGATGGTATAGCTTCATGGTAGCTTCACTTCTTGTCTTCTGAGATCCCTTCGTCTGATTGATTTTTGAAGGCAGCATAGATGTAAAAATGCGCAAAACACTGCTTGCAAAGTCATTCCCTGCAAGACAACAAGTCAGCTGCCTAAGCTTTCGGACGCAGCCCAACTTTCCTGCAGAGTTCAGATCCAACCCTGATCAAACGAAATACGAATATGCATACCGCCATCAATTTCACAGATTTTGTAGTTTACACAGAGATGAAAACAGTATTGTTTTCAAAAACGTGTGCTTTGAAACCCGTTTTCAAAAGTGTGCATTTTCAGGCCCAAAACGCTGTTGTCATGTAAATAAATGGCCATAAAAAGTATTTATAAAAAGTTTTTTGTTCCATTTTAGTTGAAAAAAGTATCGTGTAAATGGCTCCTCGGTTGCATTAGTTCAGGGGTGGAACTTTGCATGAAAGTAGATCTCCAGGAACATATATGTATATATATATATATATATATATATATATATATACAAGAAATGCATAACTTACAACTTGTGCAAGAACTGCAAAAATCAATTTATTAAAAAAGTGAGAACTCATGCGCTACTTTTTTTTTACCATAGTGAAAATTATGTTGATTTTTAGTGCTTTTTTAAATATTTTATTATTTTAGTAATAATGATTTTTTAAAATAATATTATATAATTAATATATATAATTTATACTAATTAAAAAAATATTTATAATAATTAAATAATTTAATTAATTACTTTATTATTATAAAGTGGGTCCAGTCGCTTGCTTAAAAACAACGAACAAGAGTCCAAACCATAAACCTAAAATAATTTGATAAGTATGCACCACTTTACCAACCTTTCAAATTTCATTTCATATTCAGCTAACATCAAGGAATATTTATAAACAACATGAGGGAGGGTGGATGAAGAACTGGAGAAGGTGTGACTTTCTTCAAATGTTCAAATTTAGACATGTGAATACTTGATTTCTGCCACAAAGTTTTAGAATAACTTTTCTGGGTTTTTTTTTTTTTTTTTTTTAGTAAAACAATCATAAAAATTGGTTATCAAAGATTTTTGAAATCCAGCTGGCTCAGTAATGTGAAGAAGCATGTGACGCTTCCGGCTGTGCTGTCACTCTGCGGTTGGTCAGGAACTAGACACCTCAAAACACTGGACATTAATTAAGGTAGGAAGGAGGGATGGGAGATTTAATATTTTAATGGAACCTTGAGAGTGAACTGTTGAACTCATTATTCCCTTCGACTGTTCCTTTGCCCTAAAATACGTAAGAAAGTGCAGCAGGGTCCTGCATTAAAGGATGATGGGAAAAAGCACAGGTCTACAGTATATTACTGAAAGTACATGTGCAGCAGCGAGCCATTAAACAGAAAATATCACTACATCCTGTGTGTGAAATGTTAGCAAGTGCGAGACTTGTAATTGACTAACTCCATGAGGAACCCAGTTAATTAACCTCTTCAGAACATACGCTCTACCTCCATCTCCATCCACCCACTTGCCAAACACACCCACACCCCCAGCGTTGACGAATGACATCTGTGTCGCACCCCCTCCAGCTACAACTGCATATTTATGCTAAACAGTTCTCCATCAGGTGTGATGCCGCCTAACTCGCCTCCTACGTAATGAATGCATCTCTTTACCTTCTCAAATTCCTTCCTCCCATATTTTGTCCCTCTGTTACCATAGCTACTCCTCAACATCTTTCAGGAGAAGTGTTTTTTTTTTTAAAGACTGTGCAAGAAAAGCATCGCTATGCTACATGGCAAGGAATAGCGTTTTAGTGCGGTGGTCTTACTGTGCGGCGACGGACCGCCGCAGCATGCTGTAAGCTGTCACCGCTGGATCCTGAAACTTCAAAACATCTTTATTTTGTGCTTTAGGGGTTTGGGTCACAGACGAATTCCTGTCAAATGCTTTGTTCTTCGATCTCTCTATAACTCATCCTTAACTGTAGTGCTTCAGAAAAGAACCTATTCCACTATTGCAGTCTCCTAGACTCCTCTTAAAGGAATAGTTCACCCAAAAATGTAAATTCTGTCATCATCTCACTCTCATGTTGTTCCAAATCCTCCATGTTTCAGGTGTCCATTGAAACTAATACAAGAGATCTTTATGATTTATTTTATTTATGATATATATATATTCTTGCAATTTATAATAATTGTTTTCTGTGTGAATATATTTTAAAATGTCATTTATTCCTGCGATGTCTAAGCTGAGTTTTCAGCATCATTACTCCAATCTTCAGTGTCACATGATCCTTCAGAAATATGCTGATTTGCTGCTAATGAAACATTTTCTGTTATTATCAACATTCAAAACAGTTGTGTATAATTTTTCTCCAAGATTCTTTGATGAATAGAAAGTTCAAAATAACAGCAGCTGTCTAAGGTTTTGTAATATTACACTATCATTCAAAAGTTTGGGGTCTTTATGGTTTTATTTTATTAATAATTATATATATATAAAATACTTTTATTCAACAAAGACATTTATAATGTCACAAAATATTTCTATTTCAGATAAATGATGTTCATTATAACTTTCTGTTCATTGAAGAATCCTGGAATAAAATGTATACTGTTTCCAACATTGATAATAATAATAAATGTTTCTTGAGCAGCAAATCGGCATAATCAAATGATTTCTGAAGGATTATGTGTCAATGAAGACTGGAGTAATGATGCTGAAATTTAAGCCTTGCCAACACAGGAATAAATTACATTTTAAAATGTATTCAAATAGAAAACGTTTATTTTAAATTGTAATAATAATTTCACAATATTACAGTTACTGTACTTCAAATAAATGCAGCCATGTGAGTAGTTAGTCTACTGAAACTCTCCCTGGGAAACATTATGCATGAGATGCATTAAAAGCATTGCAGTATTCACAATGTTTCCTAATTGTATGTCTTCATCAGAATCATTGTGAATTGTGTATATTATTCAGGGTTGTACGTGCTCTTCTCTACAACAGGATATGGACTTGGAAGTAAATTCACCAAAGTAGAAGTACAGGACCAAAGAGTATGACTGAACAGGCTTGAATGTGTCATAAGAATGCTCTCCGGGTCAAATAATACATCATGTCATGTCCCTACATAATGCCTCCATTAAAATCAACCTAATTCAATCTCGAAGTCATAAGGAGACATACTTATTTCTCTACATGTGGTCCTTTTAGGGACAGGCAATACGGCAAGAGCTCCAAATGAGATCCCCAGCCACACACTAGTTACCAATTGTACAAAACTGATTTCATTACTCCCCGAGTTGATTGCAGATAACCATGTTAAGGATGATAACGGTGCCATGAAAATTCCATCATTGAAATAAAGCCAGAGAGAGAGAGAGCGAGAGAGAGAGATGAAGAAGGATGGAAGAGAAAGCAGTGACCATAAGAAGTAAACAACGAACACTTGTAGATTCAAAGACTCGCACTGATGTCAGACGGACTGAAGTAATGCCGAAAGACAAGGCAGACAGAAAATTAAACTAATATAAAGAGACAGATGGAGAAACAAATGAAGTCAAACATATGACTCACTCTGTCACAATAAACATCTAGATAATGGGGAGACAGAGAAATATAATAATGCATGGTCAAATATTATTAGAGATGAAAGTCTGCAGGTTATTTTCCACCAGGGATTGTATAGAAGTATGGTGACACTTAAAGTTACCTTTAAAGCGAGTGTCTTGCAGACAACAAATATTAACATTAAAGATGAAATATGTCGTTTTTTTTGTCCGCTAGAGGTCGCCAATTCAAAACAAAGGCGTAGCTTGATGATGGCAAGTTTGAGCGAGGAATCTTGGGATGTGTGGTCTTTCACCTCACAGCTGGTGGAAAAGATTCGCGATGGGACTCGAGCAGTAATCATGTTCATGGAAGCGATTATTTAACGTTACTGTAGTATGAAGCAGAGCAGGAGAGAGTGTTGTGGAGCTGAACGAGGCGCTGGAGCGATTGTTAACACACGCCTCGCAAGCATGGGAAATTTTATTATGCTACAGTTTCCAGCGCCACTTCCACTTTTCCGGTCACGAGTATGCGGTAACGCAGCTCTGTTTATCATATTAGATACATTTGAGTGTGTTGAAAATGATGTTTTAACATTACTTTGTGTGCTGCCGGCACTTGTTGTGAACTACAGTAAGTAAGATTTTAGAATATCATTTGAATATCATAAATGCTGGATGGGCTGTGTTGATAAATGGAATGAAATTAATTTTAAAATGTATTGTATGGAGAAAATTCTTTATTACTGTAATTAAAAATAAAGCTGCATCTGATTATGCTTCGTTAGCTAACATTACTTGTTTTTTTTTCGCAAAAAAACAAGAAAATTAGATTTAAACAATAAGAATAAACGCGTTGAGCTAGCTATATCACAATGATTCGTTTTTTGTCTATAAATGTATCAAAACAGATGTTCCGTTGTCTAATAAAACATGTAATATATTAAATCGCATTTGGTGTTTCCATGGTTTCTACAAAATAAAACCGGAACATAGGTTAACACGGATATGACGCCATTGACGGGCGACTCCCTCACATGTCCCGGATCCTTGGTTAAAATAGCAATGTTCTCATGATTTGCAAATAGTGGTCCAGTGGTTTTTGGATATATTGCAGCTTTAATGGTGAACATTTTGTTATATTTTATAAATATTGTCATAGTTATACTGAAATGATTTTAAGTACTGTATACCTTTTTGTCATTAATAATAAAAAAGGTTCAACATTTTCAATAAATTATGCAACAAAAAAACTCCACATTATTCTGTTTTTATTTTTGTAACAATTTGAGTGAATTCAAATATGGACCTGTGAATATATATTTTTTTTAATATAACTTTTTTACTTCTTTTCATTGTATTAAAAAAATCCTGAAATGTATTTATAAATTGTATTTAGAAAAGAAATGGTATCAGAATTGGTATATATTGGTATTATTATCAAATAATGACAATCCCTTTAATAAATATGTTGAGCACTAATAATAAAAAAAATATGTAGCAGCCACTTAAAGTGATTTGTAAGTAAAACACTGGCTAAAGCACGCAGAGCTGTTGGGCTCCAATTGCACAGAAAATGAATTCAGTATGAAGCAAACTTGACCAGTCTAATTTCTAAAAGAAAAGGGAAAAAAGGCACTTTCATATCAAGCAGCGGCTTGCACAGAAAAAGCCAGAAGGCCATGGGAGACTGTCACAAATTGAAAGTGAAATCATACCGGGCTCAAATAAAAAAATGTTCCAAGTTAATTGAATGTAGCAGCAGGTATCAGTACTTTTGCAGATTACTAATGAAGTCTTACAGGAAAACTAGGGGGCAAGACGGAGTGAGTGATGAGGAGTGACTGATTATATTTCGCCATCCACACTCACTTTATGCATTCTTTTTCTTGTATTTGTTTAAGTATTTGTATTTTAACTGCATCACAGACGAGAGACCAAGACAAGCTATGTGTGTTATAAATAGAAGACAATTCATTAAATATCCTTATGAAAGGCATGTACATGCATTTTCTTTGAGATATATATTTTATTTCTTTACTTATTTATTTATTTTTTGATGGCAAAGTCTACATAGTCTGTTCATATCTTTATATTTGTAGCCATATCCTGTTTGTGATGTTATATTTTAAAATATAGAGATCTTCATACATTGTTCACAATGTCATTGCCTACTGAGGTTTACTAAGAAAACTGCAGGTTCGGAAATGTTTTCATACTTCACCTGTAAATGTTTAGTCCTGTTAATTTAAGAAATGATTATGTAAAATTATAATTTTGGTCTTACTTCTTGAGCAAAAATAAATAAGTAAAATAAAAAAATACAGTATTGGCCAAAAGTGATGTCCAGCCTAGTTTAAAATCTTCACCCTTTATTCAAGGTCAAGGTCAAGGTCAAGTTTATTTACATAGCCCTTTAAAATAGCATAAATGCTGACCAAAGTGCTGCACAACATACCAAACAAAGTATCTTTGTACAATACAATTTAAACACTAATAATAAAATATCAAAATAATTCAAAAACAAAAATAATAATATTAAGACAGGAACATCATGCAGAATAAAACGATATTTAAGACTAAAAATTTTATATCAAATTACACATATGCCTAAGAAAAATTTCAAAATTTATTCAAATTGTATTAAAAACTTGTTTGTAAGCATATTGTGTAGGTTTGGAGTAAATTGTTTTATTTGCGATAACACAATGAAGCATGCAACATTTTTGGCTTTTGAGCTTTTTGTTTGCATTTTCGGGGATTTTTTTTTTTTGTTATTTTACTGTGTCCTTGTTACACGTTACATCTGGCTACAATAGTAGTAACTTTAAATTATGCATAATTACATGCAACTAACCCTAAACCAGTGTTTCTCAAAGTGTGAGGCTCGCCCCACTGATGGGGAATAGAGACATGACAAATGGGACGCAACCAACGGTGGGAAATTTGGTCATTTTTTGTGTCCATCTCTATAAACCTTTTGAGCAGCACAGTCCCACATTTGGGATTTTTATTTCTGTGCCCCTGAGAGTAAGTACCACATATGGGATTTAGAATGTTCAGAGACGTACAGCCAGATTCAAACTGTGCTTTCGTGCTTTGGCTGTTGCTGAGCCAGAGACAGACGCACTTGTCATTTATCACAACTATGCAATGTTTTCAACATGTTTATTTTAGGTTTCAGACATCTAAATATGTATAAGTACTAGTAAAGCAATACATTTAGAGTTTTTAAAATATACACTAATGTCTATGGAAGCAGCAATAACAATTGACCCTTCACCGGCAGATTGATTGACAGGCGATCTAACCAATCATAACCCCGAATTCGCCATTTTGTCCGACAAAGCAGTCAGGGGAGTTAGTAGATTGACGTTGGTGAACTTGAACTTGAAAAATTGTGTGTACTCACGTCTTTCCACGCTTAAAACAACATTCCTTCTGATGTTCATTCATGTTTATTTGATGCTATAAATGAAATAGAGTGAAGAGATACTTACTTACATGGATTTCGGAAGAAACTGATGAATTCACGTGCTGGAAATCCGACTGAGAGTTCTCCGCGAACAGCCGCGCAAACAAACATCTCGCGTTATAGATCAAGATCAAGATCATTTATAGGTTTTTAAATGACAAAACACACTCACACATATTTGAGAATCGGAATATCAGATAGACAAAGCAAGTTTGTGAATATTTTGAATAAAAAAGGAGAAATCAAACAAAAGCGATACATCTGTCATACAGTGTTATTCTGGCTGTGGTGTGTGAAAAGACAAGCATGACGCGTCGCCATGGAAACAATAAGGGGAAACGTTCTAAAATAACAGTCGCATTAAAAAAAAAAACTCAGCTAGAATATTTTCATTTAATCTCGCGAATGAAAGGGTTAATTGCGTATTCAGTTGCATTATTATCGTTATTTACTTTTGAACTGTTTTTTCATGCAAAGTGATAATTGAAAGTGAAAAAAAGTGATCTATTTGAAAGCTTTTAATGCTGTTATTTGATGTTATGTTTTTAAAATGTGATGTTAATAAAATAATTTTTAATGAATATTAACAGTTAAACTTAAAGCCTTTATTACCATTTTGTTGTGGGCGATTGGGGACAGGTGGGGCTCTGAACCCTTCTCTACCTGCAAAGTGGGGAATGGCAGAAACACTGCCCTAAACCAAACCCTAACCCTATAGTAAGTAAATGTAGTTATATATTGAAGACCCCCGTGGTGAAAATTAATTTCAAATGTTGTTATGTGGTGTTTTTAAATGCTTTAAGACCAACCATGTGCAAACTCATATGTCAACACTATTGCTGAGTATTTTTTTCCTTCAAATTGCAGTGAAAAAAAGTCTCAAACTAGGCGTTTGAAGATCACTTTTAAGGGATAAAATCACTGACTACAGGGCAATACTCGGTACATAAATGTGTAATTATACTGTAACAAGGACACCTTTAAACAAAGTAACCTTTTTTTTTTTTTTTTTGCATAGTAAAATAAAACCTGTAGCAGTTTGCCAAACAATTTTGTTAGATAAATATCTCAACCAAGTTTAGTTTCTGTTCTGACTTCATTTTAAAATATTGTAAAAATACATCAAATATTTCCCTTATATTTTGATGGTTTAATCAAACTTGTAGGGTAATTAAAAACAAATATTCCCTCCAGACATCACTTCTGACCACTACTGTACTTTTTATTCCGTAGACCACCGCTCATAAGGTTGGGGAATGGAATAAAAAATCATTTGTGTGAACTTTCATGGAAGTCTTTGAAAGGGTCAGTGCTCTACAGAAGATGTTGCTAGTGAATTGCTCATGCTTTTTTTTTTTCCTATAATATCAGCTTCCATTCCTTGTAGATCTTCATGGTTATTCTGCACTGCTTGTGCACATGTTTGAGGATATTGTTGCCCAGGGAGACACTCAAGCTATACAGAGACCATGCCCTCAAACTGAGATTGTAACCGGCAAGCAGATGCTGTAAAACTTCTCACCTTGAAGAACAGTTGTCCTTAAACACATAAATTGAATTTATTATTATTATTTTTTTGATAATTTGGCCATATTTCGGCCATATGCATTTTTTAGTTTATTGTATGAGCTATAGGGCTATTATTGCGATCAAAGAAAACCAAATGAAATTAATCTCCGATTAATTTCTATCACTGCATTCAAAATCGAATCCTTTCCTACTATATAGTAAATGAAAATAGTACGCCAACAGAGTAGTATGTCCAAATACATAAAGGAGGGCTATCAGACTCTGATCTTGAATGACAATTTTTTTTTTTTTATAAAATTCATACACTACATGGTTGAGTACATAAGTACATAGTTTATAATTGTATAGCGTATAGTGCGTCATTTGGGGCACAACTATAGTTTTCGGAAAGCAGTAGGCAAAAAGTACCCCGATGGCCTATCATCCCATGAGGCCATGGGAGAGGATTTATGAATAGCAGTGAAGCGACGCAACTGATGCTGGTAGTCGCATGACAGTAACAACATGGCAGGTGCAGTACGCCCAAAATTTGTTCACACTACCCACATTCATACAACACTCACCTAAAGGATTATTGGGAACACCATACTAATACTGTGTTTAACCCCCTTTCGCCTTCAGAACTGCCTTAATTCTACGTGGCATTGATTCAACAAGGTGCTGAAAGCATTCATAGAAATGTTGGCTCATATTGATAGGATAGCATCTTGCAGTTGATGGAGATTTGTGGGATGCACATCCAGGGCACGAAGCTCCCGTTCCACCACACCCCAAAGATGCTCTATTGGGTTGAGATCTGGTGACTGTGGGGGCCATTTTAGTACAGTAACTCATTGTCATGTTCAAGAAACCAATTTGAAATGATTCGAGCTTTGTGACATGGTGCATTATCCTGCTGGAAGTAGCCATCAGAGGATGGGTACATGGTGGTCATAAAGGGATGGACATGGTCAGAAACAATGCTCAGGTAGGCCGTGGCATTTAAACGATGCCCAATTGGCACTAAGGGGCCTAAAGTGTGCCAAGAAAACATTCCCCACACCATTACACCACCACCACCAGCCTGCACAGTGGTAACAAGGCATGATGGATCCATGTTCTCATTCTGTTTACACCAAATTCTGACTCTATCATCTGAATGTCTCAACTGAAATTTTTCCAGTCTTCAACTGTCCAATTTTGGTGAGCTTGTGCAAATTTTCCCTTTTCACACCATTCTTTGTAAACCCTAGAAATGGTTGTCCGTGAAAATCCCAGTAACTGAGCAGATTGTGAAATACTCAGACCGGCCCGTCTGGCACCAACAACCATGCCACACTCAAAATTGCTTAAATCACCTTTCTTTCCCATTCTGACATTCAGTTTGGAGTTCAGGAGATTGTCTTGACCAGGACCACACCCCTAAGTGCATTGAAGCAACTGCCATGTGATTGGCTGATTAGATAATTGCATCAAAGAGAAATTGAACAGGTGTTCCTAATAATCCTTTAGGTGAGTGTATATTGAATGTACTTTTTCACAGTCATGAAGCAAGTTCAAATTCAGATGTAGTAACTGTACAGTATGCGATTTCGGATGTACCATGTTTAAATGCTGTTTTAAAAGGTTAAAGTTGTTGCACGTTTAGTCCCATGTCTCGAGAGTCAGTGTAGGTCACCAGAGCATATGAAAGAGCAACCAATGAGCAATAAAATGCTCCTGCGGAAGTGTATCTGTGTGCGCGCTCCTATTTATCCCCGAAATAAAGCAAAATCAGGGTTTGAAACAATAGATCACTTAGTACACAATAAGCAAAATGTGTCATCGCCTGGGCAGATACTAACATCCGATAATTGTGCATGTGCAATATCATACTGACAATAAAGCACAGAAAAATGACACGAAGCCACTTAATTGCAATGCTCCAAACAGACATCGCCACCGCTGCCTCTTTGGCTCTCATCTGCATATTCTAATCTCTGGGTATTTTCATTCAAGTACGCTGCCACCTTATTGGCACCTAATGTGTTTTTAACACACAAAGTAATGATGCCGCCTGCTCTGCAATCTGTTTCCACGAGTGACTGGCCAAGACACAGTATCTGTAAGCGCCTGTTCTTGTCCCTGCTCTGTTTAATGGAGACAGATGCATTTTTATTGCAGCTTTTGCAGCTTTGCTTTCCTGGGACGCGTCAGCTGGGCTGAGCAAAAGGGAAGGGAAAAAAGAAAAAAGATGATTCTCTCCTTGAAGCGAGGAGGAGGAAAGGGGGAATTTGCTAATTGGATTAGGTCCTCCCTGACTCAGTGTAGTAAATAATAATCTGCTGTCTGGTACAAACCAATGCCCTTGAGCTGCATAAACACACACAGCCTCAAATGAGTGGAAAAACGAATTACTGTTCAGCGTTTGTGATACAGTGTGACCAGAAACGAGCCAACGTGTGCGCTCCGCACAAATGCATGTACGTGCACACACGTTGTAAGACACAAAGGACTGTGTTCCATACCGCTCTGTTGATATTTCCTCAAAAGAACGGTGCATTTATTGCAATCCTGGTGCTTGCGTTGCAATTACAGTTATCACACTTTTCTAATCCATTCAGTAAGTCTTGAATTCTCCATTCTTACTTGACTTTTACTCTTTCTTGAAGAAATGATGCCAGGGTATTGCTATATGTTTGCAGCAGATCGCTGCACAGTTAATCGAAGTAAAATAAATTTGTGATTATCAAATCTCAAGGGTAGTGATTCAATTATAAGAATATATGCTCTGTGTGAAGCGTGGCACTGTGTTCAATTATCCGCTGGTGTTTTCAGTGTCTCCAAGTGGCTCAGTGCTCTGAGTTTGGGAGTGCTACATTTGCCAATCATCTTCCACGCTTGTAATTAGAAGTGCTTGTTCCTTTTCAAAATGTCATAATATTTAAAAATGAAGAAATTAAGACATAATTATTGGTTATGTAATTTGACTGTTGTCATGTAAAATACAATTATTATTACTATTATCATTATTACTATTATATTTTTCTTATATACTTGATATTTTTATTTTTACTGTGCAATAATAGTAATAGTAAAATTTCTTATTTTGTTTTTAGTCATTTTTATATTTTTATTTAAAATTTTAGATTATTATTTTTAAATTAGATTAAAATATCCAAAAACCGCAAGAACAATATTATATATTTTGTTGACTTATATACTTCTAGTATCCCAAATGTTTCCAACAATGTTTAAATCCAGAGAAATCAGCGATTATAACTAGGATACAGGCCATGTCATTTCGTCGCCTGTCAATGGCGTCAACGACGTTACCCTCGATTTCCAGTTTTACTTTCGTAGAAACCATGGAAACATCAATATAATGTGTTTTTTTAGACAGGCGAGCAACTGTTTAGATACATTTATCAACAGAAAACTATTGTTATGTAGATCAACATGATTAGTCTTATTTTTAAATCGCTTGTTTTTTTGATTCACCACGAATACCATGTTTTTACCATGCCTCAGAGGCAACACTGTTTTGTCAAGTGGCTAACGTAACATAATCAGAGAGAGCTGCGTTACCCCACATATGCAACGAAAAGCGCGGAAGCGGCCGACTGCTGCATAAGCATAATAAAAGTTCTGCTGGACTCCCGTGGCTCACAGCCCGCCCTGTTGCATACACAAAACGTTAATAAAACTTCAATATTCATGCTCATCTATCAACATAATTTCTGTCCAAGTCCCGTCGGATAGCTTTCCATCGGCTGTGGAACCGAAGACGACAACTCCCATGATTCCACACTTATTCACGGCATCATCAAGCTACACCTTTGTTTTGAATAAGCGACCTCTAGCAACCAAACTTGCATATTTTGCCTTTTAGAATTATAATCCTTGTATTAATATTATTGATATTTATATATAATCACGCAATTCTTTGCAAATTGTTCACCTCTATACCAACAAGCACAGCAAATATGGATTGCTGTTGGTTGCTATGGTGTTTTGGGTCATTGCTCGGACTAAAGAACCCATCCCAAAGTCTTATGTTGCATCTGAAATCAAATACTTCCCTACTATATAGTATGCAAAAATAGAATGGCAAAAGCGTAATATGTCCGAATACTTAGTATTCGAAAAACAGAAGGTTCTGAAGTGCTTTCGATGGACGCTTTACTATCCCATGAGGCCACGAGAGAAGATTTAGTGAAAGTGACTAAACTGACTACGGTAGGTCACATGACAGTAACAATATGGCGGATGCAATAAGTCTGAATCTCATCCATACTACTATTCAAGCTATATAGAGCGTACTATTTTAACGATCGCAAAGTAAATTCAAATTCAAACGTAGTACCTACTCACACAGTATGTGATTTCAGACATCGCGTCAGTGTTTTACAGTTTTCTAGTTAACTCAGGTTCTTCAGTTAATGTGAATTTGTGGAATTTTTGTTTTTGTTTTTTATTGTTTGGCAGGTGAAAATTTAATCAACTAGAAAAGCAATCGCACACCTCTATTCACATGGCTGCATGATTTAAGAAATCACTTGCTAATGGTGCGGGATCAATTACAAGCTGAAGTTTAATACTCATGGTTGGGGTTTCGTTTAAATCTCTAAGTATGAGCGAGCACCGCTAATTATCAATTCAAGTTATGAAGACAAAGTGCATTTTCAGTGAAGCAAATAGCCTGATTATGCTCCACATAACATCGTGGCTTGTTTCCAACAAACTTGGTTACCTTTCCACGCACTTACCCAAAACCAGTGATCCCTGAATATTTCCAGTCAGGCGTATTGTGTCGTGATTAATTGCTGTGGGTATTAAAACATAATATCAACTTTAAAACACCATGTCCTCTGAGAGAAGGTCACTCAGGGGTTTTTTCCCTCTCAAAGTAAGTTTAGAAATGGCAAGGGAGTAATTTGGCTTTATCGCTGATGTCTCTGTCAGCCTCTCTCCATTAAGCCATGATAATGTGACTTGTAAAGCTTCCCAGTGCAAAGGACCAAAAGGCCTTTACTGATCCTAGAATCTTTCCAGAGTGTACTGTCCAGCATATTTGACACACCCCAGAACAAGAAAACTGTGAGGTTTAGAGTCTCGCTCAAGCGCAGAGACCCTGGGAATAGTCTTTAAAAGCAGCACTTTCTCTCTGACTTTGTCATGTTGATACATGATTCTCAAAGCAGAAGTAAAGAAGTGACTAATTAATGTTCACATTCATTTTCAAAATGTAGCTTTTGATTTAATGTGCCTGTGGTTTGTTGTTTAGTTATTATTATTAAAGACTGCCATTTGGAGCTCTCCAAACTTGTTTTGTCAAAGTCTTTTACAGACATGATGGGACACGTTTCATGCGCATAGCAATTTGTCTTCTTAGTGCTGTGTACAATCAGCCAATCAGATGGGTAATTACTATTTCAGTTATTTGGAGTGTTGTTTTAGACCAATGACATTTAAGTGTGGGCGGGGCTACTCAGTGTGTCACCACTGAAATAAACCCACACTGAACATTTATACAGCAATTATTATTTAGGATAGAGCTAATTTATACATACACCATTATTACTCCAGTCTCCAGTGTCACATGATCCTTCTGAAATCATTCTAATATTGTTGCTCAAGAAACATTTATTATTATTATCAATGTTGAAAACAGTTGTACGGCACAATATTCTTTTATGAATAGAACGTTCAAAAGAACAGCATATATTTGAACATTCTAAATGTCTTTACTGTCACTTTTGATCAATTTAAGGCCTCCTTGCTTAATAAAAGAATCAATTTATTTAAAATTACGACCCTCAAACCTTTAAACAGTAGCGTATACATTTCAGGTTGAAGTTGCAATCATTTTTTCTTCCGTTTTGTGGCATATATCTGAGAGAAATCCTTCACAATCAAGACAAAATGTTGGGTGGGACTTTGTCCATGGGGAATTGATTGGATGGCTGTGGTTTGCTATTGGTCGATTACATGTGAGTGACAGGATGCCCCGCCCTCGAGCCAGTAAACGTCATCAAAAAAGAGATGAGAAGAGATGTTGCTGCCGAAGGGAGGGGATGTTATGTGGATTAAAGTTTACGAGGTTACGTGAATGAAAAAAAAAATGATATGATGATGATTCGCAGGGATAAATAATTTACATTAAAAAAAAATACAGCAATATTCCCGAAAAAAATGTCAATTTTGGTTTCATGGTGACTTTAATATTAACCTATTTAATATAAACCTTAATGTTACTTGATGTATAGTATATACTTTGACACACACACACACACACACATAATGTTAATGTAAACTCTCTACACCTGTGATAACACTGCTAGTACTCCTGTGTGAACCTGAGAGGAAATGACTTCATATATCCACTTAAAATCACCACTCAAAAGTAACTGGAAAAATGACTCAGAGGATTGAAGTTGGTTCTAGGAAAAGGTCCTGCATCATTTGTTTGCAGATGACTCTTGGTTTGCTATTTTCTTATATAGTCCTATGACATTCCAAAATTTTAAGTGTGGCTTAAGTGTCCAAATACTTTTAGGGTCCAACGCATATCAAAGTTCAGCATGATATCGCATCACAGTTTTTATTTATTTATTTTTTCATGAGGGTAGTGCAGACACTAGTCCATTCTCCTTTAGAGGAAAGAGGCACTTTGAGCTCCGTTATGGCATGCACAAAGTATTCACCCCATTTGCAGCTAAACCAGGATGCAGTCTTATATAAATCCTGCTCTAGGGCTCCGGGGCGGGGGGGGAGTACATATTTGTCTACAAGATGAGGCACAGCTCCATGTCACGACCTTCCCCGGTATCAACAAGCCATAAATATTTACAGGCATGTCCTCTCCAAGGTAGTCTGTAAAAGGTCACCGCAACTCGCAGTCAACATCCATTTATGCATTTTTACATAAGAGCTGAATATAACATGCAGTCGGTTTAACCTCTGAAGATGTTCTTGTTCAATTTCACATGAAAAACCTTCCTTGGCGAGCGACGCACCACTTTGCTTGAACCCCACCCGGCGTGCTGCGGAGTCCATATGAGACGAAATAGCGAATGCCAAAGGAGACTGTGGAGGGAGAGGATTGTGTCTGTCTGAGAAAACACAGCAAAGCGGGAAACCGGTGAAGTGCGTCCTCACGAGAAAGAACAAATATTGCAAACTCCAGGAGTCCAAACAGCAGCCGTCAGAGCCAATGAGCGTTAATCAGTATTGAACCTAAAACGTTGCAGCTGCGCTTGGGAAAATTTCTCCATCGACGTGTGCGCGTAGGGGGACGTGCGCCTCATGGCCCGAGCCGCCAGCTCTTCATTTCCATCCGTCTGAAATGAGGCTGCAATTTATTTCCCAATCGAGAAAAGAACAGCCGTAGAAAAAAAAGGACAAAAAAACAGTAGGCCGAGCATTTCTCTCTCAAAATGATTTATGGCGCAGCATTTGCCTATATTCCTTTGCCGATAATAAGAAAATGCAACAATAAATCTGAAAATGTCAGGTAATTTTGTTATCACCTTGTCGGAAATCCGAATACATTATCTTTTGAAGAGGCTGGCGATAGAGACGGCTCCATTGGGGAAATACCGCCAGGGTCAGAGGTTAACGGAAAAAGAGCACGCAGCAGTGGGGTGCAATCAAGATTGCAATTATCCTTTCGCAGGTGAACACAAGTGATAATCACTTTGAAATATGCAATTCTCTATTTGCGTTTTGTTTGGGCTCATTTCATTCAGCACATTTAATCTCCCACCAAATAGTGGCAAAATCTTTTTTTTTTTTTTCGCATTATAACATTTGACAGTCTCTCAAAAGACACCGTATGCAAGAAACAATGTGGCAAAGACAGTATGGACCACAACCTGGAGAAGAATGACTAATTTCCTCTGCTGCTAAGTTTTGTCTTTTACATTAAAGGTCATAATGGTCCAGCTTTTTAATACAGCTAAAAAGAAAAAAAGAGCTTGATGTGACTTTATGGCTCTATTTCTACTTATTTTTACCAAATTCAAACCAGAATAGAGAGCAACAGTGCCCGCTCACTTTTTCTGCAGCATTGGTTCTGAAAGTATTTCTCTTCCATTGATTTCTCCCATAGGGATTTCAAAAAAGCATTGGTTAAAGCGTTATAAGTCATGAACCAAGCCAATCAGCTACGAGGTGAATCATAACATTACTTTGATTGGAAGCAAAAACACAAAGGTACAACACAAGAACTCCCATGAAGCATTGCAAGCATAAAACTATCCATTTAAAAATGTTAATTATAGGCTTATATATATAAATTTGCAGTTTTCATGGGAGTGGGCGGGGCTAAAGAGTTTATTTGGAGGGTTCTTCTGTTAAGCATCAAGGGTAATGTTTTTGATCAAAAGCGAGAGTAAAAACATTTTTAATGTTACAAAAGATTACTATTTCAAAAAAAATCCTGTTCCTTTGAACTGTCCATTCTTCAAGGGTTAGTTCACCCAAAAATTCTCAGTAAGAATTACTAGTAGTAAAACGTAGTAGTTCATCTTCAGAACACAAATTCAGATATTTTTGATGAAATCCGATGGCTCATTGACGCCTCTATTGATCAAAATCCAGAAAACTACTAAAACATATTTAAAACAGTTCATTTGATTGCAGTGGTTCAACCTCAATATTATAAATTGTCGAGAATACCTGTTGTGTGCCAAAAAAATAATATAACGGAGTGTCAAAGTCATGTGATTTCAGTAAATGGGCTTCGCTGATGAGCCACTGATTCGAAAAAGATTTGTAAAGCTTCGAATCAGTGTTTTGAATTCGGTCTTCACTAGATATTGTCGAAAAGTCGTTTTGTTTTTTAATAAAAATAATAATAATTAAATAATAATTATCTTGAACACCAAATCAGCATATTAGATTTGATAGAGATGATTTCTGAAGGATCTTCCAAA
This sequence comes from Opsariichthys bidens, assembly GCA_037194245.1. NCBI lineage: Eukaryota > Metazoa > Chordata > Actinopteri > Cypriniformes > Xenocyprididae > Opsariichthys > Opsariichthys bidens. The sequence continues at coordinate 7,298,666 of CM074305.1, read as the reverse complement.
GACATTAAAAGATCTTTAATCTTTAATAATGGTAGCATATTTTTTATGCTTATTAGAGCATCACACCATTATCTTAGCAACCTGCTAGTGTCACACTCTGCTGAACTTTGTTTCTACCAATGTAGAGCATTCCAAATTGGTCACTATGACATTCCATTTGGGGGTTTAACAATCTCACTAGTTTTTGGAACAGTGTGTGCTGGTTCGAGGTAGACAAGCAGAACAGGAGAGAATTGCAGAGTAATTACTTCAGAAGTCACAGCTGTTGAGGTAAACATCACACTCCAAACACTGAAGAATGAGCAGATCCTCTATCCTCACCAGAAAGGTCGCCTTTGTTTTTCAGAAAAACTCCAACCTACATACTCTCTCTCATTCGTTCTGTCATATATGCCAAGAGGTTGGGGTTTGGCTGGTTAGCATGGCCCCGTTAGCCCTTGGGAATGCTAACGGAGAGCTTTCTGTAGGTGTTATAGAGCACTTTGGTACCCATTGATGCTATCAGAAAGGTGTCTCGTGCGAAAGCCTGCAGCTCATTTGTCACTATCGGTCTGCGTCTCTCTCTCCGAGGGAGGTGTCTGTTTGAAGAATGTGCTGTGGTCATGATGGCCAAATTTGCATGATGAACTTGAAATTTATTTGCTTATTAACCTCCCACGTTCCACATGAAGCCCCATAGTGTCTGAAAAGGCCGTCAAATCCATCAACCTCATGCCAAGACATTTCAAGCCAGCTTTTTGTTCTTCAGGTGTTTCTACCTGGATACTTAAAAATACCGGATGAATGAAAACACTAGGTTTTTGTTTGTTTGTTTGTTTTGTTTTGTGTTTTTGCATATAAGCAGAGTATCATTTGTATTCAACAAAAGTATTAACCAGCACAACTGCTTTTACATCTATAATAATATAAAATGTTTCTTGAGCAGCAAATCAGCATAATAGAATGATTTCTGAAGGATCTGGAGTAAAGAGGCTGAAAATTCAGCTTTGATCACAAGAATAAATTACATTTTAAAATATAGTAAAATAGAAAAAAATGGAAAATAATATGTCAAAATATTTCTGTTTGTACTGTATTTTTGCTTAAAGCTGCAGGCCCTAAGTTGTGCCTCTTTGTCGCCATCTCTGTTTGAAACCTGCAATTGCAGTTATTTGGGGAATTACCATCTTTACATGGGTTGTGCATCGGCACGGCTCCTCAGCATGGATGAATCTAATGTTTGCTGTCAGTTACCACATCGGTGTGGATACTATACTTTGGATTCACAGATTCTACGTCTTTGAAATATGACCAAAATAAGAATTTTCACTAAAATCACAAAATGTTATCTGAACAAGTAACAACAGTAATCGTGCTACCAATGGTGATTAAATCTAATGATCGCTTTGCTCACATCACGTCAAACCGTGCAAATTATTATTATTATTATTATTATTATACTTTGTTCTCAAGTTGTTAGTGTTAACAACATCAGCATTGCGTGATTATGTGTATCTAGTGTGTATCACCGTTACTTGTAGATTTCAATTTCTGTAGCAGCCAGTTTGTTTTTGACTACGGGTGAATCTCCAGTTGTCACTGATGATTGTAATTTGGACATTTCTGGATTACAATCAGCCATCAAAATGATAAGTTTAATTATTACAGCTGCTGTGAGAGAAGGCTATAAATGATCCGTCACCTGCAGCATCATCCACATTCCATATAGCCTACTAGCTGGGACTCCTTTTTTATGTAAACAAACTGATGCAAAGATGAAAAACATTATTACAAGCTTACCGTTGTGAATCGGGCTAAGGTAAGGAGATAGTTTTGAACATTGGCTGGTTATGTACCTGCTCAAAAATTGATTTTGGATCCTTTATAACCCCCAAAAAATTCAGCATCTTTAAATAAATGCAGCCATAAGAGTCTTCTTTAAAAAAAAACATATAGCATATAACATCCACTCATATTATTTTTATGTCTCTATACTCATACAGTGTGTCACCAATTGTCTCATTTGTAACTATTTTTACTTATCAGAATAAATTTCATTAAAAAACATTTGAGACACAGTATTTAATGAGTGAATGTTAAGGAATAGACTTTTCCTGTTTTAGAGAGTTTTTTTTTAAACTTTTGTTTTGCTTCAACTTGATGTATAACCATAAATACAATTAATTGATTTTTTTTTTTTTTTTTACAAAAAGCACTTTGTCCTTGAGGAATGAGGTACTTACTGTACAGTCAAATAACAAAGAAATAAAAGCAGAACGGTTTCATATAATGGCTCTGCTTGTGTCAGAGGGTCAGTTTCTAAAGCTAAAGGGTTCAACATGACAGCTAGTAATTATGACGGAAATTTGCATATCATTCAGAAATCTGAGGAGAGGCTTCATCTGGATGGAATATTCCAGACCAACTCTTTAATTAAAGTCTTTACTTTCCTTGGCGGCCTCCCTGCAATCTCATCAAATTGGACAAATTTAACCAAAATTATTCATTGTGAAAGAAAGAAATGTTTAAAAGTTTTCGGCGATCTTCGTTGTGTATTAAGCTCTTCTAAATTGAGACATTAGTCCTCATTTCCAAAAAATATTCTCATATAATTGACAGAACTGAGACCTATGTGTTCCATTAGACCCTGCATTATGGGCTGTGCACACGGTGTTTGTCATTCGCATTTCCCGTCGGCTGAGCGAATAGCGTATAGTGTGCGGTCGTTAATTAATGAAAATTAATGAAGTGTCAAAGGAATACGGCTTTCAAACCGCAATTGTCAGACACCACGATCCCCGAAAGCTCAACCTCACGGATGCGTTAGATGTCTGTTTGTTCTTCGTAATGGGGGAAAAGTGCTCACATTTGACACTGTGTTATTTTGTCGAACGAACAAACGATAGAGGCTGAGTATTACATATCTGACGTTCAATTCCGGCCCTGTCGCAGGTTTGTGATGTGTTGCGATGTTATCTCTCTCTATCTGAGGGGGAAGGGGGGTTCCTCTGTTGTTCTTCTCCCCTTAACATCTTGTTATCTGGATTGGGCGAAACGATTCAAGCTGAACTCAGCTAAAAGATTAATTGGATACTGGGAAAAGTTAACATGCCTCCGGGGAATGTGTTGCACGTCTATCAATAATTCAAACGCCTATATTTGCGGAATTCCCTTTGATAGCACCAATCAATAGACACTAGCAGGTCTATTATACTTGGAGAAAGCAAGCATTCACATTCATCTCAGTGGCGTTTGCTCAGCAGCTGCATGTACATGACCTGCATGCTGCCATCTTTGCTCATGAGCCCTTAGTGAATTTGAATTAACAATGCCAACACTTCATTAATATTCATAATGCACAACTTTTCAATGCATGTCGTCAATAGCTCGACCGAGACAAGCCCTGAACCCAACGTTCACAATTCATTCTCAACAACGTGCAATAACCCAAAGAAGATAAGTGTTTTTGTTTTGAAGTTGCATGCCGCAAATAACCTCAATGAGCAAACTTGACGGTGATGTTGTTCATTTTCAAAATGTGCTAGAAATCACTTGTTTATCAGCAAGCTACGCTACGCTCAGAAATTCTCTTTCAAAATTCTTTTGTGTTTTTGAGACGAAGAAAATAAACCAAAATGATTTCTTTTGTGTGTGAAAACATCCCTCCATCTTTCAGGATGGCTTTATTGATCATAATACCAAAAAAAAAAAAAAAATCTCATTTAAAGCAACAACGCTTTGGTGTTTGAACTATTAAAGAGTTAATACACAAATCACTTTTGGTTTCTGAAACATTTCTGACTTATAAACCTCAAAAACTTCACCACCAATGATGATGTTCCTTGTTAATACTTTAAAAAGTTTTTTTTTTATTATTATGAACAAAAGATTCACCACATTCTCAAGAACCCTCCAGATATTCAATAGATTTCTTTGAGTTTTATGACAGCACACCACGTTCATCTCTGTCCTTTTCAATGTAAAGGCCATGACTCAATGTGAAAAGACACAAAAAGAAACAAAAAGTGTTTCTTATCGAAGGTGATGAGGGCGAGTGAAGATGGTGTCCACTGCCGGCGTCTTCCTCGCCACATGTTCGGCTGTGTGGAGATGATGTGAGAGAAGCTAAGGTGGATTTGTTGATGTAATCCCCATATTAGTGCCACTTCATTTGAGCCCTGTGCTCTAAGCCCTGGTAGTAGTTACATTTAATGAATCTCTAGTGTCCCACCTCCCTAAGCAAACAGAAAGGAGAGGAAAGGGAGACAGACAGGAAGAGATAGGTTTTATATGTTTGTGTGTCAGTGTTAGACTGCCATCTGCTGATTGTGGTTTAGTGGAAAATCAACCAAAGAACATGCATGCATCCGTTCCATAGCCGATATAATAGCAATAATACTGAAGTCATTTATAAAATCTCTGTGATGTTGTTTTGTCTGTCTTTCCAGAGTGTGACTCAAACAATGCCAAGGTCATGCGCTCAATTCCTATGGGAAAAACTAATATTATACTTAACTGCACAAAGCACTTTCCATGAATAGGGTACAGTTTGGTGTCCGATGACTTACCAAATTCCAGGACTTTTGTATTCCTTCAAATTGTTCCTAACATAAAATATTTCATTGAATATTTCAAGAATGAGGTATGTACTGAATAGTCAAATCCAGACGTGACAATGAAGGAAAAGTTTCAGATAATGGCGATACAAACTAAAATGACACCCAAGAAGTAGCATCATTTGGATTATGCTGTATTATGGGAATGAAATGAAAAATAGTTTTCTGTATTTTTTTTTAACATTTCTACACAAACTCTTGTGCCGACTGTGCCAAGCTCAACCCTGTTGCTCAAGCTGTTGTAAGAAAAAAAAGGATCAAATTAATATATATGGGAAATATTTAGTTCCAGTTTAGATTAGTCTTACTCTAGCTTCATTTAAATTGCCCTTATTATGCTATTTGAAAAGCTCCTAATTCTGTTTAGGAGGTCAGGTTTACATGCATCAAAGGTAAAAAAAAAAAAACATTTTCATTTTCTCATGATATACATTGCACATCACCAATGAATCAGTCTCTCTAAACCCAGAGCCCCGAGTCTGCTCGGCTCTGATTGGACAGACAGCCCAGTCTGTTGTGATTGGTCAACCACTTACAACACAAGTCAGAAACAAACACTCATTACCTTAAGTGATTCGGCTCTGAAGGCTTCCTAAACTGTAAAGACACTATAAAGACAATAAGTTTTTTTTTCTTGTTAGAGAAGCCGTTTCATTGAGATATACGATATCCTCGGATATATACCACAACTTCCATTTCTTGACAACATTAACCCGCAGGGTAATGATATGAAAACAATTTCTAATTTACTCATCAACAAAAGTTGTTCTTCAAAAGATTACAAAAAATGTGTGAAAACAAAACCTTTTTTTTTTTTTAGACTTGTGCACATGTCTGTTCCTATGACAGCAGCAAGGTCACGCAGAGATAATTGAGACCTTACGGCCACTTATTCACTGATGCCCTATTACACATTGCCATGGCAATGCTGAAAAAGGAGATGTGGGGGGGAATACTTCCATTCTTTTAATTCAATGTGCTATTTCTTGCCGAAGTGAGCTGAAAAAACTCACAATGAAACCTCAATATGAGAAGATTCCTAGTACATACCACTGAATGCAGTGCTTGTAAAACACAACTATCACACACAAAATGGTTCCTTCCTTGCAAAACCTTGACAACCAAAAATACTAATGCATGGCCAACTTCAGAAGCTATTTGTGAATGCAGACAGGAAAATTGTTCAGAATGTATTAAAATCCAGACACAACAGTCAGAACAAGCATTACACACCAGCATGTTATCTCATATTAACAGATTTCACTGCAGTCCTGAATAAAGGTTCTGGATCTCTTCATGAAAAACATAAAGAAACAATCAAACAATGCGGACTGATTGATCAGACTCCTCTCCAGTACATTACAGTATCTAAATATGATCTTGATGTTTTTGATCCAATAGCGACTGTAGATTCAGTTCTTTTGCCATACAAATAATGAGAAATCTAATTATGGAGATGACACCATCAGAGAAACAGTGGCCTTGGCTGTATCTTATTAAGAGGCCCAAATCCTTAGGGAAACACTACAGGCTTTTTATTGCCAAGCAAGAGGGAGAGAGCAAATTAAAGCAAATCATGTTGGAAGACAAAGACAGGCAGCATTATAAGGACGATCATCCAATGATGAACTAAAATACATTCCAGGCCTTGTATAACTAGTGCAGTTTAGAGCTACTGTCCATTACTGTTAATCTATAAGGTCTGGAAAACAATAACATATTTGAAGTGGCATAACTACTCTTTTTAGCAGAAATGCATAACCAATTTGTGCCCAAAAAGACAAATTCTCACTCATTCAACATTCACATTCAAAGACTACAGAGCCCTTAAAGGGACATGGTGGGGGGAAAAATATGAGATGGGAGGAAAAAATATATATTTCAAAATGTTTGTGTTCCCCGAAACAACTTTGGATTCACTCGCAAAACATGTGCATTCCCTGAGACACTTCGTGTTTACTCACAACTATTGCGTTCGCTCGTAAAATGTTTGTGTTCCACCAAGAAACTTTTGCTTTGTTTGACGTCACCATGCAGACCGATCAGTGTACCAGAGGACATTTGTTACAGAAAGCAAGACAGCCAGTCATGAACCCTGCAGTTTCTTTGCTTCACCTCCGTCAAGGCAGGACTACGTATAGGAATTCTGTTTACTATGTCACCTTGTTGATTTAAATGACATGCCGTTAAAAGACATTTTTCATAATGGGTTAAATGAACCCATTTGTTGACATACTTGTCCCTGGCGGAAAATATAAAATATGCCTTGTTGTTACTGTATGTGGCTCATCATTTACTGTGGGTTTTGCAGTCGAGGAGACCCACAATTCCACAGTGCCATGTAAGCCAGAGCCTGTTCACATCATGCCTGCCAAGCCAGAGCTTCGCCACATCATGGACAAGAGTCCTCAGCTGTCATGGCCACCACCAGATTCAAGTCATGTCAGGGTTGCTAAGCCAGCGTTTCTTAATGTTGTGGCCCCCTTACCAAGCCTAAGCCTCGTCACGTTATGGCCGCTAACCCTGAGCCTTGTCATAACATACCAGCCACACCAGAGTCTTCAGGTAAACATGGCCACCACGCCAGAGTCTACAGCCAACATGGCCACCACGCTGGAGCCTCCAGCCATTAATGCCGCCATTCCGGAGCCTCCAGCAGTTAAGGCCGCCACGCCACAGCCTCCAGCTGTCAAATCACATCATGACCACGCCAGTTTTCCTTTTTTTTGGGGGGACTATATGTACCAAGCTCCAGCAGAGCTTGACCCTCTACTGTTCCAAAGACCTGGCCTGCCATGGCCCAGGTCCGCCAGTGCTGCCATGGCCCAGGCCCAGGTCCACCATGCTCCTTGGCCCAGGTTCGCCACCATGTCATGATTTAGGTCCAATTCACCTTCACATGCCTCCCCCTGGACCTCCAATCTTCCACCATCTTGAACTGTGTTGTATTTTGGGTTGGGTGGCGGTATAGCAAGGGTGTCTGGAGCCACCCTGGTTTTTGAGAGGGGCATTTGCTTTAGCAGTTGCAGCGAGCTTTCAGAAACCTCCTCCTTCCCTAGCTCCACCTGTGTAGATCTGCTATGGGTAATTCATGTACACTATATTGTACACTATATTGTACAGATCCCCTCATAAAAAATAAAAAAGCTTATGGTACTGAGCAATGTATGAAACTTGTATTGTGAGCACTTCCTGTGTTATTTGCCTTTGGATAAAAGCGTCTGCTAAATGACTAAATGTAAATGTAAATGTAAATGTACAGAGGAAGGATGTCTTACTTGCTCACAGCAGCAGCAAGTCCATGCTTGCTTTGCAGCAGCTAACAGCAGCAGCAGCAACAGCCTTGCAAATCTATTCCAACAAGAGCGACATATCAACATTGCCATATCCATTACCATGCCAAACACTCAGAGAGTTGTCATGACAGAAATATATACTTTTAAATACAAGCTTTAATATATAAAGCTTATAAAATAAAGCATATTTTATTTTCTTTTGAGCTTTTTTTGAACCTATATAAATTATTACTTAAATTCAATTGATTCACTTGCATTGAAATGTCATTTTCTTTCAGCTGCCTTCTGATATTTTTGCTGCCTTCATTCTTCCCTTCTAAATGTGCTTAAATTCATGATATTTTTCAGAACAATCTTTTAATCTTCAGCAGAGAAGTGAATTGCATGGCTCTCTCCTGATGAAGCAAACCAATGCTCTCCATGTTCCATGTGATTAGCTGTTCATTGTACTTTCAGAGTTAATCACAAACTCTTGATCAATCCTTAGTTGACAGAATATATTTATACTGTGGATTGTGAGCACACAAAACCATACAAATCCAACCAAGTTTAGGTTCAGTCAACTCTAAACCTACTCTGAAACTATTCTTGTTCAGCTAACTTCATGCAACAGGCCACAGGCCTGGAACTTCCTTGGAAAAAACAATTAATAAATAAAATAAAAAAAGTTTTCTTTCACGGATAGGATTAATTCTCTTAGTTTGCATTAATGACCAGAAGTCTCACGGATAGTGTTATGTGATTAGTTGAACTCCAAGGCAGCATTTATTTGATCAAACATACCAAAACAGTAATATAGTGACATAATATTATAATATTATTAGTAACCTATGTGAATTTTTTTTTATTCCTGTGATGTCAAAGCTGAATTTTAAGCTTCATTACTCTATCCTTAGTTAATTATATCCTTAATAATAATAATAATAATAATAATAATAATAATGCATTTTATTTATGGTCACCTTACAAGCAATAATAATACAAAGGAGGACAGGACACCCAGACTCTAAACCTGCTGGGAGGACTTCAGTTTTACTGCTACTGAGTTTTAGAAAATTAGCTGAAAGCCAATTTTTAATTTCTCCTAAACAGCTGGACTGTTACATTCTTGCTGGTTAAACAGGATCACAACGATGGAGATTCATTGGAACAACATTTAATAAAGAGAAAGAACCAGGAGAACAAGCCATACAAGACTCTAAACCAAAATAACGAATGACAAAGGAATAGAAGAAACACAAGGACACGCACAAAACTTATTAATTACATACAGCTCAGGACAATGAACTAATGATGATGTGGCGGGAACATAACAAAAGGAACGCATGACAGAAAACAGTCCAAAGAGAGATGCAAGAAACATGGACAGAGAAAGTTGTGGAAAGGAACCTGAGGGCTTGGAAGACAGATAGAGCTGGGTGTCATCAGAGTAGCCATTAAAATGGATACATATTTCCTAAAATATTACCAAGAGGAAGTTGGTTAATGAGTAGAAAGAATAGAAGACGCCCCAAGATAGAACCATGAGGAACACCAGTAGTTTTAGATGATTTTGATCAGAAATTTTTAAGTCTAAAAATCTGTATAAATGTCTTTACTGTCACATTTGACTAGTTTAATGCATTCTTTCTTAATAAAATATTAATTTCTTTAAAACCTTTAACCTTTATCTCTTTATCTCTGTACTACTTCACTTTTCAGGGGTTTTTTTTACGCCACTCAGTTCTTGTCTTCTACTTTTTCTCTCTTCTATTAATCTTCTTCTTCTGTCTTAATCATGCTTGATGCACTTATTTATTTATTACACAGACATAAAATGAGAAAGATGGCGAGAGATGGCATGTGTATTTGGTTGCCATGCAGAAGTTGTCCTCTTAAATTGCAGTTCCAGGACAATCAGCAATAATCATGAGGTAGCCTGAGAAAGTAATTAGCAGTGTATTGTCTTTGTCTTTTAAGTCTTTTCAATTTTTCAAATGAAAGAATACTGCCATGTGTGTGTGTGTGTGCGCGCGCGTGTGCGTGCCTTCTTGCATGTATCTGTGTGTTTGTGTGCACGTGTGGTTCAGGTAAATCCTACATTATGGTACAAGATTGCAATACCAGAGATCTTTGACCGTATGGGGGAAACTAATTAATCATACAGAATTATGCTTTCTGAAAATGTGAAAATTCAAAAAGTTTTCTGTGATGGGTAAGTTTAGGGATTGGGTTAGGGGATAGAATATCGAGTTTCAACAATATAAAAATATATATGGAAATTCCCCATAAAATATGCTAAACAGAATGGGTTTCCAGAGAAACACGGAGATCAATTTATCCTTAATGAAGCCATTTTAAAATGCAAAGCATTGAATGATGTCACTGGTTCATGGCCTTTCTAGAAACTTTTCACACTTTAAGTAATGAGAAGAATTAATTAATGGTCACTCTGAAAACTGCTACTCTAATGAAGTAAACATTTCATTACAAAGTAAATAAACCGTTCAACCTTACGGTATTTATTTTAAAAATCACAAATTGTTTCTTATTAGAGGTGCACTGCACTGAGGCAGTTTATCCTTTTATATATATATATATATATATATATATATATATATATATATATATATATATATATATATATATGTATATATATATATCAGACATAACATTATGCACACTAACAGGTGAAGTGATGAACACTGATTATCTCTCCATCATGGCACCTGGCAGCTAGTGAACATTTTGTCCTCAAAGTTGATGTGTTAGAAGCAAGAAAAATGTCCAAAAGAGTATGTGTAATAAATTGTGTTGAATCAAAATAAAATATTTCTTGCTGAAGCTACTTTTTGTAATCTCTATTTGATGCTTTACACAACAATGACTTTAAATTATCTTTTGGGAGTTATTCCTCAGCCATATTTGATTAATTAGAATAATTAAACGCAACATCATGAAACTAATTAGATTAAAAATCTCTTGACAGCCCTATATAAAGTGAGCAACCTGACTAGTGTATAATGCTGAAGGCTGACAGTAGCCCTGTGACTTTTTCAAGTCAAGTCAAGTCATCTTTATTTATATAGCGCTTTTTACAATGCAAATTGTGGCAAAGCAGCTTTACATTAATAAGAAAATGGTGTCATTGTCCAGCTTATTCTATATATTATTGATTCATTCCATTTCAAATATCAGTAGTTATTAGTCTAGTTAATTTAGGTATAGCAGCACTGTAGAAAACAATGACGTAATCGTCCGGCTCAGCTCAGTTTGTATACAACGACACCAATGCAGGCATATCAAAAACACTGCTGAATATCAAGCAAGTGTCCCCAACTTAAGCAAGCCAAAGGCAACAGCGGCAAGGAACCAAAACTCCAACAAATGGAGAAAAAAACCTTGGGAGAAACCAGGCTTAGTCGGGGGGCCAGTTCTCCTCTGGCCAACAGTGAACACTTGTCCGATACTCAGGCAGAGTTACGGGTCATTAAACCGATTTGGAATCGCAACAAAATATTTAATCTAGTTCCATCTAGTTTAAGATCTTTTTGATCAGGCCGGTATGGGACGGTTTGTTGGGATATGTGCCACTAGCTGATGAGTCGGTAAGGTCTTCACAAAGGATGAGCTAGTTCACACAGTCTCCGCCGACACCCCAGGGCCACATTGCTGCCGCACACAGGCACAGGTTCCCCGTCAGACCCCAACACGGCCCGGATCCAGCCAATCACGTTAATTGGTAAACCTCGGCATAAGCAGAGAGACAAAAATTAGCATAGACCCCATTCTTCTTCAGACGTAACGAGTACATTCGGTGTTATAGGAAGTGTTCCCAGTTCCGGTTGACCTGATCTATGCAGCCTAACAATCCTTTAACGGATATGAAGACAAAAGTTTATAATGCGTCATGTGTATGCCAGGTTAAATAGATGCGTTTTTAGCCTAGATTTAAACTGACAGAGTGTGTCTGCTTCCCGAACAATGCTAGGAAGTTCGTTCCAGAGTTTAGGTGCCAAATAGGAAAAGGATCTACCGCCTGCGGTTGATTTTGATATTCTAGGTATTAACAACTGGCCAGAATTCTGAGATCGTAATAGACGCGAAGGACTATATTTCACACTGCTTAATAAAACTTATATATATATATATATATATATATATATATATATCTGTGGTGTTCTAACTCTGGAGGACAAATTATCCTTCAGAAGAAACATAACGTCACCTAACAGTGAAGGAACAACATGCCTGCACCTTTTTTCTGACCTTTGTTGTCCTTATTTTGGGTTTTTCAGCCTTTTTTCGGTCACATCTGATGGCCTGCGATTATCTGTGATCATTGCACAGGGTGTGGAGGTAAAGGGCGAGTCATTATGCAGCCGCCCGAGCAGAAAACGAGGGCAGCAGTATGGCATCCTGCCATGCCTCCGCTGGTTGCACAGATGCACAGTATGATTAATATTACCACACACACACACACACACACACACACACTGTCCTTCTCCTCTCACTTCTCTTCAGGTACCCCAAACATGCTAATCACTGACTGTTGATGTTAAGGAGTAGGGCAAGTTGCTCTGTCTGCCATATGGTGGTGAGTAAACACTCTTTAAATGAATGGGGGGTCTTCATCAGAATCCTGCCAGCTCAGGAGAAAAATTGAAAAAACTGACCAAAACAAAGTCACTCAAAGCGCTGAGCACACAAGAAGAACCCAAGCTCACCTTGAATCTGTCCTCCGTAAAGGCCAGGTGAGAACAAGAAGAGATTTGTAACTCAATTAACCTTCTTTCACCTTTTCAAAGTCCCCAAAATCCTTCCTAAAGTCACCTTTTTAAATTCTGTTATTTTTTAAGTTAGCCACAAGTTGGGGATCATAACATATGTCTCCTATTTGGTGTCAGAGAATAAAGTGGCCCAAAAGTAATTGGATATTTTAGTCCCATTTAACTCTTTCTCTGCCAGCATTAACTAAAAACATTGCCAGCCAGCTGCAGCTTTTTTGATCTTATTCACAAAACTTTCATGGCCCCTAGAATATTTTGTCGTATTAATATGTAAACTGTCAATATATCAAAAGAAAAAGCATTCTAGTTTGATAAAAACTAGAATAGACAAAAGACAAAAAAGCAGAGAAAATCATGTTTTGTCAAAGATATCACCCGAACTGGATTCAGAACAACAAGCAAAACATAGATGCAGTAGATGAAGTTTATTAACACCCTGAAGCTTCCACAGTCATACCTCTTCATGTGTTTTCTCTGAAACATTAGGCAGTTTTTTGTTGAATGGTTGGTAATCACATTAGCTTACACCTGTGTGTAAGCAACTTCTATTCGCTCATTCTGGGCTATGTACAAAATTGCCCCCTATATCCTTAAATAGGGCATTATTTGAGAGGACAGCCATTTGTAGTCATGTCCAAAACCATAGTGAACATTATCGAGTTAACATCATGAGTATTAAGTTAAATAATACTCAACCTATAATTACGACCTATAATGCACTATGAGAGCCGTGCGCCGAAGGAATTCCCACTTCTGACCAGAAGATGGCGCCCGAAGCTGAATCCATCCGTTTTCCAAATCACTGGTCCAATGTGGCTACGGCGTAATATCATATTGGTATAAATTTATTTTTAATGGATTAAAAGGCACCTATTATGCCCCTTTTTACATGATGTAAAATAAGTCTCTGATGTTCCCAGAGTGTGTATGTGAAGTTTTAGCTCAAAATTGATTTACAGCATGTTAAAATAGCCAGTTTTTTATGTGTCCCTTTAAATGGAAATGAACTGCTGCCCTTTCAAGAAGAGAACGGACCTTTAAGTGCTCATGCAACAACCCAGGTAGCAAAGATTTCTGGCCCTGATTTGGCATTCAGTCGGCACTGGCATAAGGCATGTGAACCGAACATGGCCCGGTTATGGTGGAGATGGAACCGTCTTTAAGACGGCAAACAAGATATGGGCCAGTTGTTAAGTGTATTATTTGGCCCACATGTAAAATATAGAACTGTGGGCCAGTCTTTTCCCACAGATATTTCATAACTAATAATATTTTCATACACACAGCTGTTTCCCCTATTCCTGTTTGCAATGTGGGTTTATTGCTCTCTATCAATAAAGTTTCATCAATAATTATGGAACACCATAAACATTAAATTTACATTACATTTAGGCTGCATTTAATCATCCAGCAAAATCTTTTATCCAAAGAGATTTACAATAGAGGACAACAAACCGTAAGCAAACCAACAAAAGCACAATATGTACTAAGACAGTGTAACACAGTACACAAAGCAAATATTACACACACACAAACACACACACACACACACACACATATATATATATATATACACTAACACTATCTATATATATAATAGTTAGTGTTTGAAGGAAGCAAGCCTGGCCCCGGATAGGGATGGTGGCAGGAGAGAGAGGATGAAGAGAAAGGAGCTTCAGGAGAGTACAACAGGTTAACGGACTTGTTTGGATGTTGAAGAGTTGTGTGCACAGTGGCATTGACATGCAAGCCTTGTTTTTGTTTGTTTGTTTGTTTGTTGTTTTGTTTAAATGTGAAACAATAAATATTTTTTGTTCAGGCATTTTTCATTTGGGCATTTTTCATTTTCATTGTGTATAAAGGGTAGTTGTGGCGTAATGGTGAGGGAGTTGGGCTTGTAACATGAAGGTTGCTGGTTTGATTCCCACGCTGGCAGGAATTGAAGGTGGGGATTGTGAATAAACAGCACTCTTGCCACCTTTGATACCATGACTAAAGTACCCTTGAGCAAGGCACCTAACCCCTAATTGCTCTGATGATGAAAGTCGTCATCACTTTCCCTTTCAATTTTAAGTGGCTAGATCAAGGTTTTGTTGAGGCTGACATGTGGAACCAATTGTTTGGTACTGAATAGTACCAGAATAGGGCCAGCTATAGTTGGCTGAGATATGGCTATGCCATGGGCCATATGTGGCCCGAGTTCTGGCAACCAGAACTGGTCCAGTCATGTACCGTAATTCACTGCTGTATTTGTGCCAAGTGAAAGTGGGTTGTGTGAACCATCACTGGGCCAAACCAGTTTTGCTATGTGGGAAACAAACAGGGCTATCTTCAGCACTGAAAATGTCCGAAACTGTCAGTAATTGTGTTCAGTTTGAACCAGAGACAGATAATGATGTGTACAGAGCCAGAGAATACATGCTGCATGGAGACAGAACAGGTAAAGTTTAGTTTAATTACAGTTATGTTGTCATCTTGAATCCACTCACTCGTTTTCATTCACTCCTGCAAGTGGACTGTATTAGTGGACTAATGTAGGGAATTGTGAATGAGGGTATTGGGGGCTATTTCAGACACAGCCCTGATTTACGCAGATCTTCTTCTTCACTTGATTTTGGATCCAGAGATAATATACTATTTAGAAAGATCCGTAACAGCTCCCCTACCGTATATGTTTGATTATCCACTGAAACTGTGAAAACATGGATTGGCTGGGGAGCATTGTGTCATAAATGATGGGAAGTCTTGTCAGTGGTGGGGAAAGAGTTAATAATGTAAGAATATGTCAATCTATCTACACTTTTTTTAAAGAAATCATTTAAATTCATCAAGAATGCATTAAATTGACAAAAAAGTGACAATACATTTAGATCTATCTGTCTATCTATCTATCTATCTATCTATCCATCTTCATTTTAAGTTTGATGTGCTTTGATGTGCAAAAATTGTTCCTATTCATATTGAACGTGTAAGCAGAGTAATATTTTGAGAGTCCCACAGAGCAAAATCGAAATTAATTCAGTTCTGTACATTTTAGGACTTCAAACATCTCCAGCCACAGCTGTGTTGTAAACTGGCAACCTGAATGTTCAGTGAACCAAAACAAAAAGCATGCCTTTATCTTCCATGTTCGCCCAGTGTCTCGTCCCCCTCGTATGACCGGTCTTATCACTGAAGCGTGTCTTGGCGTGGTCTGTGTGCAACTCCTCTGCCCCTCACACAATGGCCTGAGCTTATCTGCTCACCGTGGCTCCACTGTGCTGCCTGGCGCCACCCTGGACTGAATCATCACAGCGCCCTGCACCGCAGCGATACAGACCGAGAGATACACGCTGGAGACGGACTGACTGACTGACTCAGTGTTTTACTCTCCTCTTATTTCTTTTGTGTGCTGCCTCTTAGAGTGTATGTGTTATCGTCATTGTCCACCTGTTGTCTGAGCCTTTGACCTGAGCACTGAGCTTCCATCAGAGCCAAAATAAAAGGTAAAAAAAAAAGCAAGGTATGAGAAAGGATAAACTACAAACAGAATAACTTATGTAGAGAGTTATATAGCTAATATATCATTCTAAATAATGCTGGGTTGAACATGGACAAACCCAGTGGTTAGGTTAAATGTTTCCGCAACGTGCTGGGCAGTTTTATTTACCCCAACTATTGTATAAAAGTGACTATATAGCTGGTCAAAATGAACCCAAAATAGGTCAGAAATTAAAAATCAGATACATAATTACTAGAGGCAACAATAATAATCAAAAGGTGAACATTTATTAATAAGCTATTTAATACATGGATTTTGTGTTTAGTGTAATATCTGGCTATAAAAGCTCCAAGAAGCAGTGGTTTCTTAGCTGTTCTACATTCACTATACACCCTGCTCAGACATAGTTGAGGATCCACATGCAGTTTTATTCAGGCAATCCAGAATCATAATCCATAAAATAGGCAATAGGTCAAAACAAAAGGGCAGATGATCCAAAAAGTAGTGATGCGACTCCGACGCAGTTTTCAAAGCATTATCATATCACACACTGTACCAAATTATCAAACTTTGTCCCAAATGAATTTAGATCAGATTAGATGGAACTGTATTTATCCAAGAATTATTCCACTTTTGTATGTCACGGACTTCCAAAGCTTTGTTTGGTCACATGCTTTTTCAAACCGTAGACCCGCTCCACGATGATTCATTAGATATGCTGGAGAAAACAAGTCTGACCACCAGGTGTCGCTGATGCGCGCTGTGTTAAAAGCTTCAAGTAATGGACCATTTTTCAGCACAATTTCAGCTTCAGAAAGCCTCAGTTTTCCATCACTACTAAAAAGACAACTGGGCAGAAAAACATAGGCAAACAGGGAAAACCACAAAACCAGGCAGAGGATCAAAAACCATGACACGGTAAACCACAGCACTGACACTCAGAAATGCAGTGTAACACCAACAAGACTTCACAATGAGCGAATGAACACTTTTTAAATAGGCAAACAAACGCGATAATGACAAAAAGGTGGAAGTAATCAGCACATGAGTTCAGGTAAAGGGTTATGGGAAATGTTGTTCATGAAATGATAAAAGAGACAGGAGGAGTTCCCTCTGGTGGCTGTCATAGGCACTCCAGCTGGAAGGCGACACAACAATAATCATTCAGATTTTAGTTTTTTCACAGAGTAAAGTCCAGGCAGAAAGTACAAGAGGGCAGGCAGCTATGGGTCATAATGGTAATGCAAAGGGGTCAATAAAAGGAAGGCAAATACAAATAATAACTCTCAGAAATGTAACCTATGGAAAACAAGACATCGCCATGGGTACAAGGCTGGATGCTTCTTAAATAGTCCAGGTGATGAACTGCAGCTGGCTGAGGTAATCAGTGCCGAGGTGCGGGGCTACTGGGGAATGTATGGTGCATGTGTGTGAGTGAATGTGTGAAGCATTGTGGGAAATGGAGTCCGATGGTGAGGCAATAGTTCAAGGTAGAGTGCCTTCTGGTGGCTGTTAAAGGCACTCCAGCGGATAAACCTGACACCATCTCAGAAAGATTTGTTAAATAGTTTGCCAGGTCTTCTTAGGTAAATGGAAAACCTACTTAAATTGATTTTTCCATATAGCAAGTCACTCATGTAATATGAGAGGAAGAAAGATCTTTCTGAAGACGAAAAGCATGAAATGCTGCAATATCTTGCAAAAGGCATGAAAATAACTAATATTTCACCAAAACTGAAAAGAGATTATCTAACTATAAAAAGATTTGTGAGGGATTTAGAACAGCTAAGAACTCGGTCAGACAAAGGCTTACTAAGAAACGTTTCTGTCAAACAAATTTATTGTGTTAACAGGGCAGCGATAAAAAAGCCACTGTTGAGCAGCGAACAGGTATTTGAAGCTGCTGGTGTCTCTGGAATCTCAAGAACCTCTCCATGCAGGCGGGCAGTTGTGCATAAAATTCCATTTCAGCTACCCAACCAAAACTCACAAAGAGAAGCACTTACAGTGGGTGTAGACATACATGGAGACACATTTTAAATAGTTTTGTTCACTGACGAATGCTGTACTACAATAGATGGTCGAGATCAGGGTTTCCCAAACACATTCCCAGAGCCTCCCCAACCCTGCACATTCCACACAATGAGCTGATGATCAGGTGCGTTAGGTTAAGGAGACATGGAAAACATGCAGTGTTGGGGAGGCTCCAGGAATGTTATTGGGAACGCCTGGGCAAGATGGATTG
The DNA here is from genome assembly GCA_037194245.1 of Opsariichthys bidens. Classification (NCBI taxonomy): domain Eukaryota; kingdom Metazoa; phylum Chordata; class Actinopteri; order Cypriniformes; family Xenocyprididae; genus Opsariichthys; species Opsariichthys bidens. The sequence continues at coordinate 7,280,280 of CM074305.1, read as the reverse complement.
ATTTTGGGATGGTTTAAGAATGGCCAGCAAGGAGCTAGATGGTGATGATTTGGGCTGGTATATTGGGAAATAAGATAGAAAGTCCCTTTAGGGTCTCTGAGGGTGTCAAAGTGACTTCTGCAAGATATCTGGAGTTTAGAACTGTCCATTTTCTGCTATGGTATAAAAAGGATAGTGTCTTCTGAAATAAAAGGATCCCATGCCGCAAAAACACCACGAAAATAAAACTCTTTGGAAATGTATTTCTACACCCACTGCAAGTGTTTCTCTTTGTGAGCTTGAGTTGGGTGGCTGAAATGCAACTTTATGCACAACTGCCCGCCTGCATGGAGAGGTGCTGGAGACTCCCGAAGCTTCGATGTTTGCTGCTCAACAGTAGATTTTCATAGCTGCCCTTTTAACACAATTAATTTGTTTGACATAAACTTTCCTTAATACTCCCTTTATCTGACTGAGTTTTTATGTGTTCTAAATCCCTCACAAATCTTTTGATAATCTCGGTTCAGTTTTTTGCAAAATACTTTCTAAGACAATCAATTCATGCTTTTCATCTTCAGAAAGATCTTTCTTCCTCCCATATTGCACGAGAACTGTGACTTGCTTAATAATGTGGAAAAACCTCTTTAAGTAGGTCTTCCATTTACCTAAGAAGATGTGGCAAACTATTTAACAAACCTGTCTGAGATCGATACCAGATAATCTAAGATAAATAAAAAAAAGATATGAGAAATAAAGCAAACAAACAAAAACTTTTTTTTGAAAAACTGTTTATTGTACTGAAATCTACTGACATGTCACTTGCATACTAATTTGGAACACAATTAAAGGCAAAATAACAAACAAACTAAACCATACACAAAAAAAGCAGGGAGTAGGACTGAAACCAATGACATAACACCGGAGAAAAACACAGGAACACAAGGGCTTATATACACACAGGGTAACAGACTAACAAGACACACCTGAGGACAATCAAGGAATTAATCAAACAAGAAAACTACAAAGAACTACAAAAATGGTACACAGGACAGGAAACAGGAACAGAACAAGGGCAAAATGCAAACTAAAAGACCGCATAACAAAAACACAAGAAACACACATACTTTATTATTACATAAATAATAAAGAGTTACTTTTGCTGAAATACAGAATACATGGAACTGCAGCAACACCCAGGCACAGTGGCACAGTAACACTGATGTAATGAGGTCACAGCTGTGCGTTTGTAGAGTAATTTACAACAGCTTTGAACACTGCTCAACCAATTAAAATCAAGGACCAGAACTATCAGTTTTATAATATAATATAATATACATTTTCAGTTAATTTAGCGTTTTATTGTCATGACAATAACATTCTTTTTGTCAGTCTTTGCAGCATATCACTATTGATAGTGTAAAAATAATAAATATTAAATAACAATTGAGAAAATGGAGTAAAAAAATAGCAAATAAAATGAAATAAAAAATATAACAATAAATAAAATAATTAAAGAAAATTAAAATAAAATAATTAATTTTTCTATGAAATTCTGAAATCTGTCATTTTTTTGTAGTATTTACTCTTTTAATTTAGCATGATTTATGACATGAACAATACAATTGAATTCCCAAATCATTTGCATATAAAATTAAAATTAAAAAAAGTAAAAATACAATATATTTTAGAAAATAAAAATATGTTCTATTTATTTAAAATAAATAGGATAAAAATTTTAAATAAAGTAATAAAATAAAACATAGATTTCTGAATGCAGCGATGTCATGCGGATGCGTACACTGTAATGAATTGCTGTAAAAATTACAGCATTATTTTACAGCCGCTGGCTGTCTTTTAATAATACAGCATATTGCTGTAACCTGCAATGTTGGTTTGACTCAAATTTACAGAATATTGCTGTAAATTGACCCTTCATAATTTACAAAAAAAATACAGTTATTTACTGTAATCAGAGAATACAGGGAAATTCTGTAAATTAAATTACAGTAACACTACTGTAAATTTTACAGTAACTGGCTGGCAACCCTGCTGCCAGTATTATACTGTAAAATTTACAGTAATTTTTTAACAGTGTATTACATGTTCATTCGCCAACTACTGGCCTGGCGGCATAATACATCGTTTTTGGTCGTTTTCGTCGATCTGTGTGAATGGGGAACGTTTTCACATTGTTGTTATCTGTACACAAAAAAAAAAATCAAAGGGAAAATATTTTCCAGTTTTGGTACATCGTTGTCAAGGGTACTTTCACACGACAACAATGTACTAAAAACTTTTTTCTTTATCCACCTTTTGATATTCTTCTCGTTATTTCCCTATACCCGCCAATGAATCGGAAGTTTCGCACACTCAGAAAACACATCGAAAAATAAGGTGGATAGACTAACCAAGTAAAACACATTTGCATGACGTCACCGTTTTCACAGATTCGTGTTTTTGCAGTTTACACAGAGATGACAACAGTATCCTTTTCAAAAACTTCCCCTTTGAAACCTGTTTGCAAAAGTTTGCATTTTCAGGCCACCATTTGTCGTGTAAATGAACGGCCAAAACTCGTAAAATGTTTGTTTTTAGCTTAAAATGGTGTTGTGAAAACCTCCGAGAGAGGTGATGTGGGGCATCATAAGCCCCTGAGTGGTGACTGGATCTCCTCATTAAAGATCTTTCTTGTTTGTCATAAACTGCCGGTCTAATCCTTCTTTAGGTTTAAATCCTGTCACAGTGCTCAAGGGCTTTAGCTCTACTCCTGCCTTATGAAGTAGAATCTTCCTCTACCACAATACTCAATACTTTGCCATTAGTGGGAAACTCCTGTGGGACGGGACCTTTGGCTCCCATTAGAGAAGTCAATAGAGCTAATACAGCGCATGGAGGGCACCTATATGCAAAGCCTGTGGGTGCAGATGTGCAACTGTCTATATTTTTGACCAACCATTGCATGTACTCTTCTGGATGAGAGGTAAAGCCCAGATTTAAGACCACTAGAATCACCATTGTTTTCCTTTTAGCTTTGATTCGTTGTCTAAGCGTCTCTGACATTTGGCTCTCATGGGGTATTATTTCTCATTGTGCCCATTAACAGCGGCAACAGTCGGTGATCCGATACAGTCCACCTGCTCTCTAGCAAGCGGATTATTGAACATTGATTAGCTGTCAATATTCACCTAGCACACTCTTCCTGTAGTCCCATATACAGTGCAAATGATCTTTTTTTTTCTTTTTGTAATGAAGGTAACACTGAAACTGGTGTCTTAGAAACTATTTAACGTGTTAATCATTTATATGTGCTATTTTTAAAAGGCCTTTTACTCATATATTTATTTTCACCCTTGTCCCAGGCTCAGATTTCAATCTTAAACTATGCAAAAAAAGAAAAAAATGTTTGTTTGTTTGTTTATTCCTGACAAAATGTTTACCTTTAAAGGGTTAGTTCACCCAAAAATGCAAATTCAGTCATCATTTACTCCATCTGTAAGACTTTTCGTTCATCTTCAGAACACAAATGAAGATATTTTTAATGAAATCTGACAAACCAATGTCTCTCCATTAACAGCTACGCAACAATCACTTTGTCGCTTCAAAAAGTTTGTAAAATTATCCTAATTCTTATGAAATGAGCAGTTTAGTCCGAATTGTGGTTATATGATAACATATTTCATTTAAGCTTTTATTCATATAAACATTCATGAACTCACAAATTATTAGAATAGGGTTTGTTTACCAGAAACAACAGAGTCAGTGAAGTTTTTACTTTTAAAATGTTAACTTTCAATCAAGCTGTAGTTTGGCCAGATAATACAAATGTGTGAATATATTATTTAATCGTTTGTATAAACAATGCATAATTTCAAATGTTGTTGACTTTACACTGGGGTGTAGAAATGACAATTTAAAAACTTACCTGTGATGCAGGTATATCCTTCGTTGGCATTTATTAGTGGAACTTTCAGTATGGCCAAATAGGTATCAAACAATCCGCCCTGCTCATCATCACTTTCAATGCGTCACCACTAGGGGGAGGCAAATATCGCTAGAAAAAAAAACTACCAAAAATAAATAAATAATAATCAAAATAAAAGCTAACACTGCAAAATGAGAACATTAGTGATATTCATTATCAGACCGATAACTATTATCCACTTTTCCCACCATTAAAATGCTTGAGTGCTGTTGTTTTCTGCTCTTTATTTGCTAGAGCACACGCGTTCACGCGAGAGCAAGGACAAAAATAAATAAATAAATAAAAACACATGACAGATTCTGAGCAGCAGAGGGCAGCATTTCTCCTTTAAAGAGCATTGCTGGGCCTTTCAAATGCAGAAACAGCTTTCAAACCTCTGCTTCAATGTTTGAAATGAACATTTTGGATTGAGAAGCTCATTTCATCCTGTCATCTGGAGCATCTTTATTCATTTGCATACGTGCACAACAAAGTCTGTAGATGTTCAGCACTCGTCTGGTTTGATACATGCGCGACTTCGACTTTCATGAGAACTGTGCAGGTGTATTTGTGTGTATTAGCGTCTGCAAAAGCAAGCCTGAACGCACATATAAGCGCCCAGACACGTCTTTGGATGCAGTAAATGCTGAGGACACCTCCCCGGAGACCACGCACAATTTTGACACACTGCAGACCGCGTTTAGAAGCACAGCGAGCGCAGAAGTAGACAAATATTCCCCTCTCACAAGCACACGCTGGGGAGCGTCGAAAAGCCCAAAATCAGCAATATAAACATATAAATAATTAAGGTAAATGGGGGTGGGATTTGGTCCAGTGAGTTGATTTTAAATGCCGCTGATGGACAGGATGATTTCTAATGAAGATCCATCGGTGTGTGTCGCAGTAAAAGCACGCGGACGCGCCTAAACCGCGTCCTCTCCTCGTCTGAGTTTTACTTCGGGGACTCCACGTGTCCCTGTGTGTGGGTTTTAGGCTTAAAGACACCGCAGGGTTTCTTCTTTTCATCTCTCTTATACCGGCGGAGTCTTCACAACAGCTCTCAGGGTATTCTGTAACTGCTTTACGTCGCATTTGATGGTTTTCTGGTAAGTCTCATCGCTGCAGGAGTGGATCACGGTCACGGGCCTCCAGTGAGGATGCTTCGGTTCCGCTGACACACAGGGCTATTTTTGGGTCGAAAGCTTTTTTACTCTGTACGGTCGGACCTTGGAAGGGCTTGGGTTTCCGCGTAGGTCATTCTGTCCTTGCGGGTATCAGGCCTGTTACAAACCTTGCGACATGGCATTTGTTCATGAATTCAGTACCATATTTAAAGCGATAGTTCATCCTTTGAGGAAAATTAAGTCCCCCTTTACTTACCCTGGCTTTGTTCTACGTACTTTTTTGGACCACAAAAGGAGAATTTAAAAAAAAAAGTCCAGCTCGAGCTCCTCCGTTTGTCGTCACCTTGTAGGCCAACTAGCAGTTAGCATAACACTGGTTCCCTCACAAAAACCCAATAGGATTTTTCCATAGGCTTTTGGTTAATTGCAGAAAACGAGCACTTGTAATCAACAAATGATACACACACGTTTTGTCCATCAAGGTCATTTTCACAGAACACAACTTTTATGAATTTTAAAGCCAAAGTGCCGTCGCCATAAGTAAACGCTAAAATCGAACTACACCACGGTTGCTTGACTTCAATTTCACCATTTCTAGGCTTCTGACAACTCTTTCAGTTATTTAAAAACCTTTTCTTTGACCTCAAAAACGTCTTTTTGCCATGACCCCGACTGTATGTGTAGTCCCATTTCGCCATCTGTAAGCAAAAATGGGGTAATCCTGATGCATTTTATGTAGTAGAATAAAATGTGAACGTATCTTGAGCTTGTGTTCACCACAGACCTTATTTCAGCCATTTAACCAAAGTTCCATTCAAAAAACACATTGACTTTGGGGAGATGGAACCGAAGTGCTAAAATGCTAACTCGCTTCCACGTTTTGGCCTACAAAATGATGTCATACCTCCACCACTCTATGTCAGTGAATAGGGACGAGCACCAAACTTTAAAAAAAAAAAAGATGCAAAAGTATTACAGAATGATCCCATACAACACAGTCCATATATTCCAAGTGTTCTAGAGATATACAGAATAGTTTTGGAGAAATTTTAATGTATTATTTAACGAAATTCTTGACCCTGGCCGTTGGTCCCACTTGCATTCGTGAGACTCCAGAAGTTGTGGGAAACCAAGGAGTAGAACTCTTTTGTAGAATTCTAAATGTCGTCAATATAATGTGTCTTTGCTGAGTATAAGTGTATTAATTTCTTTCAAAAAAAAAAAATCACTTTATGACCCCAATTTTTTAAATTGTAGTGCAGATAATGGGCCTGATAGTGTGTGACAGATTACTAAAAAGCATGCAATTAGTATAATTATTTTTATTAATGGAGATAGTATGACCCCATATCATTGTAGAAACAACACAGTGCCACTTATACAGTGCCACATAAATGAATTAAGTTTATGTAATCTTAAGGTCATTATTAGGTAGATGTGCTGTGTTCAGCACCGCTGTCAATTACAATAAAGATGTAACAGATGAAATTGAGTGTTGTTGATGGAAACACAGAAATAGCCAATGTGTACAACTTTAAGAGATGCTGCATTAAATGTTGTTCAGCGTGGCTATAGCGTGCTAAGCTGTGGGCTTCCTATGGCTGGTGAACCGCAGCCCGTGGGCAGTGGCGCTGATAGCCAGTGGCCCTTCACCTTGTTCAGGAGAAATACGGCCCAGCGAGACCCCCGTCATTTCCCCCTCATGCTCTGACAGGCCTGGGTTAATCAGTCTCTGTGGGAATACTGCTGTTCTCTCTCTGCGCTGTGAAGAGAACTTCTGTTCTGTAATGCGCGTATCACAGCTTCCCAAACACAGACAGTCGCCTCAAGACACATTCTCTCTCTGTAACTGTGAGTTTTCTGTGACTCCGCATGCCCATGTGGCTAACTGAGTGCCCCTGTTCTTTCTGATGCACGTCTAGTGAACCTTAAACCTTATAATACACCATATAATGCATTTATATGGCTTTTGCAACGCTCATCAACTGAAGCCGAGCGCACACTACAAAACTGAAGCTTGTTGTCTTGCACACGTTTAAAGTCTCACTGATACTTTGCAGTTTTATTGACTGTTGCTCATCACTACTCTCTCGGTAGTCAGAACACACCTGACAAGCCCCTATACAAACCTTTTCACCGCAACTCGCGTAAAAATAGTTACTGTCTTAGGGTTAGGGTTTATTGTTACTACTGTGAAACTAGTTAGTAATGAACAGATGCCCATGCTAAACTCACTGCTATAATTGTAGGGTTGTTTTTTTGGCTCTCCCAGCCTGGTCAAGCTGATCTGTTTGCTGGTTTTCGAGAGTTATTGGTCAGTTTTCAGCTTACACAGGCTACAAGACTAGCTTAAACCATATAAAACCATCACAACATCTTAGTCTGGATGTATCACGATATCCACAAAAATATGAAAAACTGTTTTCAACCTTGATCATAATAAGAAAGATTTCTTGATCAGCAAATCAGCATCGTTAGAATGATTTCTGAAGGATCAAGTGACCCTGAAGACTGGAGTAATGATGCTGAAAAGTCTTTGATCACAGGAATAAATTTAAAATATATTCTCCAAGTCAGTTATTTTAAACATTTCACAATATTTTTGTTTTTACTTCATCAAATAAGAGACTTTTTCAAAACATTCCCAAACCTCAAACTCTTGAATTGTAATGTACATTATAAAAAGTTGAATATCTCAATTTCTACTTCAAGTAGTCCAAAATATTTTCAAGTATTCTGTAATGTTTTGTTTGTTGACTGTGGTGGTTAATAATACAAATACAACACTATCTATCTGATCTAAAATTAGTCTTAAATTGGTTTAGATTGTCTGACTACTTGACAAGTGTCCCAAATCCATCTTAAAAGCAGCAAAACAGACCAATCTATCCAGCTGGTTCTGACTAGCACTCTTTAGCCTGATTTAAGCTGTGTTTTCCATTAGGGAATGTGTAAATGTAATACTAACAATGGTATCTGGGTGAAAATGGTTAATTTTTTGAGAGAACTTCTCCTGGCTCCTACACAAGCCAAAACACATGTGAACACACACACACACACAAACATACCAATTACACCAACTCACATGGTCAACAAGTATGACAGCATGCTCAGACATTTATGTGACTGCAAGCAGCTCAAACTGTCACAGCGGTCAAGAGAGACACAGGCATGGCACACTTTACCCCATAACCACTGACCCTCTGGACAAGCCGAGCAACCCTGTGCCAGGACTGAGCGGATGTCCTCCTTCTCTTTCCTCATTTCCTCTCTGTCTTTGTGGTGTTTGATTGGCAGTCTGTATACTAGCGGGGAGACTGTGGCTCTGAGCACTCACGCTTGTCTCTTGGCTTTATTAATCATACTATTGACAGACACACAGACTGACAGGCTCCAATAAGAGCGGATGCCATCTTTATGAGTGTCCCACAGCCCTCCAACTCTCAGAAACAGAGAGAGAGAGAGAGAGAGAGGGGTGCCCGCCAGGCCTGTAATCACAGCTAATTCACAGGAGGCTGCGCTGGTCTAGTCCCTCGTGTCACTCAGAGTGCATGAACACATACAGCAGTGGTGGGAAGTAACTAGTCTTATGTACACTTTTGACTTGCACCATAAAGTCTGGTCTACCGACTTAGACAGGAGGAGACCATCTGACTGACATGTAGCGTGACCAACCACAGTTTGTTTTGTTTTAATGTGTCATTTAGGGACAGGTTTGTGTGAAATAGACAAAACAAATACCATAGGAACAGATGAGCATGCAAGTAATTATTATAATAATAATTTGTATTCTTTTGTAGCAATGTTTTCAGTTCAGTTAAATGAATTAGGGTGTTGTTTAGTTTTATCAGTTTAGAATTTAGTCTAACTGATGAAGTATTATTTTAGTATCATTGATATAGGTCTACTGTTAATATGGAAGGTTGTTTGATAAAAAAAGAAATTTATAATTGTGACTATCTCGCAATTCTGACTTTTTTTCTCAGAATTGGACTTTAAAACTCATATCTCATCATTCTGAGAAAAGAAGTCAGAATTGTGAGTCTATTTCTGACTTTATTTCTCGCAATCGTAATTTTACATCTCGCAATTATGAGTTTATACCTCGCAATTCTGAGAAAAGCTTTTTTTCTGTTTTCACTTTAATTTTAGGTAAAGTTTTAGTCATTTTTATTAGTTTTCTTGACTTTTTATTTATTAAATATCTTATTTTATTAAATACATTTTTTTTCATCATTTTACAGTACAATAGTATTATTGAATATATATATATATATATATATATATATATATATATATATATATAATATTTTATTTATATATATAATAGTTACAATGAAATTATATTATTTTGCAGTTATATTGAATGGGTCAAAAACAGTGGGAATGTGGATGTTTTCTCCAAATCGTTCAACCCCAAGGGAATGGCTCTCAAAAGAAGTAATAAGTGATTTTTCTGCTTTTTTAATTATTTTTATTTTCGATGCAGATGCACTCCCCATCACACCAACTATTCTAGAACGATTAATTCTTTTTAAATATAGCTATTTAATGATCTTGTGAAAACGCCTATATTTTTTCATATCGCAGTATATAGTATATAGTTTTTTCCAATATCATGCCATAACTAATGGTTTTGTTCATGTGCCAGATATGTACTGGACCGCTTAACTGAATCATATCATTTTTATAGTTAGATCATTTAAAGCTATAGCCTGCTTCAATGTATCAAGCTGTTGTTTCAAAGCTATTGCTTCCCTAACACTGACATACACATATAAACAACACTGATCAGCCCCTCATAAATCTTTCATGGAGTGGTGCCGTCGAGGACTTCTGAAAGCACAGAACATTTCTGATTGGAGGTCCTGAGTGTTTTGTCTTTCTCTACGATATATATATATATATATATACACACACACACACACACACGACACATGAACACACTCCCTGGACCATGTCTGAGAAAAATGTCCTCAGAGGAGTGTGACAAAGGTCACAGGTCACGGGCGGACAATTGTTAGATGTGTTCAGTGAAATTTAGCTGCCATGCTAGCTGCATGAGCTTCAATACTGCTGGTGTTTTAGATCCCAAAGGACAGCAACAAATCAAATACACTGATACAGCTCAGAGGCTGCTAAACAGCATGACGGACAGGGGAATTGAAGGTTTCCTTGTGTCTAAGTGAGAATATCGGCAGTGCGATTTCATTAAAGACAGGGACAGGGTTTGTCACACTTGAACAAGTATGCAGTGTGCTTCACCAGACAGCGCTCATGTTGTGTTGTGTACAGTATGTTGTTGTTGCTCTAATGATGGCAGATGATGTATCTTTGATCACAGGTACAGGAACGGCCTCTACCGGGCGTTTGATTGCCAAGAGCTTCAGTTTTAGATTTGATGGACGACTGACTCATCTGTCTCCAAGTTCACTTGACAGTTTTTTTGTCCAGTTTCTCAACTCCCTGAGATGAGTTTGAAAGAGTTTCCATGCCGTCTTTACCACTCACTTTGGGGAAGGTTCTCTTTTTACTGGAATGATACAGAACAATAGGTTAGTTGAGAGTAAGGGTGTGTACATACTAAAGAGGACTTAGTTTTTTAGGCATGATACTGTAAGTATAATTTATCCTTAAAAGGGACTTATTAGACCCTTTTTTAAAGTCTTGATTTAGTTTTTGGGTTTTACTAGAATAGGTTTTCATGCTTAAATGTTCAAAACACATATTTTACGTTGTTGCAGCACCTCTCTTCCCAGTCTGTCAGTAACGCTCTGTTTCCTCCTTCGGAAAAGTGCTTTGTCCTCTGATTGGTTGGCTGGACCACTGTGTTGTGGTTGGTCAACTGCGTGACATCAATTGCGGTGATTTCGCGCCCCTTTCAACACACTACTAACTAAATCAACCAGGCCTCACTCCTTTGTTTTGCATATGCCTTGAGTGGGAATTATTTAAATGAGGAATATTGTGATGTGTTCGTTCCCAGAAGAAAACTCAAAATGACAATTGTCAGGGATTCAGGAAAATTCAGGGAGTTCAGAAACAGTGAGCACTGATATAGAATAGCTCCTTTTGGAGTGACTTTGTAACTCTGCCGACTTTTATCATGCTCAAACAGCAACATTACACTGGCAAGTCAAACACGGTTTCAAACTCATAATTACGACTTTGTAGTGCTCCTCATATGTGTATTCAACCTGTAAATACGATCTTTCTGACGTGTCTCGAATGCAACATTTGATTGATGACGTCATTAATGGCACCATAGAACTCTCCGACGGGTGCCAGAGTGTCCCCAGGTGAAAAGACCAAAGCCATTGGTCTGCTGTTGTCTGTGAACCTTATTCATCAGATGAACTTGGACCATTTCAGATCAATAAATTTTACTTTCATAAAACAATAATCATTTATCAACTCAAATGGCCTTGTCTGTTGTTGGGAGAGGCTGAAGGAATATGCAGGTTGTTATGAATGATCTGAAAGTATGAGCGATTCTCAAGAACCACTTTACGGTATCATTTGTTCAGGTATTTTTGGGTGGCGTCACACGTCTATCTGTTATTTATTATGCAGGCTTTAATCTTTCCATTAGGGGCAACATTTGTGCCCTGAAACTGATTAATTGCAGAGATAAATTTGTACCGGCGAGAAGACCCCAGACTATGAGATTACAGTTAACTCATAATTCAATAATTGATAACGTCTCTGATTGTGATTGCTCTGCTATGAAAAAGAGTCTCTTTAAAAGTTTATGGGAGAATTATTAGCTAATGGTCGTTCTAAGTTGTTCAGAGTTCACGAGTCCATTTCCTGTGTTTTATACTGCCACGTCCCATAATGCACTTGAAACTGTAATATGAGACAGTCGCACCAAAAAGTAAAATCCTTTATTATTACAATACCTCGTGTGGCTTAGCCGAGTTTAATTTCTTGTCTTATACTTTTCTTTACTTTTCTTTTCTTAACTTTCTGTATATAGATGATAAATAGCGTTTCAACGTCAAGATTCAAAGATAAATATTGGGTTAAAATGAACATGCTGTCACACTACAAAAGCACAATCTTTAATAATCTCCACAGAATAATCCAACAAAGGCAGGAACACAAGCGTAAACATAGATGTGACCGGACAACTAAAGGCAGAAACACATGAACTTAAATGCACCACATAATGAGGGAACACAGCTGAGCAGGATAATGAAATCAAATCAATAATCATGGCAAAAAGTGAGCAGTGAGTACGTAGCACAAAGTCCAAACAGAAAAGAACCATGACAGTATACAACCTTGCGGCGGCATTTCGAAGCCAATGAGATTGCCTGGTCAATATTTAAACAGCCTGGTTTACAGGGCTGGGTAGGTTACTTTTAAAATGTATTTCACTACAGATTACAAAATACAGGCTTTAAAAAGTCAGTTGTGACGCATTTCGTTACATTACTCAAGTTTAGTAACTTAATCTAAATACTTTAGAATACTTTGGAATACTAATAAGTGGAACAAACACAAAAAAGGTCATTGTTTTTGTTTTAAAAGTTTTTATCTCACAATTCTGACTTTTTCCCTCAAAATTGTGTGATATAAAGTTGCAATTGCGAGTTATAAAGTCGGAATTTTGAGATATAAACTCGCAATTGATAAAACTCACAATCTTGAGAAATCAAAAATATGAGATATAATTCTGACTTTTCTCAATATTGTGAGTTTATATCTCATATTTTTGACTTTTTCCCAATATTTTCTCGCAATATTGAGAAAAGTCAGAATAATGAAATATAAACTCACATACTAAATTCACAATTGCAAGACAAAAAGTCAGTATTGCAAGTTTATATCTCCCAATTGCAAATGCAAACTCACAATTGTGAGGGGAAAAAAAATTGTGAGAAAAAGTTGCAGTGACCTTTTTTACAATTATAAAATGACTCACAAACAACTATCACAAAACATGAAAACAGTCGTGGATCATCCAGGTCATGACAGGACAGTTAAGTTGACTGTTGGGTGACTGTAACAATTTTTATGATCCCTCTTAAAAGTATTAAAATGTTGATGAAACTGAAATCTGCTTTTTCAGACTGTCAGAGTCAGAGAATCACCAATTGCTCTTTAAATGACATTGAAATTCAAAGTAATCACTTTGGTAATCTAAAATAGATTTTCAGATGTAATCTGATTACCACCCATTTAAAATGTAACTGTAATGAATTACAGTTACTCAAATTTTCTATTTTAAATGCGTAACTAAGTTACTTGTTAAGTTACTTGCTGTGTAGTCCTGCAGCATGCTATCAGAGTCAACCTTCCACGTCCCCAGCTCCACCTGCCTAGATCTGCTATGGAATTTATTTATGTCTATTCTTGCAGCAGCATATTTTACATGCTCACAGTAGCGTGTTTGTGTATCTATTAGTAGTAGCATAATCCATAGTTGCTCTGCAGCGTAGCAGATCTAGATCGACATTAACATTGCCATAATCAGTCCTAAAACAATTTTAGAGTTGTCATAATTGAACAGTTCTTAATAGAACCATTTTTTCTTAATGTTAAGAACATTTTAAAAAAATCTCAAGAGCCACTATAAAGAACCTTTCGTGGAAACGTAGGTTCTGTGTATGATAAAGATGCCAATAAAGAACCTTTATTTTTAAAAGATGGCTTTTGGGGTCTTACTCAGATTTGGTATTTGTTGTCATCACAAATATGTTCCTATTTTCACTTTGCATATGCTGTAATACTGTGAGAACTGTTAGGCAAACTCATCAGGAATGAAGGACCTAACATGGAAACACAGACGTTCTCATCTACTCAATGTGTCCTGCTTATTTTGCTGCTTTCATTCTTCAATCACCTGTATTAAAGCAGAGAGGAAGAGGAGAGCAGCTGTCACCTCTACGTGTGTTTTATGACTCTCAGTTCAGAGTGTGAGGGGAGGGATGTCAGCGTGATACACACCTAAGGAAATTTCATGTGGCATCTCTTCATTTCACATTCACACTCAGAGCTCAGCTGGACAGAGACACACTAGCTTCTTTAAACTGCTAGAAACTTTCAGTGTTTTGTATGCGTGTGTGTGTGTGTGTGTGTGTGTGTTTGACTACTTATGAGGACCAAATGTCCTCACTTATATTGTGAAATACTTTCTCAGCCGACTAGTGAGGACATTTGACTGGGTCTCACTAGATAAAAAGGCTTCTAAATCAACCAAAATAAGTTTTTATTTATATCTAGAGATGGTCAGATGTTTCTGTGATGAGTAGGTTTAGGAGTAGGGGTTGGGATAGGTGATGGAAAATATCACTGACCTGATATAAAATCAATGGAAGTCCATGCAATGTCTTCACTAAGATAGCAAAACAAACCTGTGTAAACCAAATGTCCCCACGCGGACTCTAATGCCAGCAATTTTTGTCCTAGTGGGGACATTTTTTTGGTCCCCATGAGGAAAACAACTTATAAATCATATTAAATGGTGTTTTTTGTTTGTTTATTTTTGTTGTTGTTGTTGTTGTTTTGAAAATGTAAAAATGCAGAATGTCATTAGTCATTAGTCAAAATATCTCTAGCTCAGTATGAAAACCATTACCCCTATAGAATATCCTCACAATGATATAATACCTGTGTGTATGTTTGTGTGTGTGTGTGTTTCAGAGAGAGAGAGAGCGCATGTGCGAATATGCATGTTTGTGTCTACTGCGTGTTTCTTGCAGTTAATGAAATATTAAAATGGCTGTTCTGTGCCCTACTTTAACCATTCCCATTGAACAAATGGGGAAAACACCCATAACACCTATATTTTACAGTAAAATGACATATAATACGGCATTAAACCGTTTATATTTTTTCACTTTACATGGTAAGGTTTTATGGGCTTTTTTTTTTTTTTTTACAGGTTTTTACTATAGTATTTTTGTTTTGTTTTTTTCTGTGAAAATTACAAACATTTTTTTCAGTGAACATTCACTGTGGTTTTAGGCACTATTAAAACCTCTGATAAAAAGAAAAATCTCAGTACCATATCGGCTCTTGTGGCATTTTGCACATTTCATTTCAAGATTTCATAGTCTATAATACCTTACAGCCCTATTTTTCCTCTTAAGTTATTGATATTTTCCCCAAGAGGACATGACGAGTTCAAATACGCTGCATCACAAAAGTAATAATCTCTGTGGGTCTGGAACGTTACTGTATAGACCACAGAAATCAATAGATTTAGCATCTGTTCCATGTTCACATGCATCCTGATGCTATTTCCAGTTCTCCTGAGAATACTCGCTAGCAAGCTTTCAAGATCTGATCGAAAACTCTTCGACAGAAGTGATTGTCTTCATCAACCCAGAGGGTTATATTTTAATATTATAACATTTTTTATAACATGATCATTCAGGTCTACATGCTCTAAGACACTCATCAACCCCACCATGATTTTACATACCTATTATCTAGACTGCATATGAACGTCATACAACCACTAATGTGCTTCCTTGGGAGGTGAGCCATGATGCCATCCAGAGATGGGAAATAAATGGCTTTTGAAAGGAAGAATAATGTCCTGTCTAGCAGAGGAAGTCTCAGGAAGTCAATGGGAGCCTGGAAGCCAAAGGCCACGCAATAGCTACAGGTGAAACTCATTCCTCTCCGACTGACGTAGATTGATTCTACCAATCTGCGCCGCTGGTGTCGCAGTAAGTCGAATCTAAATAATTCAACAGGGCCCAGATATTTCAGATTACTTTATTTTTTCGCATGCGAGTGAATGGCTGAGAAGTGGCCATGCTGAATTGGATTGTTCGGAATGTTGCTGTAAATAAAGATGTGTTGTGATTCGTTTTCTAGCATGGACTGAGTTTAACCTAGATATACTGAATTAGACTTTTTCTGCTTTTATTGGATATTTCGTTATTCACTGTTACAAATTTGACTGTTTTATAAGCTTTATGCCTGTGAATTTTCATTTGTCAGATACCATACAAGCAGTTTTACAAACATTCACATTTTTAAATTATATTTACAGTTGAGATTTGTGCATTTGCAAAGTCTATGGAATTAAACTTGATTCCAGTTGCTGTATATTCAAATGAAGTCGAGATAATGCATCATAAACACTATGGTTCTCTTCAATCGGTTCCTCTACTATAGCAGTGGTCGACC